>PISX010001539.1:0-191814 GCA_004024625.1 Mellivora capensis | reverse complement strand
GTAAATGGGATTGACTCCTTAATTTCTCTTTCTTCTGTCTTGTTGGTGGTGTAGAGAAATGCAACTGATTTCTGTGCATTGATTTTATATCCTGACACTTTACTAAATTCCTGTACAAGTTCTAGCAGTTTTGGCGTGGAGTCTTTTGGGTTTTCCACATAGAGTATCATATCATCTGCAAAGAGTGATAGTTTGACTTTTGATTCACTTCTCCGCCAGTCCTACCTTCCAGAAAGTGGTCGATTTCCTGTTTCCAGAATTGCTGTTCTTCCTCTCTTCGATCTCCCGTTGGATTTGTAGGTGTTCGCAGTGGTTTGATAAGCTATCTAGCTGATCTCCTGCTGCCTGATGTCGTCTCAGCTGCTACTTCTCCGCCATCTTAAAAAAAGATATCATTCATTCTAGTTTCATTCTAAAGCTGAAATGTGTTTATTCAATCAAACAGAAAGATCTCAATGTAAGACAACTATTAAGGAAAGGCTTTTCCTCCAGTGTGGGAATAGCTGCCATGCTGACTGGTCTTTTTTTTTTTTTTTTTAAGATTTTATTTATTTATTTGACAGACAGAGATCACAAGTAGGCAGAGAGGCAGGCAGAGAGAGAGGGAGAGAGGAGGAAGCAGGCTCCCTGCTGAGCAGAGAGCCCAATGCGGGGCTCAATCCCAGGACCATGAGATCATGACCTGAGCCGAAGGCAGAGGCTTAACCCACTGAGCCACCCAGGCGCCCCTGACTGGTCTTTATAAATACTACAGTGAAGTTGTAGCAACACCGATGTCCTGAACGGGATTGTCTCTTCTGGGCAACTAGGGCTTAGTAAATATATTAGGGTCGAAAGCATGTTCATGTCATTCTTCCATTCACTCACATTTAATGAGTATTTTGAACTGCTTTTATGTGCCACCCACTGTTCTAACCAGTAGAGAAAAAAACAAAAAACAAAAAACAACAAAACGGAGTAGACATCTCTCTGTTTTTGTGATTCTTTCATTTTAGTAGGAATAGGTACCCAGGGGGGAGGGGGGAAGACAATGAAAAGGAAACAAATCAATAAAGTAATTTCATATAGTGATAATGAATGGGAAGAAAATGCAACAGGTGTCTTGATAGTTCATGGGGTGGGTGTCACTTCGGTGGTCAGGGGAGGCTTTGCTGAAAGAGATAATATCTTACCTGAAGTCCAGCTGGGGGACTGTCCAGCTACGAGAGATCTGAGATGCAGGGAATTCCAAATGGATGAAAAATTCAGAAGTCCTAAGATGTGAATGAAAGTCTTATGTGGGGATAACTTCTACGGTTGGAGGAACAGAAACAAAGCCATGAAGACCAATACGAGCCGGGGTAAGGGTGGTGTGAGATAAAATCAGAAGACACGCAAGGGCCATACTGTGTCGGATCTTGTAAACTGTGGAGCTTTGTTTGAATTTTATCCTGAGTGCAGGGAAAACCACTAGATGATTTTGAATCTAATTCTTTTTAAATACTTTGTTGCCCTGCTATTTGGAAAAAACAGATTGTAGGAAGAATTGGAGGCTGGCAGTTATTCCAGTAAAAGATTCCACAGAAGACTCGGCCAAATTTGATTTGTATAATTCTCAAACCCTGAAAGAGAGGTCAAATTTGATTTGTATAATTCTCAAACCCTGAAAGAGAGTACTAGGCCTTCTTCCTCAGTTGCTCCTATTCATTATGGGCCAAGACTCCTGAGCAGATACAATTTGAGAACAATTACTGTTAATTCTGGTTACACTTTGGTCAATTGAATAGGATTAGTATAACTATAGGGAAGATGACAGAGGGGAAACCATTTTTTTTTAAACTTCTTTAGTCTCCATATGATGGCAATACCACTTGGTGATAATCACATTTATACAGCTCAGTAGAAATTTTGAAATCTTGGGTTACCACTGACAGTTCAATTTCTAAAGGCAATTCACATGAATTCCCAGTTCCTTGATAATGTATTTCAACTGTTATATTACAGCTTTCTGTATAGTTTTAGACCTGGGTTAATATTTTCTTTATTTTAAAGCAAATTAATATTCTATATGCAGAAGCCATAACACTGTTGCTATTTATATAAAATAAGGAAAATTAAAAATACTCTACTCATGGAAGACATCATATACTTTGGAAATAACTGATTCCTATGAAGATGGGTTCAGATCTAATGCCGGATGAAGATCAACACCAAATACCATGATAGCTGATAGTTATTTTGAGGTCTCAAAAGAGATAATAAACATCTATGAGAAAACAGAATACAGGTAGGTAGTGGTGGAAATAATTTTTATTTCAGGACTAAATAAATTGAGTAAATTAAAGATTCTGGCTTTTAGAGGGAGAAATATATTATTTTCTTTAAAATGTATAAGTTATAAACTGTAAATCACCAGTATTATTATGATTACCAATTATCAAACTTTATATTAAAATTGAAATAATCTTCTAAACCCCATGTCATATTTTAGCCACAAGACTTTTTGTTTTATTTTAATAATTCTTTTTAAAAAATATTATATTTATTTGTTTGACAGAGAGAGAGACAGCGAGAGGGAACACAAGTAGGGGAGTGGGAGAAGGAGACGCAGGCTTCCTGGTGAGCAGCGAGCCCAATGTGGGACTCAGTCCCAGGACCCTGGGATCATGACCTGAGCTGAAGGCAGTTGTTCAACCGCTGAGCCACCCAGGTGTCCCTAATAATCAGTTCTTAAAAGAATGCACACTTATAGTTACTTTTATTATGCTCCATAGTATTTTTAAAAATTTCTGCTGGGATAAAATGGAATCTGAGTTCAAGACGTAAAGGTAGAAATTAAAGTGTGTGAAGGTCCTTCAAATATTCTGTCACTTTTAATAGTTCTTTTCTGTATTACTTGACTTACCAATGTTAAAAGTCTGTAAGAGTCTTTCAGCTGCCTTTGATTTTCTTAACCCCTTGTGGGCATAGTTAAAAAGATGACTTATTTGGGTCTTTATAACTGACATTGGATAAGGTTCAAAGTTTCAAGTGATATAAGAACAGTTTAAGAATAAATAATATATTTTTAAAAATTCCCTTAGCAGTTTTTTCTCTAAAATTGATTCCTGAATGGCAACATATAAGCTTGCATTATAGAATAGAATATGCAGTTGTTGGAAATCATGTTCTGCCTTATTCTGTTAATTTGTTTCTCTTGTTAGGATGCTTTTACTTAAAACATGTTTTGTGATTAGTGCTAGAATTATCATCTCCAAGTTGATCCTTCCCCGTTGGTTTGTTTATACTACCAGTCTTCTGGCGAATGAAATGAATTAAATTCTAATTTGGAATGACTGTAGCCTACAGCCATGACATTGATAGCTATGTGTCTCTAAAGAGAAGTGCTAACCTTTGTTGGCATGTCTCTTGAAGTGAGATTCATTTGCAGTAGGGCTGGTTTTATTGGTGGCTGTGTGGGAAGGTAAGAATAGGGGCCCAACCTACTCCTTTCTGATCCTGGCATGTGATACCCTCTTTTCCTTTTAATTAACTTCAGAGGATATGTGTGACCATGGCTTTGACCGTCGGGAAGAGTTCATCTCTCTTGCCCTCCTATGCCTGGCGTTGAAAAGGCACAGTGAAGACTGGAGGAAAAATGTTTATTTTCTTACAGAGAGGAAATATTTCAAGCATTTTGTTATCAACATTTATAATTTAACATAATAGTTGAATTGATAATGTAAAATTGAATTAATTATTTTAGCAGATAATATTAATATTGTTTAATATGCTTGGTGTTGTCATAGGTATAAATGCAGTAGGATACTTGCCCTCAAGAAAGTATGTAGTCTTATTATGGACAGAGATAAGAAATGAATATTGTCACAGAAAAAAAATGTATAATTTAAAACTAATATAAAGAACTTAGGCAAATAAGTGATGTGACAATACAGAGGAGGATGAAAATCATTGCGAGATGAGTAAAGACAGAGAGCATTCTAGAAGAAGTGGCACTTGGAGGATGTGTTGGGATTAAATAGAGAGAGAATAGAGAGAAGACAGGCAGGTCTTCCAGGCAGAGTGTCTAGAAGCAGAGTCTGTAGAAGAGATTTTAGTGTCAGTAATTTCCCGAGGGGGTGCTCTCAGGAGAAACTTGTGACAGCAAGGAAGCAGCAATGTGTGGAAGAAGAAATGGACAAAGGTGTCCTGTCAGGAGAGACTGAGCCTCAGCCTAACACACGGTGTGGTCTGGAGAGAGATCTGCACCACACAAGGATTTCCTCCTTAAGGATTGGAGTGTCAGGTCAGTTAGTCACTCTCTACCACCAGAGGTGTGGGGATAGAATGAGTGATATAACTTGTTGCGTGTCCTTGGGCAACATGGATTTCACCCATAGAGGCAGGTCTCAAGAATGGAAGGTTGCCACCAGAAACCAATAGCAGCCGGCCCTTGGGAAAGGGGCCTGGGCATGGCACCAACAAAATTTCCTACACTGGGGAAATAATTGTTAGGTATGAGAGATGAAGCTAGCTTGCTGGGGAATATCCATTCATGCAGAGTTGTCATGGCTTGTAGTTGGTAATATCTTATTAAGCATTAGCTGTTGCTCCTTCATGTTTTGAAGTAATGACACGGCTTTAAAAAACATCACTTTGTAAAAGATCCCTATCATTCCTTTCTCTGCTGATAGGAGAGTAGATTAAGAACACTAGGTTTCAAGTCAGACAGATCTGGCCTCAGACCCTAGCTTTGCCCTTGCTGTATAAATGGCTGTGTATAAATGCTGTGTATAAATGGCTGAGTTCCTGAACCAATCTCAGATTGCATGTGCAAAATGTGAGTAATCATGTGTGCTTCATAATTGTTGTATTAAGGGCTTTAATCCTTGGGAACCATTCAACACAATGCCTGGTATATAGTAAGTGTTCAATGAATGGTGTTTAGTAGTTTACTCTAAATAAGTAAAACTTTTATTCTTTCAATACAGAGTATTTGAGGCTATTGTTGATTCTTTTTTGGGGGGTATTGACAAAGATGGGACAGGGGCAAGACAGGTGACTTGCCTTGGCCACACTTGTGTTTGTAGGATTTGAGAGTGAGTCTGTTTTTAAATTTTATGTCCCAGAGCACTTGCCCTGAAACATCATCGGAAAGTAAATCTTTATGGTGAATTAGAAAAAAAAATGATACTGGAAATGAAGTTTTATAGATATGTTAGAGCATGCATAAAATCCATTACAAAGGGAAATATATTAATAATAAAATGATTTTGGTAATACCTTGAGAATAGCTCTAATCCCAAATGATCTCTATGTCTGTCCCTCTTGTAATGGCTTTTCAATATTTCCTGAAAAGTATTGGTATTGTTTTAGTAATGCTATCAGTATTTCAATTTAGTTTTCATATCCTTTTATTTTTGAGACGTTAAATTTCATATCCTTTTATTCTGGAGATGTGAAATTTCAACTGCAAGCATTGAAAATATATAGAAAAATAACAAATTACAAATTAATCAATTTGTTTTTTAATATTAAAGTAGTTACTAAAAATTACTACATTACAATGGAAAAAAATAGTTTCTGAAGCTGGTAATTCAACAATTACTGCACTAATAGCTGAAGTCATTTTTATGTGTGCTAATCCTAAATCAAAGTCATCATAAGATGCTCCAGACCTCTTAATAGTTTGGCTCAGGTGCTAATGAATTCAGGACATTAGAGCTCATTTGAGAGCAGGATTCATGATTCCTTTACTGTTCAGTACTCCTACCTCTCAAAGACATAGCCACATTCAAAAAAGGACACTGATAACAGAGTTTGACATTCTGTATAATTTTTCCTCTGCCTATCCTTGAATCAAAAAGAACAGAAATCTATTTTTAAAATAGAAGCTTGATTAGAAACATATTATTTTCTGCCTTTTTCTTTACATGATTTTCTTCAAAAGGCCTTTAAAAACTCCACTGATGATTAAAATATTGAAACTATAACAGTATTTAGGGTATGACTTTTAAATACTTCCTGGAGCGGTGCCTGGGTGGCTCAGTTGCTTAAGGGTCCAACTCTTGATTTTGGCTCAGGTCATGATCTCAGGGTTGTGAGATCGAGAGGGTTGTGAGATCGAGCCCTGGGTCTAGCTCTGTGCTCAGTTTGGAGTCAGGCTTAAGATTCTTTCCCCCTCCTTCTCCCTCCCCCTCTGCTCCTTCCCCTGGTCTCTCAATCTCTCTCTCTCTCTCTCTCTTTCTCTTGCTCTCTCTAAAAGAAATACAATCTTAAAAAATTACTTCTTATAACTATAAACTTCTCTACCTCTGTGACTTAATATTTGGTCTAATTGTCCTTAGGCAATGTTCGTTATAAAAGTTTGCTGGTTGGGACGCCTGGGTGGCTCAGTTGGTTGGACGACTGCCTTCCGCTCAGGTCATGATCCCGGAGACCCGGGATCGAGTCCCGCATCGGGCTCCCAGCTCCACGGGGAGTCTGCTTCTCCCTCTGACCTTCTCCTCGCTCATGCTCTCTCACTGCCTCTCTCTCAAATAAATAAATAAAATCTTTAAAAAAAAAGTTTGCTGGATTTCTCATGGGAATTTGAGGTTGAAGGAGGGAGAAAATATAGGTGGGTAGATGAAGAAGATAAACAGATTTTTCAATCTACTGGAGGACTTTGTTCAGACAAGGGACAGTTCATGTATAGCATTAACCCTATTGTTATACCTGTCTCCGAAAATAACCACTACAAATGGTCACCAATCATGGGACTAGATGGAGTCCTTGCTTTGTGGTGGCAATTCTGTGGGACCATATAGTTGATGGCCCCTTCCACAGGAGTCTTGAGAATTGCCTTCTAGCACAAATGCAGACTCATATTTAAGTAAATGCATTTTCCTCCTTCATCACCCTTTTTAAAAAAAGATATTATTTATTTATTTTTTTAATTATTTATTAACAAGAGAGAGACAGCGAGAGAGGGAATACAAGCAGGGGCAGTGGAAGAGGGAGAAGCAGGCTTCCCCCTAACCAGGAGCCCGATATGGGGCTCAAGCCCAGGACCCCAGGACCATGACCTGAGCTGAAGGCAGATGCTTAATGACTGAGCCACCCAGGTGCCCCCCTCCTTCATTGGTTTTAAAGCTTTGCACATTAACACTGATCTCATGCACCATTTAAAAGGTCTAAATATATCACACAGTAGTAGCCCAATCAAAGTAAGTGGTCAGACACCAACATGCTGTACACAGTACCTCAGCTGGCCTGTCCTGTAATCCAGGGTATTCCATTTATGCCCAGTCAACCAGCTGGCCTTCTAGTTGCTTTATAAAACATAGACTTGATGGTCAAAGAGATTACAATAGGACAAAAGCTGCTCCTGCATTCTACTAAAATTGTTGCTTGAAATCAGACCGTATTTGCTATTAGTTACTAACACCCAATTTCTTCCAAAAGACGTGTTTTTATAACTTGTGAAAAAGTCAATTCTGTATGTAAACAGTATCTTAAACCCCAGTATCCATACCTATTGGGGTGTATATCAGCATGCCAGGAGACATTCAAAACCGAGATAAATATGACACCGTCTTGTGGAATATAAATTCTACTTAAAGCTTTTGATGAAACATGTGGTAAGAAAAACTGATTTGTATTAAAATATATTCAAACATACAATGAGATGGAACTGAAAGTTCACATATAGTTTACAGATAAAGTTAATATTTCCTGGACATACTAATTCATATTTTTTTGTCAGTACTATTAATACCTGGAAAGTTTGAAAAGTACTACTTTAGACTGTCATTGATTTTGAGAGAAATATTTACAGAATAAGTCAATTAGAAAATCCAGTGGAAATGAGCCTATAGATTCACTGACCAATCCATCCATCCTTACATCCATCCATGCAATGTTTATCAAGTCACTCCTATGGACTAAATATTTTGTTATTAACTTTGAATATAAAAATTAATCAAATAAGAATTATATCTGCCTTATAATATTTACAATCTACTAAAAACAAAAAATAAATAAATATGGTGAGCTAAGTACAACAATAAATTAAACAAGATAGAGGAGCATATGATAGAAAAACAACAGATACTTAGAAGAGTTAGGGAAGACTTCCCAGAGAAAGTCACAAAAAATCTGAGATTTTTCTCCCTCCTTCATCCTCAAATTCCCATGAGAAATCCAGCAAACTCTTATAACGAATATTGCCTAAGGACAATTAGATCAAATTAGAATTTGTAGTATGGTTAGGAATGGGTGGGTGGAGTAGAATGTTTTAGGCAAATAATTTAGTGTTTCAGTTTATAGGGAAGTTCTAGGTGAGAAAGTGTACAAACTATTCCAGGGACTAAAAGAAGTTTGGAATGTTTGGGATTAAAATGTGGAGACAATGATGGAAGAGAAGGAGAAGTCAGGGATCAGGAGTAAAGAGAATGGGGGAAAGTTGAGTCATAAGCAAGAATCTGATCATGAACCACTTTGTAAGCCTTCCTAAAGAGTTTCAGGAAATCCATCTGGAGACAATGAGGAAAATGAATCAAATGGATTAGGACAAGAAAATTCATTAAAAAGCTATTGAGGTAATTGAAGGGAATTATGATAATGACCTGAACTAGGAAGGTGGCAGTGAAGATGGATGGGCATGAATGGACTGATGAAATTTTTTAGTAGTTTCATTCAAAAGAACTTGGTAATAGATTAGATATAAAATATAAGGAAGAAAAGGATAGGCATGAAACTCTAATTTTCAAGTTGGTTAAAAGAAACACAGATTTTGAGGAAAAAAACAAGAGTTTCCATGTTGGATATGTTTTTCTTTTTCATTTCTGGTGCCTGATAGATACACACATTCAAGTGTCTAAGCAGCAGTTGAATATTTAGAGTCAAAGCTCCAGGGAGAACTCTAGCTGGTGATTATGATTTGGGAAATTTTCACAAAGAAGTAGTCATTGGAACCCAAGGGAATGAATGATACTGCCCAGGACAAGTTTGTAGGATGAAAAGAAGGTATGGTAGGAACACTGTGAAAGACATCAACAGGGGAGGAAGAGATGCTTTACATAAGGATATACTGAACATTTTGATTTTTCTGTTTGAGAGATACATTTTCCCCATGTTTCAAGCTATTTTACATTGGTATCTTACTAATGAAGAGTGAACCATGTGAATACTATTGACATTCATGAGGACTGTGTCTTGGGACCTTCAAATCTGTAAATATCATCTTGGTACGTACAAATCCCAAGAAATTCTGAAAATCTTAACTTCATGAGTTTGTGTTGCAAGATATTCTTCAAATATAACACTTATTAAACTGATCCATACAGTACCTTTGTGAGCCAATAGAATATACGGCCACAGATTCTTATTCTTGTTCTCCAAACTAGGGTTACCAGATGATAGAGCTACCAAATTGAAGACATAATCCATAATTGACTATTTTCTGCTCTTTGGATATATTCACAGATGCATTCTATTTTCTTTCTGTCTTACAGCCTTTTTCTTTATGATAATCCTTATTTAGAAAGAACTTCACCTGCTCAACTTTCAGCATCTTAAATTTTTTTTTTTGAAAATCATATTTTTAAACTATATGAACCAAATTTTATATATGATAAGTCCTGGCTCATTAGCTTCAATACTGCTCTCAGCCTCTGTTGCTTTAGAGGAATGATTATATATACTTTACATTTCACTTGAATTAGGTTTCTGTTGAGACAAGTATTTTCTGAATGTGTCCTCATTTCACAAAATTAATTTATTTTCAACCTCTGCCTAATTTTACCACTGTTTCAATAGTTTTATAGCAGAGGAAAATGTATTGAAACAATTTCAAGACTTTTTAATTTTTTTCCTGTTTGTCAGATAATATGGTTGATTCATTCCCTGGCTATATTGGAACTACTGAAAAATCAACATTTTACTTTTGAATAAATCCAAATGTATATATTCTGGTTAAATACTTTTAGCAGTTTCAGTTTACATTCCTTTAAAGGGAACTTCTATTTCAAAAATACACTATTAAATACTTATTTCCTGAGTTACTCTGTAAGGGGGATGAGTATGAAGTGGCAAGCTGGCAGTAAAATAAGTATCCTAAGTGTCCACCAGATTCACTGACTAGCTAACTGACTCATGTTAACCAATTTTGAGATTCAAAGCAGGGCCTGAGGAGAATTACCAATGAATGTTTATAATGAATTATGGGAGTTGGATTGTAGATATTTGAAACTTCACATATTAAGTCTGTGTATGTCAAGTATCCAATTATTTTTTCAGCATTTTTTTTTTCTGACCACCTACCCTGTGCCTTAATCACAGATACTGAACAAAAACCAAACTTGTCCTTTCTTTAAGGGTACTGCTCAGTCTGGCGGGGGAGGGGAGAACTAATCAGTCAAACTAACATAAGGATAATTTAATATGAGGTAAGGCAAGGAACAGGGTTCTTGATAGTGTGTCTCCAAGGAATTGGGACCCTGTGACAAACAGCAGTCAGAAGATACTCTCTGAGAAAGTGACTTGCAAGAATGAGTAGGAGCTGGGCAGGCAGAGTCGGGTGGGCAGAGAGGGTTGGGGAAGATGTTCTGAGAGAGAGAGATCACATAACCATAGTCTTTTTCTCATGTACTCAGAGTGGGCATGGAGCCCTTAAAGATCTGAAAATGTCATTGTGACTGGGACACAAAGGTGAGGAAAAGAGAGTTGGAATTGTGGAAGATGTCAAATCATGCAAGGCTTTAAGGATTGTACTAAGGATTTGGAGCATTATACAAATTATGTAGTATTGACTACTTAAGTCAGGGTTTGACCAAGTTATTTTGAAAAGGGCCAGAGAGTAAACCTATTTTTGAAGCTCTTGGAGTTAGCTGTGGTAAGGAAGAAGCAGTCATAGACAACAGGTGTGTGAATGGGTGTGACTGTGTTTCAATAAAGTTTTATTCAAAAAACAAGTATGGGGATGCCTGGGTGGCTCAGTTGGTTAAGCAGCTGCCTTCGGCTCAGGTCATGATCCCAGCATCGGGCTCCTTGCTCGGCAGGGAGCCTGCTTCTCCCTCTGCCTCTGCCTGCCACTCTGTCTGCCTGTGCTCGCTCTCTCTGACAAATAAATAAAATCTTAAAAAAAAAAACAACAAGTATGGGCAGTACCTTGCATACTCTCTGATTAGATAAATCTGAAGTTACTTCCTTATTTCCAAGTTTCTCCATTTGAACTGGTGCAAGGATATTTTGGGGACTTTAGCAGTGCCTAGTCAGCAAGCATCAATATACTTCATACATTGAAAACTGGGTTAAGAAAAAAATTGGACTCCTTTGATTTTCCTTTGAAGTCATGTCATAAGAAGAAAGCAGCAGGCTGGTTCATCTGCCAAGAGAAAGAGCATAAAAGACAAAATGAAATGCCAGAAACTGGATTACTGGAGGGAATGAGTGCTAAGAAAATGTTAAAAAGGTTTCTTGAAAAGCAAGGATCACTTGGGAGGTGAACTTGTTCAAAGCATGCATTAACTCACCTCTTGCAAGAACAAACTGTATTACAAGGCTCTGCTCCGGCTTGTCTAATATACAGCACCTGTAGTCTCTGTAGACAACAGGCTCTGTACTTGAAAAGGATTGAGTTTAGTGCTCATGCTGTAGAGAATGATATACTGTCATGAAAGTGTTCAGATGAAATCTGGAAAAGCTAAAGAGACTTTTAAAAAGTGGACTTGGCTCCAACTCAAAATCACGGTACTAACTTATTTGAATAATTTCCTAATATAAAAGTTTTTTATGCTGAACTGACCAGTTTTCTACAATTTTTATCCAAGTCATATAGAGTATTTAAAAATTTTGGAATTAGAATGCTGGACACAATTTGAAGAAGGTATTTATTACTCAGGATGGTCTAGGTCATGCTGCATTAACAAGCAAACCCCAAAGCTCAGTGTCTGTAAACAACCAGCATTTTTTTCCCCCACTCACAATACATGTTCTTTGTAGTCAGTGGGGGCTCTACTAATCATAGTCAGTGATGGAGCAGTCATCAGTTCAGTGTTGGGGGGCAATGATAGAAGGAAAGGGATAGCTCTGGAGCAATTAAATGCTTGGTCTAAAGCGACATATGTTCATTTTTTTTTTTCTCACAATGCAATGGTCAGAACTAGTCAAAGGCCTCCATTTAACCAGCATGGGCCAGGATATTCAGCCTTACCATCCCTGTGCCAGAAAGCAGAAAGTCGGGAATATTTGGCAACTTTGACTGTCATAGACATTCTTATATTTGCATGTGTAATTATTTCATTGATGATTATTTTGTCAACTTAATGGGGTGGGCTACATAAGAGCAGGGACTATGATGAGTTTTCCTCTATCTTGTGTCTGAAATAGTGCCTGGCCCAATGAGGGGCTCAAAAAATATTTAAGTGGATGAAGCGATCTATCGAGTCTAGTTCTTAGATAATAGAGTTTGCAAGACAAGGTGGCCCTTCTTGTTGTCAAACTCACCAAGAATGTGAGTTCTGTATAATATTACCCTTCAAGCAGATAGAAAATCACAATTGAAAATAATATCCCCAAATCTCTCTCTCTCTTTTTTTTTTAAGATTTTTTTTTTTATTTGAGGGAGAGTGAGAGCAAATGAGATAGAGAACATGAGCAGTGGGGAGAAGCAGACTCCCTGATGAGCAGGGAGCTAACTCAGGGCTTGATCCCAGAACCTTGGGATCATGGCCTGAGCTGAAGGAAACGCTCAACCAACTGAGCCACCCAGGTGTCCCCCAAATGTATTTTTAAAACAGATACAGTTTAGAAGGAGCTAAGACAAATTTTTTAAATGGTCACCTATTTCCTGTTGTAATAGGAGAGACTTTTCTCGTGCTGCATATTTGACCTTGGAGGTTTAATCTATTGGTTCATGCTAATCTAAATTATTCTGCTGTAATAAACAACCACCCACATCTTCATGGCTTAATACATCAGGGAGTTTATGTCTTTCATACTACTTGTCCAATTTTGATTATTAGGGAAGTAGGCAAAGGGGCTGTGCTCCATATAGCCAGATGAGGACTGAAATGAATGGCTGCTCCACTATATGGAAAGTTACTTGTCACTTTGACTGAGGCAAGGACACCTAGAGAGCCCCATGCATTTTTTTTTTCTCTGCTTTGGCCAATATGGCCTATGCCACTTCTATCTAATGTGTGACAGTCACTGGCCAGACTGTATCACCTGGCGTTAGCTAATGCAAGGTATCTGAGTGCTACAGGAGAGCAGGTGGGATGTTTGGAGGGCTCCACTTTTACAAACATACAGATAATCTGAACAGAGGTAGTTGAAAGGCCTAAATATTTATATATAGAAGAGCCCCTTTGCAACTGTGGCAGTTTTAACCTGAATGTGGAACTCACTAGAAAACAAAAGGGATGTTGAGTCTATATGAGATAGAGTAGCTCAGTCATGGTTTGCAAAAAGTATGCATATAACTGATTTGATGATGAAATGAAAGGAAGAATGTCAAAGATGAGACAGATTGCATTCTTAGTGTCATGTCTGGACCTAATAAATGTAGGTTGTCACTTCTGTTATGGTACAAAACAATGAAAGACTGTTTTCTATTAGGAGAAACATTTAATGACTTGATGCCAACAATAATTTCTGATATCAAGTATTAGAACAGTGTGGGAGAAAAATGATTATTTTGCTTTTCTGGATTGGTATCATATACACTAACATTTGGCATGTATTTTAAAATATTTTGCTAGTTGTCCTGTAAACACCTTGACTTTTTGTACTATATGCCTCTTGAAATAATAATAGGTTGCTGATAATAACTTGCCAGGTTTTAGACATTAATACTGATTGAAAGAGGTTCTCTTTGGGATTTAATTTTCTTTGTGGCAAATAAGGTCCTGGGTTTTGTTTTGTCTTGTTTTT
Source organism: Mellivora capensis (assembly GCA_004024625.1). Classification (NCBI taxonomy): domain Eukaryota; kingdom Metazoa; phylum Chordata; class Mammalia; order Carnivora; family Mustelidae; genus Mellivora; species Mellivora capensis. The sequence goes on along the minus strand of PISX010001539.1, from coordinate 177,939 downwards.
CTTTTTTTTTTTTTTTAAAGAGGGACATTTCTCATGGAATAGTGGGTCATATTAGATTACATTGAGGAAAGTTTTGTTTACTGAGCTGTCCATCCACGTATCAGTTAAAGGAATTTCACATCTATAAATAAATAAGCTTATTTTTCCATGGTGCCAGAGAGATAATGAAACTTTTATGTAAAAATATTTCTACCAGCTGAAATATCATGATTGTTATTCTCGTACTCTGCAGATACGTACAGAACTGTGTGTCTGTTTTAGAATATTGGGGTTGGTGTTTTAATTTTTCTTGCATCTTGAGAACTACTTACAACAACAATAGATTTGATTTTAATGTGTATATCTTAAGATGTCTTTGAACCAATACTAATAAAATGAACATAACTCTGGGAAACCAATCATTGGAAAATGTAGGATTTTAATTTAAATTTAAATTGGTGCAAGATAGTATTCCAAAGGTCTTAGTACTTATCTTTCCCATTATAGTTGTGATTGCTACTTGGTCCAAACCAAGCTGCATACTCCCCTTTTCCAAATTTCGTGACCAGGTGAAGGGCATCATCATCATCCAGATGGCTAAGTCAGAAACCTGGAGCCATCTTCTCATTCTTTTTGTCCCTGTCATATGTAATTAGTCCAGTAGTTTTCAGTCCCTAAATACCTCCTGATTCCTTTCCCTCTGCCCTACTGTTTCTTCATTAACTCAGACTATTGTAAGCCTATTATAAAGTCAAGCTATTCCATCTCCCTGGGGTTATCTTTCTATAATCTACAGCTGGTGATATTCCTCTAATTGAAATCTGGAATAGCCCCCCATCAGTCAGGATACAGTTCAAACTCCTGAGAGTTGGATCTCAGTCCTCTCATGATCTCACCCTTGCCTGCCTTCTTGCCTCAATTCCTGTTGCTTGTCTACACACCATCTGAACCTGAGACATTAAAAATGACTCAACTTCCTCCCAAATATCACATTCTCTCTTGTTGGCTCTCCTTTGTAAATACTGTTTTACTATCTTCAACACAGAGACACAACCCCCAGCTCTCAGTTCATCAGCTTCTCCTCATCTCTTAATTGCTAGTGACTCCTTTCAGGAGCCATTCTGTAGTTCCTGGTCAATTAGGCAGTTGACCTCTCTGCTCTCGGCATAGTCTAGTCTTCCAACATGGCATTTGTCATATATTATCAAAGTTGCCATTTTATTTCTTCACTGTGTTGCTCCTTGAGGATACCAACTGTGTCTTCTTTGTTTATTCATTTTTATACAGAGAAAATTTTTTAAATGCAGAAAAAAGAAATGATAAAGTAAATAGCCACATTCCCATCTCCTGAAATAACAACTTTTGCCATGCCATTTTTTCTTTACTAAAGAAATAAAATACAACTAATCCTTATTTCTACCCTAAATCCTAATCCTCTTCTGCCCTTCTTACAAGCAAATAACATCGTGGGTTTCTTGTCATTTTCTTTTCCATTAAAAATACTTTTACATACATATTATGTATCTATAGCCAATATTGTATATAGTGAATATTTTTCCAATTAAAATTTTTATACCTTTTATAAGCTGCTACTTGCAATTGTATTTTGATATTTCCTTGACATGTATTATAGATTTCACAGACATAATATTGAGTGAATATTGCGTGAATATACCATGAGATAGAATGTTAAAATTTAATTTCTATCCAATTTAAGAGTGAAAATGGGATATCATTGCTACCTTCATTTGCCATTTGATTAATAATGTGATCAAGCTTTTTCCCATTGGCCAGTCAGATGTTTCTGGCTGAACATGATATTAATGTTTTTCTCCAGAGAACGAAAGGGTGAAATTCCATAGGCTTGAAGAAGTGGGACTGTTACAAGATTCAGAGGCAGGCAGCTTAGTTAGTGCCTACTTTACTGTGAAAGAGTGGCAGAAGGAGGAGCAAGGAGGGAAGATGATGTGAAGAAGCTTGGAGTTTATTTTCCAATAATGGGAATTTATTAATGGGTTTTAACTAGGGGAGCAATTGCTTCAGAGCTGTGTTTGAAAGAATGAGCTTGTGAAGGATGCTTTAGAGGTCAGGGCAGTAGGGACGAGAACTGGAGCAGGAAAACAACGGAGAAAAACATTGCAGTTGACCAGACAAGAAATGGTGATGGTCTGAAATGAGCAGAAGAAGTGGAGACGTGGCTGTGCTTGCCATTTATTTGAGAAATTGAATTTTAGGGATTTGGGTTAGATCAAGTATAAAGGTCGGTATTTCATGCACATAGTATAAATATTAATTATATGTATTTAAGGTATACCACTGATATTACTTATTTTTCCTTCATTAAGCTGAAAAGTAAGGTAATCGGACCCCTATTAAACATTGTCCTGTGCTTGTATACTCAGTGCTAGCATGAAAAAGCAAGCAGTGAATAAATATAATGGACATCTAGACATGACTACCTGTATTTTACGGAGTGTGGTTATTCTGGCCAACTCTACCCTTTCCCTTCCTATCTTTCAGTCATCCTTATTTCCCCATGCCCTAGGTGTGATTCAGCCATCACATCTTTTTGTTGTGTTTCCTGCTGTGATTCTGGTGCAATTCAGAGTTACTAGAAAATTCTCATGTTTTGTTTGAGGGGATCTCTTCCTGTTCATCAGGCAGTCAAGTTCTTGCCGTGGTGTCATCACTGTGTATCACCGATTTGACTAATGCCTCCTTTTTCATAGCAGATGTTTCACAACTTACCTCTCCCCTTAGGGATGCACTTATGTGTATTTAAACATGAAGATCATGAAAGCATCCAGCTTTTAACTCCCTCTGCTACTCTCCTTTTCTCTAAATTTCTCCATTTTTTTTTTCTTTCAAAATGTTGTCACTTTCTGGACACTTTTAAAGGAAGAAAAAGCTGTGTCTTACAAATTCTGCAGGATCCAATAACAAGTTTCTCATAGTAAAAGGCAATTTTTCTATGGAAGAAACAAAGTTTCTTTGTAGAGATGGGAATTTAAATGGATTTTTTTTTTGCAATGGGAAAGGGAGATATTTTTCACCAGTCTTACTGGTTTCCTTCTGAACTTCTCTAATTTAATTTTGATAGTCACTTTTGATGGCAAAAGATACAGTTTAATTAAATTTTACTCCATTCCTCAGTTTCCCTGGGGGAGTACCTGTGGGTGTGTTTTTATTACAAAACAACATAAGTTGCCTATCTATACCTTGGGAATCACTTGACTGCATTGAATTAGGACAGAAAATAAAGGTTCATGAATATTTCAAAGTTTACTACTAACTATCACAACAAATTAATTAGTTGGTAGATCTGAAATATGTGTTTTTTATTATGCATTCAAGGGCTATATTATTTTTTAGTCCTTTGATATAAATCTTAATATAGTATCTTATAAGCATAGCTTAAAAAAAAACCTCTTGTTTTTAGCCTGTCTCATTCTTTTTAGATTTATGTCCATGATGTGCATGGTCCTGAATGTGGAATGGGTCTCTGTGAAGAAAAGTGGGTCAGATGGTTTGCTTGTGCAGATTGGGGAGAAACTGATAGCTTCCCAGGCTCTTTTGAAGGCCGCTGTTTTAAAATACGGATTAGTCAAGGTTTATGATGCTGTTACCAGCCTGAACACTTCAAACCACTATGCAATTTTCAAGTAGTCAGTGCTTATGGCAAAATTCTGGTCCTTTGATGTCAGGACAGGAATAGACATTTTGTTGGAAAGTGAGGCAAAAATAGAGAAAAAAAAACATTGTATGATTCTTTTGTTTTTTGGAGGGGATTGATTTTCATAAGAATTTTTTACTCCTTTAAGATCTGGAAATCTCAGCAAAATGGCAAACCAAAGCAAAACAAAACTTCAGAACCCACTTAAGGATCTGATATTAAGCTTCTAATCTTTAAAATAAAATGTTATTTGGAAATATTTTAAATAGTATAATATGAGGAATCCCTCCAGTATACATTACTCATTTCCATAATTACCACTCATCACCCAATTTTTTTCTTATCTGTAATCCCACTGGATTCTTTGAAGCAGTCTTAGATATTATATCATGTAATCTTCAGTCTGCTAATATGTCAGTGTGCCTTTGTAAAAGACAAGGATTTTTTAAAAAACATAATTCCAGTACTGTTGTACACTAAAAAATGAAGAATAATTATTTCATATCATCACATAGTAAAGATCTAGTATCTTTACTAGATAAACTAGATAAACTAGATAAGCATGCCTCTTTAATATAGTAGCTGAAATTCTTACATGAAGAAGAGCTTTCCAACATTAACTTTTTTTTTTTTTTTCCCCTCACATAGAGTTCATGTAGGAAAACAGGTCAAATACTTGATACTTTCTCTTTATTACACAGGTTTTAAAAGTGATGAGTTAGTTCACTAGTATTCTTTAATTGGTGACCAATTGCTTTTTGTATCTTGAAAGAACTCATGGATTTTTAGCAAACATGTTTCAGTGAATTACAGTTACTCTTCTTTTCAGTGCTCAAACTGTCCCATCTTTTTGTCCTTTTGTGGTAGGAGGTCTTCAGTGTGGTTTCCTAATCTTTTCAAATCAGTGTTCTTTGATAGTCTCTAAACTTTCTGGTATATTAAGATGTTGCTGGATTGTCTTGCCTATTTCTTGCCCTAGTCTTAGAAATAGTCATTTCTTTGAGGAATTCTGGTTCCTTTAGTGGGAAATGATACTTAAGAGACTCCATCTGGACCTGTAGAGCTGTTGACTGTTAATGTGTCAGTAATTTCTAGGTCTTTCAGGCGATCATATGAGAAATGTATATTTTTTAATAGAGAAAATCCCTAATGAACTTGTGCTGATATATACATTTACAATGATAGGGCTTAGAGTTAACCTCTTCAAATTTTATATTTATATCTCTTTTCTCATCCACTGAAACTTTTTATTCCTAATAACTTATTTGCTTTCATGCTCTCTCTCTCCATATATACAGTTTCAGAATAATACCAGTATTATCCTATATAATGTAGTCCTGAAATGATTTTTTAAAATATTCTAGTTACTATTTTGTGTTTCTGAAACATCCTTCTAGCCATGTATAGTCAAATTACTTTTTTTCTTACTTTTTTCCTTTTCTTTCTATTTTTTTAGAGAGAGCATGGGATGGGGGAAGGTGCAGGGCGGGAGGGTGGGATGTGGGGACAGTGGGAAGAGGGAGAGGGAGAGAAAGAATCTTAAGCAGGCTCCATGCCCAGCACCAAGTTTGGCTCAGGGCTTGATTCACAACCCTGAGATCATGATCTAAGCCCAAATCAAGAATTAAGATGCTTAACTGGCTAAGATACCCAGGCCCTCCAGAAATTACCTTTATTTTAAACTTATTTTTTAAATTTTAAATTTTTCATCTATTTTTTATTGTTTTTTTAAGTAGTCTCCTTACCCAACATGGGACTTGAACTCATGACCCTGAGATTAAGAGTCCCATGCTCTTCTGACTGAGTCAGACAGGCACCACCATGCACAGTCAAATTAACTTAAAAAAAAAATTCACTTGAAAAAGTCATCCTGTGGTTAAATCACAGACTCTAATTACAACTTTGTTTCATATGATTCTTGCTTTAAGAAATTTTTAGATTTTCTGCATTGTATAATGATACAAAACATAGTTCCAAAGTCAAATCCACAGAGTATATTCAGAGATTAGACTCCTTTTTTGTCTATCCATTCTGTTTTTTCTCCCTGATGTGTTGCTTTTATAAAAAAAATATATTTGCATTACCTTTTTCAGTTTTTAGGAATATATAAAAATAGTTTATTCAAACAATCCATTAAGGTTTTTTTTCCAGTCTTCTGCTGCTATGTCATCTTATAATCATTTTTTAATATTTTATATATTTATATGTATATTTTTATATATTATATATTTAAAATATTTAAATATATATTATATACTGTATTATATATTTTATTATATATTTATATATTATATTCTATTTATATTTATTATATAGTATATATATTTTTTATGTTTTATATATTTTCTATGTCCTTGTCAGTGTATCTTTAGGAGAGATTTCTTGAAGTGTGATAAGTCAGAAAAGGGGTAAACATGGTGTAAATTAGCTAAATATTGTCAAATTCTTTCTATGAGGAAGAGTATTCTCTAGTTGTAAGATCAGTGTATGAGAGTGTATGTTCCTCTCCCCGCCCCATAGATTCTCCAGCAAATCATGTGCTCAAACTTTATACTCCAAAGCTTCTTTGAGGTTATGTCTAGTAGCTGGTTGGGAAGAGGAAAAGGGGAAACTCAGTATGATGGGAAGAGTCCTAGGTCACAATGAAAGACCCAGCTTCAGTTCCTGGCCTGTCAATGACTATTTATTTGACCTTGGATAAAATATTCAACACCATAAATAGAGACCAGTTCATTGCCTAATGGGTAGTGTGGCTATATGTCCTCATTTGCCTGGGACTCTGCCAGTTGATACTTGATACTTTGATATAATTGCAATAGCACCAACTTTCATTCTCAGATGTCACTGTACTGGTGGGTAAAAAGAGGCTTTCTTTTTAGGCAAGTAACAAAGTGATTTAATATTATAGTAGTTCAGAGTGTTTAGTGGGAGCATCTTCTTTCCTAAATTAAAGAAAGACCATTGAAAACACCATCCTCCTGCTGTGTGGTCTTCTGACTTCTTTATTGTAGCTAGGAATTGATCCAACCTGCAGTTGCAGTAAACATCCCCTTAGAGCTCCAGTCCCTCGTGGGGCTCAGTGTGGGGTTATAGAGAAGAAAAAGAACAGGCTGCTCTCAACACTGGTCTCTGATTCCCTCCATTTTAACAATCCACATGTTCCCAGGCTTGGATCTGTGCCTGGCACTAACTGATCCCGTAATGTTTTTTGACTGATCAATGACCCTTACTTGGTCTCTTACCATTGTGAAAGAAGTCAAGAAAGATAGCTTAACCAGAGTACTCACCTCAGTTGAGGGCTCACCTAAATATGTACTTCCATATTACTTCACTCTCTTGTTTCAGAGAAAAATGGCACTGACTACAACTGGAAGCTATGTATGCAAATTTTATCACTACATTTTTTTTTAAGGGGGGGATGGGTAGGGGTGGAGGGAGAGGGAGAAAGAGAACCTTTAATAGGCTCCACTCCACGCCCAGTGCAGAGCCCAGCATGGGGCTCGGTCTCATGATCCTGAGGTTGTGACCTGAGCCAAAATTAAGAGTTAGCCCCTGACCCTACTGAGCCACCCAGGTGCCCCCTACATTTGTTTCTTAACAGAAAAGTCAGGAACCTGGGCTAAAGGGTCTATCTACCTAAGTCATTGCTTGGCTTTATTTTATTTATCCTGTAATTTTTTTTATTTATGCAGGTATTGTTGAGCATTTGATTTGATAATCAGCCCCTGAGATCTTAGTGTATCTAGAGGGCACCACGGAAGCACAAATGAGGGACTTTTAAGAGTGGACATAACCATGCAAACTTAATGGAGAAGATCAAAATGTCCACTTGATGCTAATAAAACAGGCTTAGCAATGCCAAAAGGAACACAGAGGCTGTGGAGATATGATCTTGGGTAAATAACATTTAATTTTATCTATAAAATGTATTTTCAGTAACAAAACACAGGTACAATATTTATTTGGGTAAATGTGTTACTAAGGAAATTTTACTTTTTAAGAAAAACCTGCTAAGCCAGTATGAGACTAAGGCATTGGACTAATGTGTACATAAATGCTACCATGGACATGAGAAGGGCTCAGGCAGTAGGGAGCCCAGTCCTACGTAAGCATTACCTGGACAATGAAATAGTCAGTCAGTTGGTGTTCTCATATGTTCTTAGAGTTTAGACTGAATTAAGAGCTTTTTTTTTTTTTTCTTTTTGAAATCATAGGATAGAGAAATGTGTTTCTTCACATTTATTTTCTATATTGATGGAGATTGAATTTCATCTGAGATGAGCCAAATAAATTGAGACTGAGACATTTGATGTAGAAAACTTGGAAATTTCTTCAGGCTAAAATTGCTCATTTAAACAAGTCTATTAGATTCAATTTAAATTAATAGGGTACTGAATAAAAATGAAATTATCCTTTCGTAGCAACTAAATGAGGAAAAAGGACAAAATCATTTTATGAAGTAATATATATTGAGTTTCTAGAACAGCAAAGAACTATTTGTCTTCATGAAAACATTTATAGAGTATGGCGATGGTGGTAGTATCTGGATTCAGGTTGCTTAAAAATCATGATTCTCCAGAAGTTTGGATTCTGTTTGCATCTGGTTTCTCTAATTCTGTAATATGTAGTTGAACATGCTATTGATTTTCCAATTTAAAAAATGTAAACAAATGACTGAAAATAGGGCTCCATCCTCCAAAGTTCTAACAACTGAATGGTAGTAAAGCACACACGTGTGAAACATTTGTTCTTACATTATAAAAACCAATATAAAGTATGAGGATGGAGAAATGCAGGGGAGAATCATGTGAGCTTTTGTTTTCATTTGTTTTGTTTTTTCTTAAGTGCAATCAGGCATGATGCCATTTATGCTCAGTATATAAAACATTAGTTTATAAAATAGGATTCAAATAGCTTGCCTGGGCTATGTAAGCATAGGCCTTTGAATTTGCACAGAAATACTTGATGTACATTTTCAGCTGGGCTACTAGAAAGCAAGACGTTTTCTTCTCATGCCTCAGGTACTCTGTCTATTAAATCTGTGCCTTACAGAGCCGTCCTGAGGATTGCAGAGAATAGATACCAAGGGCCTGGCACATAGTAAGTGCTTGTAAACTGTAACATACTGTGTTTGAGTTCACATCAGGCTTTGTTGATATTTACAAAAGCCAGTTTTCTAGATAATTTGATGAAAAGAACTAAGAGTAGTTGTAAATCTATATTATTTAAACATGTTCTCTCTTTACTATGGCGCCTGTTAAAACCGAACACAAAGCTCTAGCAGCAGCCAGGATATCTCACATAACTTTGTCTCAGTGTTCTATTTACCGGGCTTCCATCACAGACAGTATGTGGTGAGCTTTTCTGTTTTTCAGAACCTTGGCCTGGTGCTGTTTTAGAAAAAAAATATTATCCTCTTCGGTATTTCTTATTGGCTCCCCAAAGGAAGCAATCATTTTAATTATTGATGGTTTAATGGGGGATCATTTTATTCTAACTCATAGGAATAAAACAACAACAAATGAGATGCTTGGGAAACATCTCATAAATGTGTCTAACAAAGAAAACATACATCTTCAAATATGAATATGCATTTAGAGCCTGGCTGGATGCCAGCGCTCCTAACCAGTTGTTCTGTGCTTCAACTTCCTGTTACAGTAGATCCTGGAAATGGAAGCTCTGGGTCCACCAGCTAGAGGTAATAGCACCCCATAGAGTTTTGTGTCTTGGAAGAATTGGACTTCTTTGTGGTGCACTGATGAAATATTGATTAGTTTGCCTTAAGCCAAGCACATAGGAAAAGATTAGTTCATATTTTTTTGTTTTGTTTTCAAGTAGGCCCCTTCAACTCATGCCTCTTGCCTGAATCAGAGAGCTTGTTGTTCATGGAAAAGCTTTAAGCTGAAATATTTTCATTGTGTGAATGTTTATTACCTAAAAAAAATGAGCTAAAAATGTTTTTGAGCTGCAAGTGATAACTTGTCAATATGCCATAAGTCACAATATTATATATTGTTTATATAATGAAGAGGATCTTTCAATCAGCATGCATCCTCATATTTAAAAATTACAAAAACTACCCACAGCTGAGAATGTAGGTTTATTTATTTTTTAACCATTATAAGGGGACAATTCCATTTTATCTCTTTAGTGTTGCACAGAAGAGTGTGATCCAATCAATTTAAACAAGTATAAACATAGAGATGATCATTTAGGTTGAATTTTGACTCAAAGAGTTAATTCTTAGGATTTGGGGTTTGCACAATCTGTTCCATGAAAGGGGAAAAAAAATCACCTTCTTGGGATTTTTATTTTTTTTTTTTTCCCTGAGAAGAGCATCCTGCTGGGAAGCTTATTTTATTCTCCTAGATTTGCTTCCTTTTATTTTTTTTTTCCCCCTGACAGTGATGACTGGCTTACAAATAGAAATTTGCACCAACTAATACAGTCCCTTTTCCTTCTACTGTTGATCTCAAAATTGTTCTGCAGTTCTGAAATATGAAACACTATTGCTATTTTTTTTTGTAAAACTTGTGCTCCCCAAAATGTAAATGGATGAAACTGCTACAGTCTATTATGGAAGCAAAAACATTTTCATATTTGCCTTACAGATTTTTTCAAAGTGAAATACAGTCATGTTTGTAACAGCACATAAAAACTCCATTTAGAATTCCCCACAATAAATGGAAGAAGATAAAGCAATCTGCTTCTTATATTAAACAGTGAAGTAAAAAGCATGATAAAAAAAAAAACTCTTCCTATTTTGTTAGGATATGAAAGTCTGTAATAGTTGCTAACTTCTTTAAAAAATTCTTTAGGTGAAACTTATGGTTGGCAGTGAAATCTATTGTAGAATAAGGTAAAATGATATTGGAATTACATATCTAATTAAATGAGGTATATGGGAAAAGTGACCATTCAAGTTTTAATTGTCATAAGTTTTTCCTCTGGGCTCATGAGGTCTGTACATGTGTTTAATTTCCAGTGAACTCAAAATCCTGGAATTAGGCTCTGTTGAGTATAACCCTGGGAAATACTTTTATAGTCTAGTAATTTTCTTTTATGTCTTTTTCTTATGTCTTATTTTAAATAAGAGCATAGATTTGCTACTGTGTTTTATGGACAGAGCACATTTATTTGTGCATTTCTTAGCTCTTCTAATATTATAGCATATAGTCTAAGATAATTGATAGGATCAGCTGTTAAAAAATTATAATATAGTGATGGAGTCTTGGCATTTATAGATTTAGGATTTACAGTTATACCTCTTTCGGTTTCAGAAATTTGTGAGAAATCTCAAAGGTGTGTAAGGCAGTTTGAAATTTGTAGGGACAGAAATCTGTGCTCTGACTTCAGTCAGTCAGCATCCAGTAAATGAGCCCAGCTGACCACCCAGTACCAACATTGCAATATTGCGTATTAAAATCGTTTGCACCTGGCAAGGTATTGACGTACTTATCATTTCTGATAAAAATCTTTTTTTTTTATCAGTTCTGGGTATGTGGGATAGGACTCAGGAATTGGCATTTAAAGAGAAGTATATACACATACAACCATACAGCATGTTTTTGTATTTAAATTTAGATAAAATGTCTGTTCTGTAGTATCCCATTACCTTAACTGTGTAGTGGAGAGAATGAAGAGTTGAATTCCTGATTAGCTAGGTCAGAGTAGGAAGACACAACTATGCATTTATTTTGTGTGATGACATTTCAGTTTTCCCACATGGCTTTTCCTTTCTGTTTTCACTTCTTACTGATGGTTTTATTGTAGATACTTCACTTACATCATCTCATTGAATATACTAGTATAAAGAGAAAAACCAACCATAACTGAAGTTGAGTCCAATTCTCAGTTATGGACAGGTCTATCCAAAAGAAGAATGGAAATTTCATTTAAGAGAGCTGAGTTTTTAAAGTAAAAATATTTTGAGCATCATCTGCCAAATATATCATGGGCCCTATTTAATTTCTCTACTTGTCAATGAGAACCATCCCTGAGACACATCCTGAAATCTTTCTGTGGATGAAATCACTTAACCCCAGCAGTGAGTGCCACAGATTATTAATTTTAAATCACAACAACCACATTTTTATGCACATACTTTGATCATGCTACAAACATTCTGACCAGAAGGCTGAAGAGAAAATAGAAAAAGCCCCTTTTGTTCCATATGGAAATGTCACTGACCAGCAGAAATTGGAAAAATATCCAAGAATTTAGATGTAATGTAGATAGGTTCTGACTTAACAATGAATGAACAGTTATTTCTCACAAATTTCAGTAACATTGTTTTGACAGTGGTTCCTGGTGCCTCTGTGTTGCTAGGCAACTCAAAAGGGGATGGGGAATTTACACTCAAATTTACTTGTATATTGTTAGATTTTATACATATTATATTGGGAATGTATTATACACATCATTACAGGCTAGTTGTACATTTCCATTCTGTCTTTTGTGTGGGCTCCTCAGTTAATGCATGAAAGACACTCTACCTGAATCCTGGCTCTCCCTTTTTTGAAATTTAACATAACCCTAATATATGCATTGTTATAGCTGACTATTGTGGCTACATGGAAGAAAATATGTAGTCTTTTTTTATGTAGGATGAAGAGTTTTTCTTTTAATACAAGCTTTACAGTGTGTGTGTGTGTGTGTGTGTGTGTGTGTGTGAAAGAGAGAGAGAAGCAATGTTTCCAAAACAAGAAATCTATGAAAGAAAGGAATAGTCTCTTGGTTCTAACTGATTATTTTCATTTAATTACAATAACTAACAGATACAGAAGAAAACTGCATAGGCAACTTAAGTCCAGTGAATTATTAAAGGTCCAAACTGTGGATATTTAAACTAAAGACTAATCAACTTGAGCTTTTTGAAAAATACTGTATGATCTTAAGAAACTGGTGGCATAATTTCAAGTGGGTGGGACAATTATACTTGAAAATTGGAGTGGTTTTGAGAACTGCATTTTAAGAGTTAATGTTATATCAATGCCACAAGCCACAGAATTACATATCTGTAACAGAAGAGCTTAAGGAATAATGCATAATGGATTGTGATGGCTGAAACTGCTGAAAATTGATGGTCTAAATCAAAAGGAGGATTAGGAATCTTTGTGGGATGATGACACATCTGTAATTTTGTGGGAAGGGCAGGTAAGAAGAGCCAGGAATACTAGGGACTTTTATTTCAAGGAGGACTCCAAAGATTTGGGGGTATATATCATTTATTAACTTGGTTTCCAACTAGCTAAATGGTCCAAATTTGTGAAAGAAGATATTTTTAGTTTATCACACCAGGATTATGGAACCACTCCTGGACAGTAGGCCAGAGCTCACATTCTCCACGCTAGAAGGACACTAGATGGATAGAATCTGATACATTTAGTGTCTGATACACTATGAGTTCCTTACAGTAGTTTGGATCAATATTTAATCGAATGTTTTTGTTTGTATTATTCCCATTTGATTGAATGTATATAGTTTTATCTTTGAAACTGGAGATAAAACTGAATGTAAGTTTTGTATATTTTATCAAGATTATTTGTTTAATTTGCATTTATTATAAGAATCTAATGTAATATCTAATATAATCTACCCTGTAGAAATTTAGAGATAATTAAAAAGTATCTTAATGGGTATAGTTTTCTGAGCAGAGAGAATGAAAGACCTGTAAAAGTTTATCACATCAAACTGCATATAGTCAATAGAAGTTATTTTGTGGTCTACCCACAATAATAACTTTTCATTGATATTTTATGTCAGATTACATATTATTAAGCATAATTTTATTATACTTAGCATAATACTATATATACTATAATACTTTTATTATACTTAGCATAATACTATATATACTTCAGATTTCTGTAGGATGAAGTTGAGAGGTGTTGATAAGAACTAGATATTTAGTAGAGAAATCCCATGATTCCTTAGATTTGTGAGTCTTCAGTGACATTCAATTACTTAAAGATCTCTGAATCTCAGAATTTATTATAAATAATATGGTTTAGCATTTTTTGTTATTTAATAATTTAAATCTGAGTCTCCTTTAGCTGAGTTTTTGGGCCCTATCTTTGTTTTTCATGCAACTTTGAACTTAGCTTTTTTAAAATTGAATTCAGATACTATTTTCCTAATTATATGCTATCATCCTATTTTATTGATTATTCTCTTCTTAATTAGCCAATTTTTATGTCAGTTATGACCAGTTTTTACATAAAAATCATTTATATGGTTTAATATCTCTCTATCAACCAAAATAAATCATAATTAGTAGACTTGGTATATACCGATTGTTTTTTTTATGGATGGCTAAATATTACACTTTTTTCTTTACTGGTTTTAGATTTTTGATAGGTATATAGCCAAATCATACTCTTCTCTTACTTTCCGTTTATTCTTTCTATTAATCTGTATATGAATTCACTCTTTGCTAATAATATGAAAGTGAACAAAACGGATAAGTCCTTTATCTTTATGTACCTTGTAAATCTAATGCAGTAGGCTGCCAGTCAATAATTAAATGATGTAATTATATATATGGTAAGTGCTCTGAAGGAAATAAACAGGGCAATCCAAAGAAGGAGTTGTGTCAGGTTATTTTAGATGAAATGGTCAGAGAAAGCTGTTTGTGGAGGTGACAGTCCCCCTGAAATTAGAAGGATGAGAAAGAGATGGGCCTGTCAAGAGTTGGGGAAAAAAGTTCATCAGGCAGAATGATGAACAGGTGGGTAGGCACACTGGTAAGAAGATGGTGAGTTCTGGAATTGGCTAGTGTGGCTAAGGTAAAATAAGGAAGAGGCATAATATAATGGGACTCAAGTTTGGAACCATAGACATGAGCTTGCTATTCACCAGTTCATACCTGCGATAAGGAGTTCACATTTTCCAATGTGTTTTTATGAATGACGCAGCTTTCTTAGAGAAAGGACTTATGGGGGTTTGTAATGCAGATATTTCAGTGATGGATCATGGAATCATTAAGCCAGGGAGGATGGAGTCACAGCAGGCTGGAGATGATGGATGAGACCAAAAACCCAGACCTATCACGTGGTGCAACAGTGAGTGAACCGAAAGACAGGTGATGTGGATGCCAAGTCTAGGGAGGAGCAACGAGAGTGGATGTCTGAGATGGACAGGTGTAAAAGAAGTCAATGAAGAAGTCGAAGACCTGAACACCGGGGTATGTCACAGGTGTAGATTTTGTGGTTATCCAAGGAGAGGTAGGAAAGAAGATGGTGAACCAGCAACCATGACTTTAATCCCTGACTGGAAGGTGGTTTTATGAATGTTTTGGGGGATATAGTAGATGGTATAGCCTGATGATAGAAGCTTCAAATTAGCTGAGCTTTTTGGAGGGTGGGAACTTACTTGGTAATAGCAAAAAGCCCCACAGCAAAAAACCCAAGGTCCATATGCAACCCATTTCAAAGTCTTGAAGAGTTTTAGAAAATTCAGTTTCCAAATCAGAGGTGTGATGATAGTGGCCATTTCCTTTCAAATAAACGCATGTCTCAGTACTCACTGACTCACAAGCACATGTATTTCTGGGTAATTTAGCAAGAATATAGCTCTGTGAGACCAGGGATCATGTTTGTTTTGTGGACTGTGCATTAGTCTGGAACTAACATTGTCTTCTCAGTAAATATAAATTGGCTTAAGTAAATTGACTAAATCATAATCTCAGTTTCTTGTTTTTCTTGCTTTGATTTTAATTTGCAAATTGGGAACAGTGTAATTTTCCTCTTTTGTGGCCTTATTTCTCTCTGTTACATGCTATAATAGTATAATGCTCATATTTTGAATACTTTCTAATTATTGCCAAGTTATAAATACTATTAATATCCTGTTGATACTTCATAACATTCTGTTAATTGGCATTTAACACATTTCCCACTAAATGTATTTCAAGATATATTTATAGTTAGTGCTTATAGACACCAATTCATCATGGTTTCAATTTATGGGATCTAAATTTTCAAATCTCATAGAATTATCAAATTCCTCACAAACATCCAAAATGTTTGTAAAACATCCGTTGAGTTTTCAGACATTTGTTTTGGAAAGGAAAAAAATATATACTGGAGGGAAAATTTTACTTTATTTTGTTTCGTTTTGAATAAAAACTTCTATAGGTTGTGATTTTGCTGTTCTTTTTATGTAAAAATGGTATTTCTTTCCCAGAGTTTATTCTCAGTGATTATACTGGAGCCTGAGGTTAGATTTGTTAAGGCAGTGATTTTAAGTTCTCTCTCTTTTTCTCTCCATCCTTTCTTCCCTTTCCTAGTCCCTCTCTTCTCCTACCCTCTTCCTTCCTTTCTTTCTTTCTTTCTTTCTTTCTGTTGCTCTCTCTCCTTCCTTCCTCTCTCTTTCCCTCTTCTTTCTTTCTTCCTTTCTTTCTTTCTCTCTTCTTTCTTTCCATATACCTCTCACACATTTCATAAGAGGAAGGGTGGGTAATTATTAATATAATATCTAATCCTTAAAATTTTAAAAACAAGTTTATTAACAATATCCATTGTGCTTTGTTTACTAAGATGATATTAAAAAAAAAAACCCTTGCTTATCTTGTCGAATTTTAATACTAATATTTTACCAAACTGATGGATATTGGTAGATTTTTTTCCTCTTACTACTTTCAAATATTTTTAGTAATTTAAAAGTAACTTTTCCAGTTTTAATCAAATTCTAGCTCCTATGCTAAATTACAATATTATTATTTTGGAAATGTTTTTAATTTGCTCTAGAGGACTATAGATTGAGCCAAAGAAGTATAAACTCAGAGTAAGAATATAAATAAAAAATACACACACACACACACACACACACACACACACACATAAAATTTTTGTTTCTCTGCCTTTTTGTATATTCATTTCACTACCTATTAACTCTATTATTATTTCTTATTTGGGAAGATAATATTTTCAGGTATTCCCTATTTTTATACTTTTGTTCAGAAATCAGTTTGACATTTATTGTATTTTTAAGGAAAGTATATGTTAAGTATGATGTAATTATCCCTAGGTTTTGGTAATAAAAAATTATGAACTCTAAGATTGAAAAGCATCCATCAGTGTCTCTTATAGCAAAGTCTACTGGTAGACATTCATCATAAAGTTTATGTTAGTATTAAATAAATCTATAAATCTATAATTAAATAACATTGTGGGGCATCTGGGTACCTCAGTGGGTTAAGTGTCTGGATTTTTTTTTTTTTTTTTTTGTCAGGGCTGGCATGATCTCAGGGTCCTGCCTAGGGAAGGAGCCTGCGTAAGATTCTCCCTCTTCCTCTCTGCCCCTCCCCCTTACATACTCTCTCTTTCTTTAAACAAACAAACAACATTGGCAGCAAACATCACAGACTAGATAAGAACCAACTTGTAAAATCTTTAAAATTCTTCAATTCTTCAATGAGAACCAGAGACATGTTATTTGTCGTTGTTATCACAGATAGGAAATGGTATTGTTTGCTGCATTATGCTTCTGTACAATTTTAGAGTGCTATTTTGAATTGCTTTTCGATAGACTGTAGTATCTTTTTACCATTTGTGTCAATAGATATTTTAAGGAAGAAATGAGTGATAATCTTAACTTTATTTTGTTTTATCTGGATCTTTGAGATTGGGCACTAGGCTATGAGATCTCTCATCTCTCCTCTGTATCCCTAATCTCTGATGAACCCTATTCACCAAGCTATCCACACCATAAGCCACTCCATGCAGCCCTCCTTTAATCACCTTCCAAATCAGCCACTGCATCCTGGCATCCTGGATGTATTGCGTCTGACATCGTTCTAAAACCCATCTGCTTCTTTCCAGTCTTACAACCAGTACCTTCGTTCAGAATCTAAATATTTCTTCCTGCGATTTTTTAACAACTTCTTACATCAGTCATCTGCCACCTTCTCCTTGCTCCTCCCCTTCTCTTATCACTCTTGCTTCATTCCCCTGTAGCAATCGCCTGAACTCCAATCTAAAATGTATATTGAAGTGTTCCATAAGGCCTGCATCCCCTTTACAATCTGGTGTTTGCTCATCAGGCCAGTCTAATCCTTGACACTTCTCCCACTGACACACTGTCCTCCTGGCAGGCTGAATGAGCTCCTTACACTTATTGTGCAGTGAACTTGCCATATGTTTTGTCTTCTGCCTCTCTCTGCTCCTAAACTTCCCAGTATTTGCATGCATAATAGGTCCTCACCTTTTAAGAATTTCCTAAAATTTTCCCTGAAATTTGAATCCCTCAACAGTCACCACTTTGGGCTACCGAGTCTTTGCCTTTCTATCATGTACTACATGAATATTGCTACTGAAGACTTTAAGTGTGTGTTTCCCATCACGGGCCTGAGTAGCGTGCAGACGGGCTGAGAGGAAGCAGTCTAGTGGAAGGAGGCCAAGGAAACTTGTCTCTAAGATCTATATTGGCAGATCAGTGTTTTACTTAGATTATATTTATGAGAATATAAATAATCATTTATATTTACAAATTAGAGGGAAGTTCAGAGAGATTACTGGGGAAAAGCAGAGTATGAGGGATCCTAGGCCTCTCTTGATACTACTGTTGCTGTTTCCTACACTGTGGAGTGAGCTCCGGGAAATAGGGACTACGTCTGTCCCCTGTGTTCCCCAAGTACCACATAGTGTTCGGCAAATAGATTTCATGCCGTGTACATAGTAGGCTCTTAATACATATTAAGTGAATTGGGGATTCTAGATGATATCAATGCACCCATGTTAAATGGCTTTTAAAAAGTAATTCCTCTGTGGCATTGAAACCTATTTAAAAGACAAATGAAACTTTTTTTTCTCCCCAAATGACATGTCTGATCTATGCTTTTTGTTGAAGATGTGTGGCCTCAAATGGGATTAAACCAAACCACTGCCATGTACATGTAAATAATCATAAGTAGCTGGTCTAACATTTTATTCCTTAATGGAAATTTAGTGAAAGGAACCTCTGTGGCCAGTGCTCTTCTGATGAAGGACTAAGTTAGAAACGTTAAAAGCCTGCTTTCTCCATTGTAGGCTGCCATTTTTTTCCCCTAAGAGCCACAACACATCAGGCATACCTCAGATGCCTTTTTGAAATACGAGAACACAAATGTATTGTCAGTAAAATGGTCTGTGTTGATTCGTTTGTCTTTGGGGTGCGGTTGCTTCATCCCTGATGGAGATGCTGCTGGTGTTTCCTGCAACCTGCTGTCCTACGCGGGCTTCATTGGCTTCGCAGCGGTGATGCTGGCACCGACTGTCAGATTTCATGGGCAGTTTTAAACCTAAGGAAATACATCCTCGAGAAGCTTCCTTCACCATTTTGGTATCTGCACGGTGCGAAAGAAAAGAGCACACATTCACAACGCAGGAGTGCAACCGCAGGAGAGGATGACAATGAGCTTATTTTGCTTTTGCGCATGGTGTCATCGACTGCACCATGGGACGCTGATGCTGCCTCATACCCTGGTATTAATCTTTGTGCCAAAGCTTGCAGAAGCCCTGCATGCTTCCCCTGACGTAAGTGTTGCTGTCCGTCTTTTTGATCTCAAGATTACGCCTTCAGGATATAAGGTAATGTGAGCCTGCTGAACTTAAAAAAAAAAAAAGAAGAAGAAGAAAAGAAAAGAAAAAAATTAAAGTTAGTGAAAGGCAAGAGGTGTTCATTTTCTTCCAGTACTGAAAATGAAGAGCACAAAGCCACACAGGAGATAAGAGTTCTATCACTGTTGAGTAATTTACATATATTATCCAATTTAATCATAACCCTGAGAGAGTTGAAATATTGTTAGTCCTATTATACCAATGAGAGACTGAGAGGTGTGCTGGTATTTGATCCCACGTCTACAAGAATCCAAAGATACATCCTTAATTAGTACTTGAAATAGCTATCAAAGCACTTGTTTTACTAAATTTTTATTCTTTATTAAACCTAGATGCAAAAAAACCCCACCCCTATTTTCTACAAGCAAAGAAATGCTGGCAAAAATATATGTTGAAGAATGTATAATCCTTTCAATTTTTTTCTACCTCTTTAAATATTCCTGAAATGGTGGTATAGTCAGGATCTATGTATTGCCAGGAACTTTGGCAGGATGGGGAATTACTTTTTGGATAGAATCATTTGTAAGAATTTTCCAAATGATTCACACAGAATCAACTAAATCTTCTGGAAAACATTTTAGGGACCACAAACACATATTGTACCCAGGATGTAGTGTGGTCTGTGATTTTCCTTTGAGCATACAAAACCAAAGACCCAGATTTTTAAAGAAAAGGCTGATTTTGACACTTTCACTATAAAACAGATACTTTCCTATAAGAGAGAATCCTCATTCATACTGAACATACTAGTATCTTTACCAACTACAATTAAAAAAAAAACAAAAAAAAGCCATTGGGGCCTCCTCTGATGGTGATGGGGAACTGATCTCCCTTGAGGGTCTTTAGAAAGGATAGATGCTAACTGTTTACCCCAAGAAAGACTTAATATAAAAAAAGTTTATAGGGGCACCTGGGTGGCTCAGTGGGTTAAAGCCTCTGCCTTCAGCTCAGGTCATGATCCCAGGGTCCTGGGATTGAGCCCCACATTGGGCTCTCTGCTCTGCAGGGAGCCTGCTTCCCCCTCTCTCTCTCTGCCTGCCTCTCTGCCTACTTGTGATCTCTGTCTGTCAAATAAATAAATAAAATCTTTAAAAAAAAGTTTATAAAATGCTTGAGCCACCTAGAGATAAATTAACTATCTTCCCACCCAGACCACAGTCTCTCAAGCAGTTAGTAATAATTTCTATTTTTCTTCTAACCACTTTGGAATTAAGGCTCAGACTCTTTAAAAACTGTTATGTTTAGTTTTCCAAAAACTTCAGAATTTTGATAAATATTTCACATTCTCTTCTAATTAAAATAGCTATTTTAAGAAGTCAAAATGTGCTTAATTAAAAAATCTGGGCTGAAAATAGATATTTGAACGAGTTCAGAAAAATGAAGAAATAATTTTTTTGAAAAAGTGTGAAGTCATTAATTAAATATTTGCCCTTTTGTGGCTTCTCAAATGTCTATTTTCAAAAAGATAGTAGCAGTTAGAAGGAAAAGATATGAATGTAGATTCAGGACAAGAGGAGAAAAGTAATTTAAATTGCCTTGATACATGTTCATAGATGTAAATGAGGACTTCTTAAAATTTAAACCCTTGAATATGATATCTAGGCGCAGGGTGAGTCTTTCTACATACAATGCAATTTTGACTGCCTACCAGCTGTGTTCGGATTTCAGAAGATGACCTTCCCTATAAGCTTTATATGTAACTCCCAAAATGTATGGCTCTGGAGGACAATTATCATGACAGGGAGTGTGCTTTCTTGATTATATGGTGGGGTCCTGTTTCCTACTTCTGTTTTTGAAGGATATTAAAGGTAAGATTAAAAATGTTCCAGTTGTTCTGCTTGCCCAATGGTAACAGTGGAGGAGATGAAATTGATTCTAGTTTATGGCTCGGTGTTTCAAAGTCATTTAGCAGCACCTGTTGGCCGGCAGCTGTTGGAGATTATTGCCGGTTTCCTTGTCAGAAACAGTGTGGCAACAATAATAAATCAGATTTAAATTGGTCTGAAGGGGTTTGTTTAAAAGACTTAAAAGTCTTTTTTATAGCTGAAGATGTTAATTCTAAGTGGTGAACCAGAATAAACCCACATATATCTTGGTACCAACTTATATTTTCTAAATCTGGATAGTGATCACACATGTACTGAAGCCAGGACAGTTTTCTTCCAGAAATACAGCAACATCGAAAGCCTCCCTGCCAAACAGGGTTGAAAAGATGGGAAGGGTTAGGATATTTCTTTATTTTTTTCTCTTTGGTTCAGGTAAAACAGAGGATACAGCTCTCGTAATTAGAATTTCATATAGCAAATGTTCACATACATCGTGGATTTGAGGAATCAATTTTCACTAATCTAGAAAATTCTCAAGAGAGAAGAGATTTAAAAACTTTCATGATCTATTTAAATTCAGCATGTCTTTCAATGAATAGAGAAAAGTGACTCTGAGGTCATAGTGTGGAATCGATTCCTCTCTTCCTAGCATATTATGATATTTCACATTAAGGCAAACTAGAAACATTCATGGGTAAAGAGGGAGGAGGGGAAATGTAGTTTTTTACTTTATTATTTTCATGATAATATATACTTTATGGAATCCATCGTTCCTGGTTGTCTAAATATGTGTTTTCCCTGAAGTAAAACCTCAAAAAATTCAGAAGATGTTTTGGGGTTCTTTTGGGGAGGTGGATGATTTAGAGTTCAAGCAAGCATTATATGACTTTTTATTTAGTATACTTATTTCCTATATTTTTACCTATACATACACGTACATCCATATTTCTATATATTCAAATGTTTATTTTTGATATTCAGGTTTTATTTATGAGAAAAGTAGGTTTATTCTTAATCTTCTTTATCTAACTGGAGAATAGCCCATCTTGCTCATTTTTACTTTGCAAACCTCCTTGCTATTCTTTTTACCTCCCTCCTACTCTTTCTTTTTACCTCCCTCCTACTCTTTCTTTTTATCTTTCACTAATAGAGCCTTCAGCTATTAAGGCATATTGGTCTGTTTTCAGAAGAGTAACTGAAATTAACCACATACATCATTTTGGTGGCAACTTGGTAGGCACTTGGTTTGCAACATCAAGTCCCTGATCTTTTGGTAAAGGGAATAAAAAATGCTACATACACTCTTTATGAGGAGAAGCCTTTAATTTGGGAAACTTGAGGCTACCGCCATCCTCTTTCCACATGAAATTACTGTGACTTGTCTTTTGTGTCTTCCCAAATATTCATAGAGTTACTTTAGACTCCATCTCACGGGGAGGAGTTGCATTCTGTGCACCTGTGGCTTGTCCATCATTGAGTCTTTCCACGGATAGAAAGTGACCCTACTGTGCTTGATGTCAAGACTGAGCAAAGAAAAGACATTCTACAGAGATTATTCTTAATATCTCCTATTCTAAGATCACCTGTTTCTCTTACAGCTGCTTACTCCAGGACTTTTAGGGTCAGTAGGAATATTTTTCAACAGTTTTTTTTTTTAAGATTAGTTTATTTATTTGAGAGAGAGAAAGAGAATGAGCAGGGGGGAGGCAAAAAGGAGAGCAGCAGGTTCTCTGCTGTGTGCAGAAACCACCCCCACCCCCGGCACGCTCAGGCCAAAGATGTGACCTCATTCTGACCCTGAGATTACCACCTGAGCCATCTCTTAATTGACTGAGTCATCCAGGAACCCCAGATCTGGTTCCTTTTTAAAAATATTTTTGGCAGGGATGCCTGGTTGGCTCAGTGAGTTAAGTATCTGCCTTCCACTCAGGTCATGATCCCAGGGTCCTGGAATCGAGTCCCACATAGGGACTTGCTCAGCAGGGAGCCTGCTCTCCCTCTACCTGCTGCTTCCCTGCTTGTGCTCTCTCTCTCTCTCTGACAAATAAAATCTCAAAAAAATGTGTTTTTGGTATATTAGTTATACATGCCTGGTAATTTAAGTGGTGAAGGGAGAAAGATGAGTAGACAGAATTCTAAGTGTGCTAAGGCTCTTTTACCATTCTTTTTTTTCCCCCTATAAATTTTAACTTGGTAACATACAAAAATTGTAAAAAGCAGAGTAGGTTTGGGGTGCCAGGGTGGCTCAGTCAGGAATCCAGTCATGAGTGATCTCAGGTGATGAGATGAAGCCAGGAGTCCAGCTCCATGTTCAGTGGGGAGTCTCCTTGAGATTCTCTCTCTCCCTCTGCCCCCTCCCCAACTTGTGTGTGCTCTTTCTCTTAAAAAAAAAATTTTTTTTTTTTTTTTAAAGAAAGACTAGGTTTAATGTTATTGGATACAGAAAATTTATTGAAAGGAGACAAGTAAGACGATAGATTCCCCTACTATTGCTTATTTTCTTTATTCTTTTGTTCCTTCTTAGCAGCACCTGTTTGTAAATTCTCAAGATTAATTTTAGTCATTTCATGCAATTCTGTACTGTACCTTGTCTTTCTGCAGAGCAAAGATAATACTGTGGTTCAAAACTCGGCTTTCCACAGCCCTTAGGGAATATGTTTTTATTATTTTTCAGCAAGAACACTTAAAATTTGTTGAACTATGTTTTGCGCTTTCTTGCATTCTTAAACACAGAATATAGATAATAAATTTACCTATCTCTTTAGCTCATTCACTGTCATAGCTCTGATTTGAGTACAATGATCAGACTGCACACTGTTGGTTTATTTAGAATGTTTACCTCTGTCTACACATAATCCTAAACTCCTTTACTATCATCACCCTTAATTTGATTCTACAAAACTGTTTTTTTTTAAAGATTTTATTTATTTATTTGACAGAGAGAGATCACAAGTAGGCAGAGCAGCAGGCAGAGAGAGAGAGAGAGAGAGGGAAGCAGGCTCCCTGCTGAGCAGAGAGCCCAATGCGGGACTTGATCCCAGGACCCTGAGATCATGACCTGAGCCGAAGGCAGCGGCTTAACCCACTGAACCACCCAGGCGCCCCCCTTCAAAACTGTTTTAATTTGGAGTTAAAATCAGTAAAATTGGTATGATTATTTATGAAAAAAAGGATTCTTCAATGGATATAATACACATTTATTTACACAACAAGGAGACTTCATTTGTTTTGGGAATACTTCCTGTTTCTTAACTATCTACTGGAAATGGTCAGTTACCATTTTTATATGTCTCTAAGGTACTACAGTTTCATTAGAGATAATGGATTTTTGTCCTAGCAGAAAGATACAATGGAAATAATGTTTGCCCACTGAAGAACAAGAATATACTGTATTGCTTATTTGGTTGGTTGGTTGGTTTTTTTAATTCATCAAGATGATTGTTCATAAAGAAAAAGTAAATATTCCATTTACAAAGTTATGTATTTAAGCTTATTAAATGAAATAAATGACAGTGAAAAAGTTATTTTCAAACCTGCTGTGCTTGGCCCTACTAATTATGTTTTTGCCTATGGAATATAGATTTTGGAGAATTTATTTAGAATCAGTGATTTTGTGTGATAAAATATTAAATGTTTCCCTTAAATAGGGAAGTACTGTAATTATCCTTTCCCCTTCAATGTAAACAGAGCACACTCATTCTTTAAAGAGTAGCAAATTCCCATTTCTTCTTGAAGTATTATTTATAGCCATCAGGCTATGATATGAAATTCACTTTTAAAGTTAAAGCAAATATAGCCAAATGTCTCTGGTCTTTCAACTTTTCTCTGTGATTGGCAATTTATTAAATTAGATTTTAATAAATAGCAAAATGTGATAGCAAATAACTAGGTAGCTCTTAAGGTAGTCAGGGAAGATTCGGTGGAAGAACCCAGAATTGCCTGTTGCAGGAGTCAGAAGAATGCTGGTATAGCTGGAGCATAGAAGATATGGGGTAGAGGAATAGAATGTCCCTATTCTAGACAACAAATTGTCAGAAATGTGGACAGGTGCCCAAGCATGTAGGATTTAGGAAATCAGGAGAGACATTGGATCTTCTTCTAAATAGGGTTTAAGTAGAGATGTGGCACACTTTTGACATATTTTTGAAAAATTTCTTTGGCTGCCATATGGGTAATTTATTATTCGGGCACAAATTCTGAGGGAGGGAGAACAAACTGTAGGAATCCAGGTGTGATGATGGTTTACATAGGGTGGGTTTTAAGGAAATGAGAAATAGCAGACATGTTATGGGATATTTTAGCAGGTGGAGTCATCGTACTTACCGGTGAATTGAGTGGAGGTGGTGAGAAAAAAGGGAGACGGTTAATATGGTTAGGGAAGGAGAATTAAGGATAGGACCTAGATTTTGGTCTTGAACAGTGATATAGCTGGTGATATCATTGAATATGAGAGAACCGATTGGGAGGAGAGTGCGATTTTTAGGGAGGAAAGGCCAGGGAATAAAGAATTCTGCTTTAGCTATATTGAATTTGAGACGTCTTCTCGGCACCGAAATAGGGCAAAATTTTTGAGAAGGTGGGAGAGGTTGTGATACAGATTTTACAGACCACATGGGGAGAGCTTGGTCTTTGATAGGAAGAGCGTGGCTTCATCTCTAGCAACTGGAGGGAAACTAGTGTCTGGAACAGATGCTGGTAGATTGGTAGATTAGTGTTGTGAACATGAGAGGGTTTCTGTCTCTTCGTTTCTAAGTACCTGAAAAAGTATGAGGCAAGGCCAACAGTGGAAATAAGGTAGGGGAGAGGAGTATCTTGCGCATTTGAAGAACAAGAAAATGTGGATACCTCATCTATGCCTTTTCCAGTTATCTTACATTTGGCTACTGTGTGCTTTGTACCCTGGCATGGACAACCTAGTGGAAGCTGGAGCTGTGTTTATCCCCTCTGCACTTTTTCCACTTCAGTGGGCAGGTCTAATTCTAAGTTCTGCCATTTGTGGTTCATTATTCATGCATACACCAATATATGCTGTGTCAACTTCTTGAGTAGCAGAAACTGCATGTAATGATTGTGACCTTGAGTTTTTCATCATTCCATCATCTGGATTTCAATTACATCAGAAGAGTCCATATATAAGTGCTACCTGCCAATGAGATGTCCCATTAGGGATACTGAGATTCTCTGAAGTTATATTTTTGGAGTACAAAGCAGAAAAAAGTACCTTTACTCCTGTGCACACTTAACTAAATAGTTGGCCATGGAAAAATTATTTAACCTCCCACCTTTAAAAGAAGGAATATAGAAATCTTACTATGAAAAAGTAAGGATGTAAGGCTTATGAGATAAGCATTCAATATTGTCATTAGACTCTATCCAAGTGCAAATATATCAGGTATTATATTCTGTTGGGGAGAATTTTGAAGCCATAATTCTTTGAAATATAACTCAGGAATCTATTCAAATAAGAAATTACATACAGTTTATTCCAAAGTAACTTTTTAAAATAACTGAGAACAACTATACTGAACTCAATATATAGATCATTTATCTATAAAAATGTAAACATATTAAGTAAGGGTACATACATACCAATTTAGAGGTTGAAAGTGTACATGACATTATTTGAAAGTACAAATCAAGAACACAAATGTTTAAGTTATTTTGATCATATCAAATCTCCAGGGTTCTCCCTCTTCTCCCTTAAAAACATATAGGTAAGTTTAGGCTGATCAGAATTATCAGTGTCTTTGCCCTGAGATCATCAAAGTCCAGTCTAAGAATCACTGGTGACAATTGGGAGCATAAGAGAGCCAGAAAAAGGACCTTACTTATGTACCCCAAGAAAAGGAAATAAATACCACCTAAATCAGTATTTGCTTCTCCCTATAGTTTATCTTTGTTACAGATTGTGAATGTATTTTTTAAAAAAATATTGCTCAATGTAATGATATTCATAAGTGTTTCACTATGAAAAACATTGAACACTTTAGATTTGTAATATGAAATATCCTATCTTTGATAATTATTTTTATTCACCATATTCTTGCTAACTCTAATTTGATTAAGAAATTTAATGCCCTAACACTCTGGAATTTGAAATGTTCTTTAAAAAAAAAATTTAGTATGTTGTCGAAGGATGGTATACCTTTTAATAAACATAGTATTCCTTATTGCTCCTAAATAAATCACTTCTTTTTATGTAGTCTGCACAAGGAATTAGAACTGATGCATAAAAATACAGCCTTTTACCTTGCAAGGTTGTTTATGCATCCTGGGCCTGCTTATTTTTGCAATCGTGTGCATTGAAAAATCACCACTTGTATTTTGTAGTCTAGCTTTTGACTAGAGTGGAAATTGGGGTTGGAGACAATGGGAAGTATGACGTGCAATGTATGACCCTGCATCCAATGGAGAAAAACCACCAGTCTTGTCTACGCGTCAGTCAGCAGGAGGTTTTCTCTCACTTTGTTTAGAAGAACCAGATCCTGTCATCTGCATGGCATACAGTATTTGACAGAAAAATTTTCTTTTGCCCTTTGTAGCTTGAATGCTGAATGCCACAGAACTTTCGTCTCGCTGAAGAATAGTTTGAAATATCCTCTGTGACAATGATAACAGTAAAACTAAATACAACTTTAAATTATTATGCATATTAGGCTAAGAGCCATTATCTGAATGCCAAAGGGAGCCAAGAAAAGTCTCTATGATTCAGAGTATACAGAAAAACATTTTAAAGACAGGTATATAATACAAACCACTTTGGAAAACTCTTTGGCATTAGCTACTAAAGTGAATATATGCATACTCTTTTCATGCTGTTCAGCCTGAAGGCATATACTCAAGAGAAATGTATTCTCCTCTGCATCAAATACACATCCAAGAATGCTCATAGCAGCACAGTTAAATCTAAAGCATGGAACATACCAATGACATCATAGTATGGTGAAGTATTCTGTGGTATAGTCATATAAGGAATACCATAAAGCAGTAAAAAAGAACAAACAGCTACTATACCTGACAGAATGAGTAAATCCTCAAATATATTATTGAGCAAAAGAAATTTGACATAAAAGAGTACATACCGCATGATTCTGTATATGACTCAAAAGATACAATTTATCATGTTAGAAGTTAAGATAATAGTTATCTTTGGGGAGGGTGGAGATAGGAGTTGAGAGGGTGGATTCTTGGGTATGGGAAGTACCTTCTCTTGACCTGGGTAATGGTTATAAAGACTTTTATTTATGATAGTACATGATAATATTATGATAATACACTAATACACTAATATTTTTATTTGTGATAAGTGAAATTATATGAAGATAAATGTGTGCATTTTCCTCTGTATATTATATATACAAAATACATGCCATATTTAATATACATAACTTACCTATTAGATATGTAACATATATACTATGTTGGTATTTAAATGTACTAATTTTAAAATATTTTTAAAAGGAGGAAAATCTCAGGCAATAAAAAAAGAGTCCATTTTCTCTTCACTGGAGATAAACCAACCAATTATATACAAGTCATATGGAGAATTTATGTATCTGTTAAAATAAACTACACTCCATTTAGATTTTTTTAATGGATCACAAAACAGAACTTAGTTACATTTTAGTCCCTCTAGGAATTAAAATGGAAACCTATTTTCTTTTCCTGAACAGTCTTCAAGTATAGTAACCATAAGCAAATTTAACATAATTTAACATTATTTTAAGGATTCTATAACTCAAGTCAGTTGAATTTTTCTTGGTTTTCATTGAGTTCAACATTTCAACTTTAAGTTAAACTATTTTATTTTTCCCTTCCTCTGTGTGACACACTATGGTTTCTATATGTACAATGTTTCTAATATGGCCTCCCAGTTAGAAAATTTTGGATATAAGAGTACTATTGATTGTAGCAAGTGAATAAGTATGTAAGTCTATAGATTACCTACCTACCACTCAAAAAGTGCATTATTAAAGGTAGAAGACTGGCATAAATGTGCCTGGCACCTGACAACTGAACCTGGTAATATAAACTCTAGCAAAATGTTAATGTTCAAATGCACGATATATTACTTTTTAAAAACTATTTTTTATAATCCCTTGGGATGCATCATCGGGGAGGATGATAAAAGTGATACTAAGAGCTGCCACTTACTAGGCATAAGTTCCATGTGCCAGGCACATGATCCCATTGTTGATAATATATTTGCTACCTATGTTTCTAAAAAGAGATAATTCAAACAAGATTTTTTTTTTTGCCTTAAAATGGATGAAACCATTATTTAACCTAGTAATAATCATCTTTTACATTGCTCTAAGAAGCATATACCATAACTCTTAGGGGGTTGAAAATGCCAGGAAATTAATTTTAAAAAAATTAAAATTAAACAGGAAAGTTAAATAATATTAACAAGCTTGAAGTAGAACAAAACATTTTTATCCACCCATTCCTAATTCGCTCCCAGTCACGTTCCTTTTAGGTGTCTAATATTAATATTTTTTAACTCTATCTTCTGATACTCCAATGATAGGCTTTGATTCATATTTCTCAATTTGTTAATTTTAGGTACCATCAGTTAACATTCTGTTTTTCTAAATTACAATTTAGTTTTCTTACACCTGATCTTCCTTGACTATCCTAATATATCACAATTTTATTTTTATTTTTTTAAAGATTCTATTTACTTGTTTATTTGAGAAAAATGGAGTGTGAACAAGGGAAAGGGCAGAGGGGGAGAGAGAGAGAATAACTCCCAAGCAGGCTCCATGCTCAGAGATTATGACCTGAGCTGAAACCAAGAGTATGATGCCTAACTGACTCAACCAGGTATCCCATCAAATTTTACTTAGAAATATTTGTAAGACTCCATTTTTATATTACTCTATTCTTTTTCTCTTTTTTAATTTCTTCAAGAATAGTAATTGGAGATTTCTTCCTTTAAAAAAATTCTATCATCAGTCATTTGTATAATCTTTTGTCTTTCAAATTTTTCTCCTCTTAATCTTGATTCTTCTTTTCTATGAGATACATTTCACTATAAAAAAATTGCATACCATTATTCTCTCTCTTTTTTAAAAGTTTTTTTTAATTTATTTATTTGAGGGAGAGGAGAAAGCAAGCAAGAAAGGAGGGGGAGCACAGAAGGGAAGGGAGTAGCAGGCTCAGCAAGGAGCCTGACTCAGGGCTCCATCCCAGGACCCTGGGATCATGACCTGAGCAGAAGGCAGATGCTCACCCAACTGAGTCACCCAAGTACCCTGCATATCTTTATTCTCTATTAATATATCACTGTGGATCTAATATGACATGATTAAGGAGCTGACTGAGATGACTGAGAGGGGTGTGAGGAAGGACAACAGGTTGATTAGGTAAGGAGCCAGTTGTTTTTGCTAGGGCAGTGTCAAAAGCAAGAATGTGTAGATTTTTTTTTACCCTCTGGTATCATGTGGTTTCTTGAGAGAAGTAACCTCCATACCTTTCCATGGGGCAGAGATGGCTACAAGTATTTGGGGCTACAGGTGTTCTTGACCACAAATGGAAGAAGTATTCACCTATGTAGAAAATTTTTCATTCTTTTTCTCAAATTTTGTCTTTTAATAGAATAACATTTTATGAATAACTTTTATTTCACATAAGTGATCCATTGAAGAAAACTTCACAGTTTTAATTCCCCTGGTAACTCTCTGAAGTTTTGCCTTTTTGGATGTGTATTTCAATGGATAGTAGGCTTAAATCCCAGGATTTGGGAAAAATCCCAGTTTTAAAATTCTAGTCCATTTGATTATGTAGAAACCTGGTTGTTATATTGCAGCATCTTGCGCACTGAACAAAATGTTGAATTATTGAGCACGTTGTATTTGTTCCAAAATATTTCATCTTTGAATGACTACTCTTCTATGCTGACTTTTCTTTGCACAAAAGTTAAAATAATTTTGGAAAGGCAAATTATTCAGATGCTGAAATCACGTTGTCATTGATTTCAAGTAGATTATAGGCTGGTAGAATTGGATATATGCTTTATGTAACATAGTTTATTAAAGTTATACAGCGTGTACATGAAATTCTGGAAATAAAAATGTTTAAGTGCTGAGAAGTACTTATTTTTTTCCTCCTTTTGGTACAAATACACATGTATGTATATATAGTATAGTTAGTTCTGTACCCAGAAGAATTAGCAGCAGCTTTGGAGAGAAAAGGTAAGAGGAAGAATGCCCTGAGCATCTCTTTGAATAGCTCAGGCAAGAACAAGTGTTATTATCCCAGGAGGAAACTGTAAGTGACTTTTTTTGTAATTGGAAGTGTGTCTTGCCCTGATAAGAACTTGTGGATAAGGAAACAAGAGACCAGTAAATAGCCAAAGGGAAGAAAGAAAAGCTTGCTGTGTTCCTCCACTTAAATATATGTCATTTCTCTGGGGACTGCAGGTTTTATAAAGAGATGAGGACTAATTTGGGATGCTACTTACCTCTGTTTCCAAAAGAAAAACTTTCCTCGAGAATATGGTTATAAGTAGGCCATGGACCAAAAATAGGCCATAAGGCATGCCAGGCAGCTTTATGAACTTCAAGGTTCTAGGAAATCTCATCCATTGGAGAGTTCCTCAGTGTTTTAAACAGTTTTAGAAAGGAAACAACAGTAAAAATTAACCATGCTAGTAGAAATCTCTTTTGTAAGAAATGACTCGATGGGAGAGCCCAAGTAGTTCTGATGTTGTTTTGTTGTCTGGATGGTTTTCTCTGGCTATTTTCTTCTTGATTTTTAGTATATAAATAAAATTTTGCAAGGCTGACAAAAGAAAATAAAGTAAGCTTTCAGGAGGCTGTAAGATAGCATCACACATTTTTGAGGTTTTTAAGGCTGAGATTCTATTTTGTTTTACTTAAATGGAATGTTATAATGTTGCACATTTCTGCTTATTCTACATTTTGCTTATTCATGAAACTCAGAAGAAATTCTGTCCATTGACAAGCTCTCATTGTGTATTCATCACCACACGAAACCCTCATTTACTCTAAAATTAAGTGTTCAATGATATGCATGTTATAAATTCATTCTCAGTTATAAAATTTTCTTGGTGCCTTGGAAATTGAACTTTAATCACTTAGCCAGAGTCAAGCAAAAATAGTACTTTGACATACATTGTCAGCATGTTCTTAGATTTTGATAAATGTGGGCAAAATCAATAGATACAGGAGGAGAGTCCAAATAAAATCATCATACTTCAGAAGCTTTTCTTAACATAACTCAGAGCTGTAGACTTTTCCTTTGAATAATAAAACAGTTTTCATAATAGGAAAGCATCAACCCCACTTTCTATTTAGTGAAGACGTCTTTGCCGGAGGCAAAATAATAACAAAATAAATATAATCACTAACTTTAAAACTCTGTTGTACTTAAAGGTAATGTGGGCTGTAAAATTATTTAGTGCATCTAGTTTAGATATGTGGGAACACTGGATCCAATGCTGATATCAGATTGGCACTTTGAATTTGAATATTCCCTATTATTGGAGTCCTTTCCATCCAGTTTCTTTCTTCTCTCAGTTATACTTTTAACATACACCTTATCAGCTCTTTCCTTTCAGAATTTCACTTTGCTTAATTCTTTCCCTTTTTAAAGATTAAAAAACCAAAAATTTATACGTCACCCTCCTTTGCATCCATGTCCACACTTGCTGCCTCATATCCATTCTCTCCTCAACTGGTGACAATCTGCCTTCAGTTTCCATCTCTCTATAAAGATCTTCTCATTAAGTTCACCTTTAATTTCTGAATCCAGTGAAGATTTTTTTCCTGTCTTCCTTGAATGCTTTGTGGCATTTGTCATGTCTAAGCACTCCCCCTCTTTTTTGGAGGACTCTTTCCCATTGACTTCTGAGATGACATTTACTTTGAATTCTCTTCTGTCCTCTTAGGTCAATCCTTCTGGGTAAACTTTATAAGTTCCCCTGTGTAATTTTTCCATACTGAAGTTCTTCTGAATTCCAAACTTTAGTTGCTTTTCAGTTCCAGAGGCTTTTTCTGTGCATCTGCAAACATCCCCTTGGCATCCGTTCCAAGTGTCGTTGGGAGATTCTCAGGTCTAGACCTTCAACCTGACCTGTTGCACTTTCTGCATTACATACCTGAGTGCCACTAAAGAAACCTGGAGACCACCTTTGAGTCTTCCTCCTCTTTTACCGCCACATATAATGAGTTCTAAGTCTCATTGACTTTGCCTTCTTATATTTCTTAAATTGTTCTTTTTTTCTCTGTACCTATTAGAGTACTCTTTAATCATGGTAATGTCTTGCTTGCATTGCTAGACTAGCACTCAGGTTTGCTCTTTTTCCCTAGTTTTACCATCTTCATTCAGTCATTCCTTTAATCCCCCTGCCTTTTAACATTTATTATATTGTTGTATTTATATTAGATTGTACTATGTATTTGATTTTGCTTATTTGCTTGTAAGTCATGTACTTCATTATTAGATCATTTTGTAACAATTCTATATCACTATTATTTTTGTCCTTGTCATTCACTTCATATCATAGTACTGTTATAAATGCTTAATAATTTTTTTTGGTGACTAGGTACCTGAATAAATATAGTCCAATTGTTCCAAAGCCAGATGATAATGACCAAATGAGACCTACACTTTCAGTTCGGAATGGTTTTTTAGTAGCTACTTTAGCAGCAGCCTGGGAGAAATTCTCCATCTCTTCCTTGCACTTGCAAAGTTGATCTTTATTAAAAGCAGGGTAATTCAGAAATTTAATATAGAATTTAAATACAATCTCACTGTTGGGTCTACTAAAGAACTATATTATATACTGAGTACATGAGATAAATAAGTTTAATGATGTGTAAAAACATTTAGGAAGCATGATAAATTATTAGTTTCTAGAGGGAATATAGTATGCCTAAGGCACAGATTCAGCTAAATTAGTCTATAGTTATAGATTTGTCTAAATAAATTCATGTTATATCTTAATAGAAATGAGATAGCCAAACTTCTTTCCATTTTTTATTAGGCAGAAGTATGCTTAAAGTCCATCGAAATGAAGTCCAGGGCCATGTGGAATACTTTCTTCTGACTTGTGAAAATTTAAAAACTAATTTAGTGCTAAATACTTTTGGGATTCAAAATGTATAGAAATAAGTATTGCAATGACAGCAGTTCTCATTACACATAATGGGGGTTCATATGTGAGTGAATCTGTTGAGGAGTCTAGTTTGAATCATTAGGAAAAGGGAGAACTGAGGTGTTATAGAATGTGAAAAATAAACGAAATGTGCACCTCTGCTATTTTTACATAAAATAGACCTTTCCCTTCCATTTACAAAAAAGTCATTTTTTCCTCACTCCTGGATTGCTTATTTGTCTGTATTAAGTTATTATTAATTTATTATTAATTTCTAAGAAAAGTACAAATATTCATGCACATTGTCTTTACATTTAAAAGTGTGTATTCAGACTTACTACTACATAACAAATAAAGCTTAAATTATGAATTTTGTTTTTATTAAGGACTTTAAAAAAGAGTGATCTGAAAATACTGTTCTTTCATAAAGCTGGAGAGACCGCATTTTGCTATAATATAGCTACAATTATTCTTTTCATCAATAGCTTCGTTAGTAGGTCAAGGAGAAATCATCCCTAACAAGAAGAGTCCATGGAGAAAAGAGACTAACCATATCAGAATTGAAATTAAATTGAAAAAATTTAAATCAAGGAAACTATTTTTGCCTCTTTTTGGTATGATGTGCAAATTCATGCATTTTAAATGGGAAATGGGAAATTTCATAGCCGCTGAACACCAGTGATGTGTGCTCTGTGGGCAGGGTGGACGCAGGTACAATATACCTGTGGCAGCTATTGCTCATTTAAGGAAATTACATTTGAAACATTCTGACTACATTATAGAGCCACAAGAAACTTTACAGTGATTTCCTTTTGGTGGAACAAAGTACTTGTTCTTTTTCAGCTCAGAATCATTTTCCAGTCTTGCTACACTTAATAGGCGGTGCAGATCCAGTCATAGAAAAGTATTTGCAGTGCACACACCTGCACACACACACACACACACAAAATTTTATTAATACCTATGTACTTCTTTGTGTGTGTTACACTTACCTATTAACTAGAATTTGTGCTTTAATATGAATATTTACCTCAATGATAAAATAGCCTTCACTTACTCTCATTGTATATGGGTTCAGGATTTCATATTTGATAAGATACAGAATAGAATGATAGGTTATGTTAAAATGAGATCATGATATCAATGATCTTTCTATGATGCAGAATGAAATAGGGGCTTTGAGCAGACAGAATAAGTACTTATGGTAATTAAATACATTCATATTATATCGACTAAATTGGTTGAATTTCTATTTCCTTGCTAAGTTACATAACATTTTAATTAACCCAAAGACATTGTCAGGTTGCTAGTAGTACAGTGATTTTTTGCATTAATACACTTGCATAGATGTACACTAAAATTGAGCCCAGCAGCAAGGATGAATGTAGCAGACATACATTTAGAAACCAACTCCAAGAGTAGAGCTGTTTACAAGCAATTAGTCTATGTGTGCTTTATTAGAGAAAGGAGAATTTATTGTGAGTAGGGATGCATTAACTCTTTCAGACATAAAGGTTCTATTTCCCAAAAAGTTGCATTCATGTAGACAACACTTTAAGTCAGTTTTTAGCTTCCAGATGTTTTCTGATGTTGGAAAGTGAAACACTAGGGTTTGAAATGGTTCTGGGGACACAGCCTTTCCTGTCAGGGATTCTAGCAGATGCTGATATAATTTAATATTCGTGGAAGACAGAGCAAATATAGAATAGCATCAAATTGATTTTTCAGAGTTTTCAAGCCAGATGTCCCTTGGCATTTACATGGAAGAAGCCTACTCTGGACCACGTTGCATATTTTCGTGTTCAAGTTCTCAGCCATAGCATGTAGTCATTGCTGTTTTGACAGCCATCTGCTTAGGCCTTACTTTCTCTATTCAGCCATAGCTAAAATTGAACATTTTTCAAAGTGGAAAATTCCAGGGAGTCTTGATTGTAAGAGAACCGAAAACTAGTATTCAATATTAGAAATAAAAAAGTGGTATGTATCTTTTGCTTAGTAATAACTCCTGTATTGAAAGAGAATGTGTTACAGCTATGCAAAAACAACTAAGCACTTTGGAAACAGATACCCTAGTTCTTATCAATAGAGCTTATTTTAGTTTTGTACAAGGCTCTAGCTAGACACCGAAAGAGTTACAAAAATGAGTAACTCCAGAGTGATTATTAGCCCAAGGCTGGCCTCATCTTGACAATAACAAGAACTCTATAAATATTTGCTGAATGAATGATGAATTAATATGTTAGAATCCATATATAATAGTTTGTAGAAATTTTTACCAATAGCTGATAGGTTTTAATATGTGGAGTTGTACATCACACACAGATGTGTATGTGATGTGTATGTTTATATAGTGCAGGTGAATCAAAGAGTTTGATGAGAACTTTTGAGCACTGACTGTGTACCTTTGAACACCACATGCTAGGCATTCTGAATTTTCAAAACTAGTATGTAATATTTTGTTCTAATGTCATGAGTATATCTACATAAACCAAATAAAATTTAAAAAATCTTTGAAATGATTAATTTTATGATATAAATTAATTGATAAGGAGTAGGGAAGGATGGGGAAATTTTTTTATCAAGAGGATGGATTTTTAACTGATTTTGAAGGTGATATTAAATTGAGAACTATGGGTAATACATCAGATAAGGCAATTAACATAACCTGGGTAAGGTGGGTAGTGAGGTAGTGGTTTTTCCCTTCAGTTTTACTGAGATTAATTGGTATACAGTACCCTTTATTTCTTTATTTCTGGTGTATGGGATAATGACTTATACATATTGTGAATTGATTACCACAATAAGTTTAGTTGATGCAAAAAAAAAAAAAGGAAAAAAATACGGCTTTTTACTTATGATGAGAACTCTTAGGACTTACTCTGTTAACAGCTTTCACCTATACTGTGTAGCATTGTTAACTATAGTCCTCATCCTTAGTACTAGTCTAATCTTAGAGAGGTAGTGTTTTCAGGTTAAGATAATGAAATCTAATAATAATAGTGGAATTTTAACTGAGAATAATGAGACAAATTCAGAATAGATTTAGATGGGGAAGGGGGTTAGGGTCAAATTATGGGATACTTGGAATACCTAAAGGAAACATTTGTATTTTTTTTTTAAGATTTTATTTATTTATTTGTCAGAGAGAGAGAGAGAGAGAGAGCGGAGGCAGAGGGAGAGAAGCAGGCTCCCTGCCAAGCAAGGAGCCCGATGTGGAACTCGATCCCAGGACCCTGGGATCATGACCTGAGCCGAAGGCAGCTGCTTAACCAACTGAGCCACCCAGGTGTCCTGAAACATTTGTATTTAACTGAAGAGTCAAGTGAGAGGTATCAGGGGATCCAGAGAGGGCCAAGAACGTAAAGAAAGTGGACTTGAATTTTGAGATTGTCGCCAGCTCGGTGTAGATTAAGGTCTACAGTATCTTCAGACCTTCATCTAACCATAATGCACAGGAATCTAACAAATGATGATCATTTCTGCCTTGAATAAAAATGGGGCTTTAAACTGCATCAATACTGATAGAAGATAATGTGAATTTAGAGCCGTTTTGAAAAACAGGGATTAAACCTGATAATTAGAAGTTGAAAGAGAAGGATTTATCTCAGCTCCCTCTAAAACAATAGGCACGCACACATTCACATATAAAATACCATATTTTACTCACATTTTAAATGACATACTATTTCTATTTCTCTTTGCAGTGTAATTTTTTCTGATTCATATTGAAAACCAGACTTTTATGTTGTATTCATCCATTAATTGGTCTATTTATCAAACATTTCTTG
The DNA here is from genome assembly GCA_004024625.1 of Mellivora capensis. Lineage (NCBI taxonomy): Eukaryota > Metazoa > Chordata > Mammalia > Carnivora > Mustelidae > Mellivora > Mellivora capensis. The sequence continues at coordinate 139,951 of PISX010001539.1, read as the reverse complement.
AACACTTTCTTGAGTCCATCATTATATTAGGCAGATATATTATTAAACAAGTTTTCAATTTAGTTTAGAGAAAGACAGTAAACAAATATTATTATGAGTGTCTAGAAATCCTAAGGCTCTAAATCCATCTATCAATTTCATAAGCATGATTTACAAGCCTGCTTCATTACTGACAGGGTAGACAAAATATATATCGCTAAAGAGTAACACTTTGCTGGGCATGCTTGCAGTCGCCAAGAAAAGATATAGCATTCTGAAAATGTTTAAATTTCTTGTTTCAACATGTTTGGGACTAGTTAATGTTTACAGTTTTGTGAGTGAATAAATCTATATACTGAAAACATTTCATTCAATAAGTTGACCTTTTTGAGTTTCGAATAAATTTTGGAGCCTGAGGGAAAAAATATGGTCCTTAAATTTAATTTTCTATGTGTGTCTAAGTTTAAGTGCCTGGTATTATCAACTCTTTATTATTATTGTCATATTTTCAATAAATGAATTACCTTTTGAAATATTCTACTCTTCCCAGTAACTTCTAGCCATCACCCAATCTGGTGACAATCTCGAGGTTCAGTGTTAATAATGAAAAATGACCAACCTTTGGCTGTCTTGACATGACTGAATCCACCAAATATATACTTCTCTTCCAAAATAATCCAGGATATATTATCTAGATATGATTTTAGGTGATACAGTATGTTGGTACATTTATCAGTAGTTGATCTACTAGATTTAATAATAGATTTAATCTATTTAATCTATTTAATCTATTGTTAGATTAAAGGAGAGAACAATAACTTAGAAATGAGCAGATACCAGTCAGAAGTTTCATCAGTAAAACTGAAGAGCAATTTACTTTGAAAGCAAAAATCTCATGACACTAAAATGAGATGACGAAAAAATTACACTGTGTGCAAGTGTGGAGAAAAAAATAGCTTGTGATACTGTAGTGATCTGAGAGCTCATTATGCATCAGCAATGAAGAGTGCTAACTACCATGCAATTAAGATACTAGAGTATAAATAAGAGTGTATCATGTGTGGTGGCATATAAAAACTCAGAAGTGGATGGAATTTTGGTAGAGTGATCCTCTTGAAAAAGGAAACTGATTAGGCATATTTAATTAGAGAACAGTTACACAGCCACCTTCTGTAATATCTTTTTAATAAGAATGTCTCATTTTGGATATTATGCTTATAATAAGATCGATACTCCAAAGACCATTCTACCCCAGATGCTTGTAGGGGTGTTCTCCTTCAACCTCAAGAATCTGTATCCCAGAGCCCATCAGTTTCCCTCTGTCAATTTGACTGCCAGGATTGGGAACTGAGTAAGTTTTGATGTAGACAACTAGTAACCACTGCAAGTTATAAAGAGTCATAGTAATACCACTCTTCTCTGTTTGTGTCCCCAACTCACTAATTCCAGTGAAGACGAAATGCTTTTTAAAGATCTGGAAATAGTTGCAGTGGTGTTTATTCTGGGGGGAACTCTAATGAAAATTAGAAACTTTAAAGGTGACTAAAATTATGACAGGGCGTAAACTTGGTGATGAGGAACTGTTTCCTTACTGCCTGTTAATAATTGGAAAAAAGAGACATGCTCCCAAGTAGACGAGTTGTGAGAAAAACTGGGGGCGGGGGTGGGGGAGAGACCCCCAAAAATCAAGGGAAATTCTTTTGAAATCTTTAGTGAGTGGTAGAAAGCAGTTTTTCAGAAAGTTTTGAATTTTTGAAAATCTCAAGTTGACGTTTAGGAATGGCATGGTCACTTTTTTCTTAGACCAACCAATTGTAGTCTTCTTGCCTCTACCCATTGACTCAGAAGTGCTTGCTTGCTGAAGAGACCTCTGACTCTAGGCTAGAATACCAGTTTTTCTTTCTGCAAACTGTTGACTCAGAATCAGATCCTTTCTCTAATACCCTTATCTTTAATTTCATCATCTCCAAACCCAGATTCCCAGGTCCTTATCTAGGTATGAAAAGTAAAGATTAGCTTAGTCTGATTTCTCTGGACTCACTTCCACCGTTCTCTTAGCTTCATCTCTTGACTTGACTTCCCACCAGACTGCCTTTGAATATCTCTGAAATTTTCTTCTTGTTGCCTGCTGTCACCCCCTACTTCTGCTTTTTTATTTATCATATCCAATATGGAAATGTTTCTAATAAACCTTGTGCAGAAATTCTATCATACAATTCTCTTGCAGTAGTTTGAAGCTCTGTGAAGAGAGGGGTCATGCCCGTGTTTTTTATTCTTGTATAATTACTGCCTAGCTGAGTGCCTTATGCAGTTGGAGGCATTCAATGAATATGTGTTACATACAGTTAAAGAACTGGAATTGAGTTTGAAAAACATATCTTCCTTACCTAGGGAATTAATTATCATTACTGATCTTCCATTATTTTATCTATAAAATTGTGCTAAAGTTGCCTATCCTATATCTTAGAGTTTCTTGAGATTAAGGAGATAAGTGAAAATATTTTGTAATGGACAGTGCACATATATCATATATCATATTCACATATATCAGTGAATTGCATGGCTCAAACAAACATTAATGGTACATGCCCTGTGATAAAGGCACATAGTTTTTGTTTTTGTTTTAGGTCAATAGATAGTCAATTTAGAATCTAGATAAATAGTCAATTTAGAACAAATATACTAACTCCATGTAGAATTTCTAAGAAAGAAGTTAGAATTGGTATGACTAAATCAATTCACAGAATCTCATTCATTAGTGACACTCATTAATTTTAGGAATATCAACTGAGCACCCATTTGATGTCAATAATTCTAGTTGTCTCTGAGAATGAAAAAGATTAATTATAGTCTTTGTCTTCAAGGAACTTAGCATTTAGTGGTCATTGAATGTTGATAAAATAGTAAAACAAATTTGACAAAAACCTCCTTATATCTGAGAGTTTATATGTGCTTGGTAAATAAAAAGTATTATTAGCAACACTATGCTAAATGACTGTAAAATGCTGATTTTTCACTTCAAGTATTTACAAGCAAACAGAATATTTGTGAGTTTTCCTGCATATTTATGTGTGTGTTCAAACAGCTGCTAGAGAACAAAGTGTTTTGCTATAAACACTGTCAAACCTCACTTCAAAAAAAATTTGTCTATAAAACAAGTATTTCCATAGATATACTGAAGCTGCATAGAATTTGCTTTTAAAGCATAAAACAGAATTAGATGCTTGAGTCAGCTGTGGAGTATTTATTTTTATGCAACTCTCATTCTAATTCTTCACCCTGCAGAGCAGGCTGAGACCTGGCACAATTTGAAAGTGATAATACAGTATGAAACTTACAGGGGCAGTCCAGCGGTGGGTGTAACGTTAACATTGTATTTATTAGAACAGTACATTTTTATCCTCCAAAATTTTGTTTTGTTTTTGTTGTTGTTGTTGTAATAGGAAAGTATTGGGGGGGAATGGGTGGGTGGAGATAGGGTTTTGGGAAATACATCAATCAATCAGTGTAACTCCTAAACCAAAAACTTACCCGCTGAACCATCCTAATCCCAGTGAGAATTCAAAGTGACTTATAACAAAACACAAAAGATGTTTTTTTTTTTTAAATTTTCTAAAACAGAAGCTGAGAAACTACCCAGAGGTAGGGATTTGAGTTTAGGAAAAAAATTAACAAAATAAAGTTTAAAGGAATATTGGTTTTAGCCCTTGATGCTAACATATCTCTGTGTTGTCAAATCACCAAAACGATGAAAGAACTAAATCTGTGTGGGCGTTTTGTTTTGTTTTGTTTTGCTTTGTGTTTGTGGGGTTTTATCCCCCCCTTTGGTATGTTGTTTGTTTTGCTTTTTTCATGATTTATTCTTTTTATATTTTGACAAAATGAAGCTTTTCACTTCTTCAGAAGAGGCACACCCTGTATGCCCTAAATTCTAAGGTGGATTTTTCCTTGGGCAGTATTTTGGAGCACCTTTATGTGTCTGGCCCTTGCTGGATTCTGAGAATATGATGATAAACAAAGTAAACAGAGCAAACATAGCTTCTTCTGTCAGGGAGCTTCTGTTCCAGCAAGAGAGATAGACCTTGGAAAAATAATCATTACATAACATTACAAAATGTGATCAGTGCTAGAGAGGAAAAGTAAGGCATAATCAGGGATTTTAATGGGGGTTTGGAAAGGGTTAGCAAAGATCTCAGAGGAAGTAAGCTATCAGGAGGAAAGACTCATGAAAGATAGGAGGTATGAAGAGTAGAGGAAAGTTAAGGAGCAGGGATATCTAGGCAAAGTCCTGAGGGAGGAAAAAGCAGAACCTTGTCTAGAAACTGACTAAAGACAGTTTTCCTTGAATGTAGCAAGAGGAGATTGTAAACCAGGATAACTTTGATTTTTAAACCTAAATTATAATCCATTAAAAGATTTTTAAGAGCAGTGACTTAATCACATTTGCGCCTTTAGAAAATCCAGTTTGTGAAAAATGGGTCAAAAAAAGGCAGAGGGTAATAAACAGGAGTCCACTTGAGAGGTTTTTGCTGAAGTCCAGATGTTAAAAATGCTGTAACGTGGCCCCAAGTGTTGGTAGTGGCACTAGAGAGCAAATATATGGGAAATTAATTTTGGAGTTCCAGTAGTATTTGGTGGTGGTGTGGCGGCAACAGTGGTTCCTAGCTTTCTGTATGAGGCACCAGGTAGGTAAAGTAGAATGTGCTCAGCTAGAGAGAATTTAGGAGTAGCCAGTTGGGGGCAGGGCCAGGTCGGGGAGGAGGAGGCAGGCTGTGGGGATCCTGGTAGTGCTGGAGCATAAGAAATCATGAGCTCTGCTTTGGGTAAAGTTTGAGATGTTTGTGAGATGTCCAAGGAAGGTATCAACCCAGCATTTGGGTAAGGTGGCCTAGAGCTTCAAAAAGATATCTGGCCTGGAGATAAAACTTGGGAGTTGTTAACTCTGCAGATACTATGTAAATGGCTTCCAAGCAGATGAGATTATTTGGGGAGGAGAACAAAACAAGAAAATGATACAGGATCAAGCCATGAGGAACTCTTATACTTATTAATAAAAACAAATAAAAAGAACAAAGCAAATGAATGTTAACTTTTCTTTCTTTTTTTTTTTTTCCTAAGTCTTTTAAACCAGGGGGTACACAACGTAGAATAGTGTTTTTAATCTGTTTGGGGGCGCCTGGGTGGCTCAGTGGGTTAAAGCCTCTGCCTTCGGCTCGGGTCATGATCCCAGGGTTCTGGGATCGAGCCCCACATTGGGCTCTCTGCTCAGCAGGGAGCCTGCTTCCTCCTCTCTCTCTCTGCCTGCCTCTCTGCCTACTTGTGATCTCTCTCTCTTTGTCAAATAAATAAATAAAATATCTGTTTCCTCATTGGAGATAAGAAATTGTCTAGCAGTCCTTAAAGAGCAGGGTCCATGAGGAACAGCATCTTTCCTGCTGCCATTGTATGCATCAAAGCTTACATGAGCCCCGTCTGATATTTTTGTTTGAGGGATGCAAATGCAAGTTTATGCCCCTTGCATAGCAATTAGCTTTGAGATTTATCATATTTTTATTTTTACATTTTGAATGGTTAACCACAGATAGACACAAAGTTTTCGATTTGTTTTCAGTGGTACCAACACCTCTATTAATGGGTAATTGCCAGTTTAAGGCTCTCCATTTCATTTTCAGTGACTTAAAAGTGTTTTTGCATTTCCTTTTTTTGCCTTTTTGCTTCTCATTTTGAGTTGCAGGCAAACCTGCCAAAGAGACATCTAGTTTATAGGTTTGGTTTTGTAAGCCAGGCAGAGGAGAGCAGATACTGAACATATGTTCCGCTGATATTGATGAAGTGAGGTTGGAAGAAGTTGGAAGCAGTCTATTTCTCCCCAACTGCCACCCCCTCAAGGAATATTTTGGGTATCCTTATGGTAGAACGTTCTAAATAAGTATCCTAGCTATAATAATTATTTTTCATTATAGGATTTTGAAAACCTTTAGGATGAGTCAGGATTGTTCTAAAAGTAGAACACTAAAAAACAAAACAAAGTAGTTTGTAGATTCTAATTTTACATGGATAGTGAGTAAGACTTCCATGCAAAGTGAAAGGACTAGACATTTTGTGATCAGAGCAGTCTACTGGATATTCAATAAGGATGGAAATGGGAGTAGCAGGAACCTGTATTTTGGGGAAGTGAATTAAAAGTGAGATAAAGAATCTTTTCAATCTAGCCCGAGAATGATGGTTTGCTAAATGTGATTTTTTTGTTGTTGTTGTTCTGTATTTTAAGAAGTCTTTATTGATCAGAGGTAGTGTGTTCAACTTTAGTTTACCAGGCATAGGATAGGTAGAGTTGGTTTTGAAAAAAACTATTTGGAGGAGTTTGAAGAAGTTTGGGTACAAGTGCCTTACTTGAGGTCATTGTCATGGAGACACTTTGTTATGTCTCTTCCTGGTGTATCTGTTAGTGTTCTTACCAGAGATCTGGGTTACAAAGGCGGTTAGTATCTTGTGTACGCATAAGCTTTAGGTTATGGCAAATTCATGATATGATCCTATTTTAATAAGATAAATGATACCCTTGTGAGGAATTTAATAAAATCTTATAGTGCTTGTTAGGGTCAAGGTCATAATGGCCCTCATAGTCCTTATTCTAGTAAGAATATTTGCTACATAGAGTGATATTGATACTCTACAAACAAAACAGGCTTAAGAGCCATTGGAGTACATATGGTTACATTTGGTTTATTTTATTCCCGATGATAATGAAAATACTTACATTTTCATCTTAATCTCTTTAGAAGGAAGGGAGTACACAATTTTTAAAATTCATTCCACATAGGATCATGTACTCTTTTCTTATTTAAAAAGAAGAAAGGAGACCAAACCAACTCAGAAGTCTCCAAAAATATTCTTTTATTTTGGAAGCTGGAAAGGGCAGAACTAAGCAACAGTACAAGACATATTTGAAAGGCCTATAAATGCAAGTCTGGACTAGAATACATGCTCTCCTTGTTTCTTTTCTTTTTCTTTCTTTCTTCTCCCCCCTCCCCCAACCCCCACCCCGAACCACTGGATTTAGCATTATTATTTTTTTTTTTCCAGCTTACAAACATTGTTGTGTCTGGATGGCTATTAGTTCAAATTGGACTGATTTTCTAGTTCTCTGAAACTCTTCATCTGCATCATGTATCAAGAGCATTGAGTTACTTCCTGCAGTGCACAGCTGGAAATCATTCTCTTAGGCAACATTTTGTTTTATCCCATTTTTGTTTTATACCAATGTGTTCCCACACACCCACGTAGCTCAGAATTTCAACAGACAAGTATCTCCTTTTCTTCCTTGAAGCCTCTCAGAACATTTTAAATTGGCAGGTTCTCTTTTGTCTTTCAAATACTGAACCACTTGCAAACAGCTGTTTGCTTGCATGAATATTTAACAAAGCTCTACAGACCTGAAATACTTAAATGGAAAGTTAGAGACATTCAGTTTCCTCTTACTCTTTAAGAGGTGATAGGGGCTTGGCTTGAACAAGCGGGAGAAATACAATGTACCAAGATTAAGATGATTAAAAGGGGGAGAAGGAGAGAGAGACACGTAATGTATTGTTGTAAACAATATGTGATGATTTTTTAAAGTTACTAAGAAATTGACTATATTATATTAAAGAGAAGTCATTGACTAGATGACTTTTCCATAGCAAATTTCTATGTACCATCTGTTATTAATTATGTTAGTGAGGGTCTTTGCAAGCTGGACTGTAGATGTTAACAAGAGGCATGATTTGAGAAATTAAAATACATATATTATGAATGCCAAAATATAAACATAAATATCAATATCTTTGAGTAGTAATAACAAACTGTAATATGCAAGGCATAGACAATGAAGACAACTACTGCACAATATTCATTTAGTTTAATGTTTAAGCTGATGAAAAAAAGAAATGTAATTTAGAAATTATTTTTGCCAGACTGTATTAGAAAGATTTCCTTTAAAAATATGAGTTAGGTTATCATCATTTTAAAGTGATGGTTTATCAAACTTTACACAGTTCAAGGTAATCAAAAAGGAGCACACAAAGAAGAAAAAACAAACAAGAAAAAACCTTCCACTGTGAAGCAGAATTTTTAAAGTGACCACTTCAGATTATGATCATTGTATAAGCATTGGGTCTTTGGGTAAATAATGGTGAAGGTTGTCACTACTATTGTTCCTTCACATTTTGTCCTAAAGATGTTTAAGTGAAGCGACTGCCTATGTATCTATTTAGTTAGTTGTGATAAAATTACCCTCTTGATCTTTGTATATGTGCACACTTGTGTGTTTTTTTGTGTGTTTTTATACATTTGTGTGTGTAGGAGAATGTATAAACATAATGTAGGGTCTTTGTATCCATGTGGCTTCTTGACCAGAAGCACCAGAAATCACCAACACTGCTTAACTTAGGCTGAAATGTATTTATCACATAAGTTGCAGAATTGTTTAAACGTTCTCAACACAAGGCTTGAAAGATGGTGTTTATCAAGGCCATGTCCAGGTTTCACTGCCTAAATGATCTAGTCAGGGTCTTTTTACAGACATTGTCCTTAACGCCTTCCTTCTCCACCACCACTGGTACTTTTATCCTGGTCACTGTTACCTTATTTTTCTTATTCCCCAACCCTGTTCTTCAAGGGCTAAAGTCATGTGCACGTGCCCCAGCTGCTAAAGAAAGGGAAGAAGAAAGATCTCCTCTACTTCTACTTCCTTATCAGGAGGGTACTGCATACCCTCTGTACTAAATACAGTGGCAGTTACATAGGAATGGAAATAGAGGCTGGATGTTGGACAGGCAAGACATGATAGATACTCAATATTTTCAAATTGCTTGGGTTCTTTGCATTTTTTCACTGAGCTAGAGTGCCAAAACAGAGTCTTACATTTCTACCAAATCAAGGAGCTGATCAGCTTAATGGCTTTGGTTTGCCAGATTTCTTTCTAGAAAGATTACAGAACTGTATCTGTTTCTTCTCATTCTATAAATTTAAATTTGAGTGTTGTTACAGTCCAGTGTTCTCTCTACACTCAATGAAGTTATAGAGTAGAAATCCATTGTAAAGGATGTTAAAGTTTCAGTATGATGAGGGTTATAATAAAATAGCAACTAAGTACTGTGTAGACACCAAGAAGGAAACAAATTCTCTGTGGCAGAGTCAGGAAACACTTCCACAGAGCAGGGATATTTGAGCTGGGTCATGAAAGATGAGTGGGTGACTCTCGTGCAGAAAAAGATATTGTAGAAGGGGCGAGATAATGGATGACATCATGCATGGCAAAGAATTTTCAAAGCACCCGATATAGTTGTAAAGAGTAAGGTGTCAGTACACTTGACATGTACAAATAAGTTTAGAGAGGTAGGTAGGGGCCTGACTAAATGTCTGGAGGACAAAGGAGTGGCTCCTCTACTCTAGGCAACATAGAGGTCTTGAAAAAAAAAAAAAAAGTGATGTGATCAGACTTAATTCTTAGGAAGATAATTTTCATGACACCATGGAAGATGAACAGAAGTGGAGTTAAACAGAAAGACAAGTTAGTGGGCCTCTACTGTAATAGAGGTAAGATCGGATAGGCGATTCTTATATAAAAGTATAGACAGACAGATGAAGAGAGAGACTGTTAAACTGGAGACACACAAAAAAAAGTTAAAAAATAAATTGGAAGCAGAAATCTTAGCATGGTGAGAAGTAAGACATATTTGTTCTCAAAGTACCCTTTAACATTTTCTGGTTTCTGTGAAATAACATTAAAACTGGCTTATGTTCACCTTTTGAGTGAGAATGGCAGAAAACTGGGGGATAAAGATAACTGAATCAGTAATATTTTTGTGGTTGGGCTTCATGGAGTTAGCCAGTAATGGAGATGAGCATGTGGAATGGGTGGATGATTTGAAATTTTTTTAAAGATTTTATTTATTAATTTGACAGAGAGAGAGCGAGAGAGGAAACACAAGCAGGGGGAGTGTGAGAGGGAGAAGAAGGCTCCCTGCTGAGCAGGGAGCCCAATGCGAGTCTCCATCCCAGGACCCTGGGATGGTGACCTGAGCTGAAGGCAGACGCTTAACGGCTGAGGCGCCCCTGAAATATTTTTTTTTAAGATTTTATTCATTTATTCATTTTTTTGACAGAGGGAGAACGAGAGCACAGCAGGGGGAGTGGCAGGGAGAGGGAGAGAGAGAGAGAGAAGTAGGCTTTCTGCTGAGCAGGGATGTGGGATTTGATCCCAGCATACTGGGATCATGACCTGAACCAAAGACAGACACTTAACTGACTGAGCCACTCAGGCGCCCTGATTTGAACTTTTTAAAAAAAGAAGTTACAAGTGACCAGAGGAACTGATTCCTAAGTAGCAGTTAGAAGCCAGGAAGACGATACTTTCCCTCTCCCAGTGGTTCTAGGGATCCACCAGGGAGAGCTACAGAGTGTCACTGTCAGAGGAAATCAAGGCTTCAGTTACAATAAGAAGGCTGAAAAGTGTTTTCTTAAAACAGAGAAATTTGGGGGGCGCCTGGGTGGCTCAGTGGGTTAAAGCCTCTGCTTTCGGCTCAGGTCATGATCCCAGGGTCCTGGGACCGAGCCTCACATCAGGCTCTCTGCTCCGCGGAGAGCCTGCTTCCTCCTCTCTCTCCCTGCCTGCCTCTCTTGCCTACTTGTGATCTCTGTCTGTCAAATGAATAAATAAAATCTTAAAAAAAAAAAAAACAACAACAGAGAAATTTGGGAATAAATGTCAGGATTTACAAAACCAAGATGGAAGTTGGCCTGTGAGCATGCATATGGACGGGAAAAGGACAACTGAATAGCACAAAACTGAGGAATAGTGTAGGAGGTGGAAGGAATTTTGCTTTAGAGCAGGGAGGGGAGTGAGGCCGGTGGGTCTCATTAATTCCAATGCATTTGGTATTACAGTAACTGGGTTTGAAAATTAGCAGTGACATTTAGGTTCTGGGAATTATTTTCTTCATTCATAAGATTTAAATTATTATGAGGCTTCTTTGAACTGAATTCTTTTTGCTACCAGATAACAGCCTTCCGGTTGGTCACTAGAGAAATGTCACCGACAGCCACAGAAACCAGTCTGAACGACATCACACAGTAGATCGCTTACTAGCACGTTGAACGCATTCCTCTCCAGCTCACTTGTAGTTCTTAAAAGACAACACTATGTATTAAATATGATTCGAAGTCAAAGTTCTTCATTTTTATGAACTAAAAGCTGGAAGGATTGGAAATCTGTGAAAGGAAAACAGTCACCTGCTGACTGCTGGCCTGCTGGGGTCTTGGAGAGGCTTTCAGCTGTTTGGCTGATACTCTGCTTTGCTTTTGCTTGTTTCCACTGAATCTGACCGGGATTGAAAAGAGCTTTCCTCTGTGGTATCCGGAAAACGTTGCCACATTTGATTTAAGACATGTCAACTTAAAATGTTATTGTTACTGGTATTGACAATTTATAAAAGGCAAAAAATGATATAAATCATATATATACGTATGTACATCTACATATATGTGTATATGTACAGACGGTTCTATATAGATATTTACATATACACATATATAGGCACATGTAATACTTCTATAGGTTCTTTGCCAAATTTTACTAAAATTTCCTCACATACAGAGAAGTTGAAAGAATCATAAACAGTCATATACTCAGCATCTAGATTCTAAAATTAGTATCTCGCTATATTTGCTTTATTATACACCTATCCATCTGTACATAACTGTCCGTCTTATATTTTGATTCCTTGCAAACGTCGTGCCTCAACTCTTCATCATGAATATCATTAACTAGAATTCAGTATTGGTTTACTTTCTTCTTTAAGCTAAAACTTAAACGGTGAAATGCATAAGTCCTTGCCGGGTATAGCATGCAATGATCGAGAATAACCTTCAATAAGCTTTAACAGATGTGAACACTTGTATAACATATTACCATCACCCCAGAAATGGTCTTATGCCTCTTTCCATCAGTCACTACCCCTCAAATCAACCAGGTTTCTCTACTTTATTTTCCCATTAGATTAGATTTGTCTGTTCTAAAAAGTCAAATAAATGAATCATAGAATATGCACTCTTTTTTGTTAAAGCTTCTTTTATTTGGCATAATGCTTTTGAGAGTCATGGTGTTGTTTTATGTATCAGTAGTTTGCTCTACTTTAATGCTGAATAGTATCCCGTTGTGTGAATAAACCACAGTTTTTGTATCAGTTCTCCCATTGATAAAAACCTGAGCTGTTTCCAGACTTGGTTATTATAATAAGAACTTCCATGAACATTTTGCATATGTCTTTTTCATGGACAAGTACTGCTATTTCTCTTAGGGTTTTACCTAAGTGTGGAATGTAGGGTCAAGAGGTAGATCTTGGTTTAAATTTATTTAAAAAACAAAAACAAAAACAAAAAAATTTTCTTTTTTAATGTAGTTGTACTAATTTACACTCCCAATAGCAATGAGGTGGTGTTCCAGTTGCTCCACAAACTTTCAAACCTTTGAAGCTGTCAGTCTTTTTAATAATCTGCCACTTACTGTAAAGCATAAGAACCTTGGAAATATATAGGTCTACTTACCATGATCTGTCCATCCACCATAACTTTATTACAGTTGTCATCTGTATTACATTAACATACATTGTAACCCTCACTGCCCCCTGCAATATTATATTTTTTTCTTTAAACATTAAAATGTACTTAAAGACTTAGGAAAAAAAGTCACTTTATATTCAAGTTTGTTTACACTGTTTTTTTCTCTTATCTCCCATTTACTATTAATCTCATGCTATGATTTTTTTTTTATATTCTAGATACTACATTTTTCAGTTCTAGGGAAAAATACATATGTATGTATGTATATATATAGTAGTGTCTGTTTCTCTACTGGGATTTCCTATTTTTCTTTTCATTATAACCATTTTTTTGTGTGCCTTTGATCATAGGTTTAAAGGAGCTTAAAAATATTTGTATGCTAACTCCAACATTGGGTTGATATCTTTGTTGGTCTTTATTTAATCCTTTTCTTTAAATATGGGTGGTATTTTATTGTTTCTTTGTATGTATAATATTTTTTTAAAAATACAGTCTGGACCTTTGTGAATGATATATTGTAAAAACTCAAGATTCTGTTATGTTTTTCTGAAGAATAGTCCTCCATTTTTTATTTTTGTGTTATATCAGTTAGCTAACTTGTGGATTCAAACACTAAACTGTAGTCTCCCCTGTGGAATGCAGCTAATGTAGATCTGTGTTTTGTTCTTTTAGCCCAACGTGGAGTACAGGCTGAACCAAATTCAGTTCTGGTATTAGTGAAGGATTTGGGAAGAGATTATATACATGTTTTTGGTTACTTTATATGGTTTTCTCTTTTCTGGCATTTTTTTCTCATTTATTGCAGCTATTGTTGTTCTTAGTTCTGTTCTCTGGTTTTTCAAGATTGTTTAGAAAAAGATAGATGAGAGGAACTGTGGAATTCTAGTTGAGTTTTCACCACTGTGCCTGGTGCAGTCTGAAACACATTCAGTATCTTCCTTTTTCTAAGCATATGTATCCCTTTCACCTTACCTGTTTTGGGTGGTTCTCCATTGTTTTCAGGTATTTGGGGTTTTTAAAAAAACATATTTTGTTCAGAATTCATAGTTACAATCTGTAAAGGGTTTGATTCACTGGGAGCTACTCCACAATTATTAAAAGTAGAACCTCTGTATGTAGGTTTTAAAAGTGCTTCTGCCCTCTGAAACCAGGGTGTGGGATTTTAAGGTTACAACTCAGCACAATTATGCATATGTGTATGAACACACCACAGTATTTAGACTAGCAAATATAATATAAAAACATCCAAGTGAAAATTTGGTGAGTTTTCTAAATATTTGCCATATTGTAAAAAATTTCTATTCTTTCACATGCTATAATTTAGCTTTTTCTATATTATTTATTAAATGTCTACATTATATAACAGAATATATATTATTTTCTGTATAGTGATCATATTCTAATCTCTAATAAAATATATAATAATATAGGGAGAATAAATGTTATTTGTTTTTCTTTTTTTTTTTCAAAGATTTGTTTATTTATTTGACAGAGGGATGGTGAGAGAAGAAACACAAGCTGTGGGAGTGGGAGAGGGAGAAGCAGGCTTCCTGCTGAGCAGGGAACCTGGTGCAGAGCTCCATCCCAGGACCCTGGGATCATGATTTGAGCTGAAGGCAGAGGCTTTATGACTGAGCCACCCAGGTGCCTCTAAATGTTGTTTGTTTTTGTTCAGACTTTTTTCATTATGCCACAAATTCAACTAAATTTACTTAGTTTAGATACTCTTCAGAAAGAAAATGTCAGTCATGATCGTATGGGTAATGATGACTGGCTTTTATGTCATTAACATTACATGACCTCAAATTGAATTAAGAGGCTCTAAGTCAATACTCTATAAAGGTTCACTATCTATTTGTAGTTCATTTACACTCACAGTGTTTACATAATCTTAACCAAGCAACTCACATTGAACATAGCAATAAATATTGCTCTGCTGCTTTTGAAAGGGAATAAATAGGTACAGCTTAATAGATTTAACATATAATGAAAATGGGCTGCAATCTACAATACAACCTGCTGAAGATTCAGTGAAAACTCAGCTATTGACTGACTCTTCAAATTGGTTGTTAGCAACTAATTGGATACCTTCCCTGACCAATATAAATTACTGATTTTTTAAAAAAATAAACAGCAATATAGCTGATAAAATTTCAAAAGGCAACTGTTCCTTGGCCACAAAGCAGGGCAATTAAATTGAAAAGCTTAATTTTGAGTACATGATCAATAAGTTTAACAAACAAGTCTATGGAAAGAACTGAAAGATAATAAATGTAAATTTTATTAATATCTTTGTTTATGAGTAGAAAAGTCTATGAAGCAACAAAGGGGTGGCAACAGGGCAAGTTGTTTCTTCTATTAAATATATAAGCTGATAAGCTGAGGACCAGGTTTTGGCTCTTCTTCATGCCCTGAGAAGAATAAGTCTTCTATGTTAAAGGGCTGAGTTCAAATCTTAGTTATCAATCTTACTAATTCATATTTTTGTGTGAATTGTTTATCTTCTCTGAACTGCACTTTCTTCATTTGTAAAATGAGACTGATAAGATCTACACAATAGGGTGACCGAGCAATTAATCCTATCACTTAATGAATATGAAATAGCTTGAATCAGTATTACTTCTCTACCTGTGATTCTTTTATACTCATGTCATTTCGCTCACATTTTATTCATTTAATTCTGTGTGGTAATTGGGATGAAATCCAATTCTATATTTTCAGACATCACAATCACAATATACAGTAGAACATTTTCACCCGCCATCTTTCCTTTCTGGCCCCCTTCCATGACTACTCAGACCTGAGAATGTGCACGTCCAGCCAGCTCAAATCAGGCCCCACACAGGCTGCACCAAAGCAGGGCATGGGGAGTCTTACACATACCTGTGAAACGGACTCAAGGTCAGGGTAAAAGCTGGAACTAAACAGAGTTGAGGAAGGAAGGAGACAAAGATCACAGAACAAAACTGACAGTGTCCTGGGGCATTAGAGTTGGATGGCCACTGCCTGAGATGTCTTTTGTATGAGTAAAATGGCTTTGGAGGACTTATAGAAGGGGTTGAACTACCTAAACTTATTTTGCAGGCCAGTAAGATCAGAGGTTGAGTTTTGCCCTGAAAGCAGGATGCCTGGCATATGTCTTCCTTCTAATTATCTGTTTTGTTCTATACTATACACTAAAAGCCTGGAAAAAAAATCCCACTAAAACAAATTACTAACAGTGACAAATAGGCAGTGGATTGTTTTGATGTATATGTGAACCATTATGTATACTCTGTGTAATCTATATGTGTCTAGATCTGTAGCCCTATCTGTATCTGTTTATCTATATACCTGAATCTGTATCTGTCTCTAAACAATTACCTAATCTGACAGATTAAAACAACTATACCGGCACCTGGGTGGCTCAGTGGGTTAAGCCTCTGCCTTCGGCTCAGGTCATGATTTCAGGGTCCTGCGATCGAGCCCCACATTGGGCTCTCTGCCCAGCGGGGAGCCTGCTCCCCCCCCCCCCACCGCCACCTGCCTCTCTGCCTACTTATGATCTCTGTCAAACAAATAAATAAAATCTTAAAAAAAAAACCACTATAAAGTCAACGACTCCATTAGTCACTCAAAATTCACATAAGCTTTCAGAAACAAGTCCATACTCCTATGCTGTTCCTCTGCCTGCTGTGTTCGCTCTTCTTTTCTTCCTTTTCTCTACCAGATAAACTACTATTTCCCCTTTGAGATTCAGCTCAGATCACTTCTCGCAATAAGCCTATCTTAATAGTGTTTTCATTCTCAAATCTTTTATGGTATCTAGTATATCATGCTCAGTGCATATTTGGTGAAATAATAATTATACAGTTAAATGCAAAATGGCGATGAATGACAGAAGAGAAAGACAGACAAACTTTATTTAATTGTGTATCTCTTTCCAATCTAGAAAATAAAATAATGCTTTGGGAATGATCAAATTATTTTAAAATTTGTAATGTGGTGAATCTCACAAAATTGAGGTAGTTTCCAAAAAGCTGCTATATAAGTAAAACTAAAAAATAAAGATAATAAATAACATTTGTATTAACAGTACTTTACCATTTAGAAAACACTCTACATTTCCTCATGAAATATGTAACAGTATCTTTATGAATGGCTAATATTTTTCTGACCTGTGATCATTTGATAGTATTAGCTATATTCATGTCACATTGGTAGAATGTCTCATTGAATGGGGTCAGAGCATATAGATGAGGAAAATGAGGGGGTTGGAGAAATAAACTTATCAGGAAGAATGAATACAATAGTGACTGCAGTTGAGTAAAAAAGTAAGTCCTGTCTCTAAAGTCAAGAGAAACAAAAGTAAAAATGAGCTATTGAGACTTCAGCACAGGAAAGGAAACAGTCAAAAAACTGAAAAACAACTTACTGAATGGGAGAAGATATTTGCATATGACGTGACAGATAAAGGGCTAGTATCCAAGATCTGTAAAGAACTTCTCAAACTCACACCCAAAAGCAAATAATCCAGTCAAGAAATGGGCAGAAGACATGAACAGACACTTCTCCAAAAAAGACATAGAAATGACTAAGAGACACATGGAAAAATGCTCCACATCACTTGCCATCAGGGAAGTGCAAATCAAAACCACAATATTACCTTATACCAATTAGATGGCCAACACTAATAAGACAAGGAACAACAAATGTTGGCAAGGATGTGGAGAAAGGGGAACACTCTTACACTGTTGGTGGGAATGCAAGCTGGTACAGCCACTTTGGAAAACAGTATGGAGTTTCCTCAAGACATTTTAATAGAGCTACCCTATGACCCAGCAATTTCACTACTGGGTACTTATCCCAAAGACACAGATGTAGTGAAGAGAAGGGGCACATGCACCCCAATGTTCATAGCAGCACTGGCCACAGTAGCCAAACTGTGGAAGGAGCCAAGATGTCTTTCAACAGATGAATGGGTAAAGATGATGTGGTTCATATATACAATGGAGTATTATTCAGCTATCAGAAAGGATGAATGCCTACCATTTGCACTGACATGGATGGAACTGGAGGAGATTATGCTAAGTGAAATAAGTCAAGCAGAGAAAGACAATTATTATATGGTCTCACTAATATGTGAAATATAAGGAATAATGCAGAGGACCATAGGAGAAGGGAGGGAAAATTGAATGGGAAGAAATCACAGAGAGAGACAAACCATAAGAGACTCTGGACTCTGAGAAACAAACTAAGGGTTGTAGAAGGGAGGGGCATCGGGGTTTGGGGTAACTGGGTGATGGCCATTAAGCAGGACACATGATCTGATGAGCACTGGGTGTTATATGCAATTAATGAATCATTGAACACTACATCAAAAGCTGATGATATACTATATGTTGGCTAATCGAACATAATAAAAAAATTTCTTTAAAAAAAGTTCTGAACATCTGGCAAACATGGAAAAATTGGAAACCCCAAGTAACTATTAGCAGGAGAAAAGCACAAGTCAGGAGGACCAGGAGGGCGGGGCATGGAAAGATTGGAGCAGCAGAATCAGACAGATTTTAGAGACTGGTAAAGTGTGTAAAGGAGGGAAGAGAGAGATTGTTGGAGTCAACTTTTGGGGATACCCTGAGAGTGACTGAGATGATAATTGTGGTCTTGCATGGTCTTTTGAATTCACTTACCTCTTTGAAGCTTTGAAAGTGATTACAAAAGCGATCAAAATTATTTAAAAATCTTTTATATTTGATGTGCTGTTATTTCTTTCAGTGCAGTTCTAAGATCTACCAGGACCACAAGTTAACACTATATTTATGTAGTTTCATATGATATAGTAGAGAACATGCAGTATAGTGATTAAGAGGATAGACTCTGGAGCAAGATTTCTTGGGGTCAGATCACAGCTCTGCTATTTGCTAGCTGCAATCCTGGGCAAGTTACTGAACATCTCAATAAAATAAGGGTATTTATAGCATGTAACTCATAAGGGTATCTTTTGTGCAAATTAGTCCAGGAAGATAGAGTGCTAGAACAGTGCCTGCAGAATATTTCCTGAAACATTATAAACATTCAATAATGCCTATGGTGAGGATGAGGATACAGATAAAGCAAAGAATATTTATGTGGCCAGTATTTATAATCCATTCATTTTACAAATATATTAGGTATTTACTCTGTACCTAGGATGTGCTTAGGTTTGAAGATAGGGAAGAAAACACTTACGAGCTCAAAACTCTAGGGATCTCAGTAACACATGAGGACATAAGATTTAGTCAATAAAGAACTCTCTATCAGGTGTTAAATTAATGTAGATCTACTTGGCATGTATATAGAGCATAGATCCCCTAGGTGGTTAGTATGTTCCTTATACAAATTGAGTCAAATTATCTTTAAGCTCAAATGTACTTTCTCCAAGACAAGTTTTTCAGTTAGAGAGGCTTCTGATAAATGTCCTTAATATATTGTCATTGAAAAGAGATCCATAAAATACAAATACTAGTCATGTATGAAGCAAAATTGACATTGAGTTGTAGAAAGTAAAGACCCGAGTTCATATGGAATGAAGGGACTTCTCAACTCTACACCAAATGGGTCTCTGATTTTTCTGAGCAGGCTTAAACTATTGTATCTAAGAAATAAGTGGTAGTATGATCATAGACTACTATACTTATTGTTTCTGATAATATATTGCCATATAATATGGCCTTATAGCACAGAAGACAGTAAAGAATGGTTTTCCAAGATCTTTTCATCATTTGCTCTTTTCTCCAGTTTGGATATAAAGAAGTGATAACAACCACTTAATGCTAAATAATAATTGGAGCATAAAAATGACCACAAAAACATAAGTGCAACTTGTACAAAATCTTTACATATGATTATAGTTTACTACTAGATATAAAATAGCTGAGATGGAAGATGGATCTTTTGCCGATAACATGAACAAGTTTTTTTTTTTTTAAGTGTGTGTTAGAGATGGGACTTTCTTCCTAATTAAGTATTGGAGGTTAAAAATTAAGAAGATAAGTTTAGATTTTATATTTAAGACCCAAAAAGAAATGTTCATTTGAGAACACACGCTATTTATATGGAGTACTTAATTAAGTCAAATATTCAATTATCACTGATTATTTAATTTTTAATTAATGCTCTGAAAAATATCCTATCTTAGTTTCATCTTAAAATGCAGCAAAATCATAACCATGTTGTTTCTGGCCCACAAATCTTCATTTGTCCTTCTTTTCCAGGTTTATTCCCTGCTGTCCTGAATCTTGCTTCTAATGCACTTATCACCACAAATGCAACATGTGGAGAAAAAGGACCTGAAATGTATTGCAAATTGGTAGAGCATGTCCCTGGGCAGCCCGTGAGGAACCCCCAGTGTCGAATCTGCAATCAAAACAGCAGCAATCCAAACCGTATGTATTTTAGTATGTATTTTCATGACACTGGCTAGGCTCTGTAATTGAGAGATTTTGAGTTGAAGTAGCATTAAAGTCAAGGGTTTGTGGTCTCCCAAATTCCTAGAATTTTTCTTCCATTGGGAAATGCTTTATACTCCTTCTCTATCATCTGACAAACATTGTCAGAGTTCTTTATATGTACCAGGTGCATTGTTGAGGAAAGTTTTCTAGCTGAAGACCCGTGTCAGTCATTAAGTTTACTGCATCCAGAATAGTATGTGGATGTGTTATTAATACAATCTTTAGTCATTCATGGGTCACTTATGTGCTAGGAACTCTGGTGAAGATACAGTGGGAATAAGGTGTGGTCCTTCCCTTCAATTAATGAAGACATGGGCAAAAAGTACAAAGTAAAGAATCAGGATAGGGGCCTGAAGGAGAGACAGAAGTGTCACAAATTCAGTCCTGGTACAAATGAAGGCTAGCCAAAAGAAGGGTTTTGTCCAGAGGTTGGAACCAGATTATGGAGGTTCTTAAACACCACAAGAGGAGTGTTTTAAGTGTTTAAGTCCTCTTGCTGGCTTCTGTGAACTACACGAATATTTCAGATTCATTTATGTATTTATTCGGCAAGCATTTGAACACCTGCTACTAGCAATGCATTGTATTGAAGCATCATGGTAAATCATACATAGCCTTTGACTTAACAGACTTAGAGGGGAAATAGGAGAAGCAGAAAAGTAAAGTGAGTGTTAAGGGAACATGAGAGAGGTTATTTAACTATTCCTGGGAGAAAGTGACCCATGTACTGAAAAAATAAGAGTAAGATGAAAAGTATAAAAGAAGAAGCATGTGCAAGTCTTGGAGGTATGGAACAGCAGGATACATTCAGTTAATTATGAGTAATTTGATTTAACAGGTAAAGAACTTATATGGAGAAGGGGAGGATGGTGTGCAAGAATTCTAGAGATAGAGATTGATTTAGAGATACACATTGGGAAATTATCAAATATATATTGGGAAGGTTAGTAATGTAAATATGTAATGTAAATGAGGTGAGTTATAATGGGAATAAAACTTCACAAGTATATTTTTTTAAATTTGCTTAGTTTCCTTCTCTTTTTAAGTTGCAAAACTTAATAAAATGAAGGAAGCTTTCTCTCACAATCTAAATTTTTTTAATCTCAAAACAAAGTTGGAAGGTATTGTGCATTCTTTACCAGAACGGGTTAAAGGGAAGAATGCATAGTTGCCTCTCTATTATATAATTTAGAGATGCTGAAAATATTTTATTTGGAGAATTGGGGCCTTTGTGATTAAAGTTGGTGGTCCTGTGTATCAGAATATTAAAACAAAAAGGTTAAGAAAAAGATGGTGACCATCAGAAAACGTCCTTGCCTTTTAACAGCTCTGCTTATTTCTATGATGTAGATTATTATGATATGGGCATAGGAGTGGGGAGTGATGGAACACATCTCACCTCTCTGCTTATTTCTGTATAGAACAATAAGGATAAAGGACCTAGGTTAAAGCCCTGTGGAAACATCAAAAGCTAAGAGAGGTAGGTTAAGTGGTATCTAGAAAGTCAATAAAGAGAAACAGAATCCAAGGAAGGAAGTCAGAAGATTCAGGTACCATGCATGTGAGGAAGGAAAGAATTATCAGGAAGAATGAGTAATCCTCAATGTTAACTGCTTCCAAGAAATTGAATAAGAAAAGTGTAATAGAGATTTTCCTTGATTTGGACAATATGGGAACCTTGTTAAAGCAGTCAGTGGATTGATGGTGGCAAGTCACACCACAGAGTTGATAAATGAGTGGTAAAGAGGAAAGAAAGGATTATAGGAATATTCCCTCAAATATCCTTGATGTGAAAGAGAATGGAGGACTTTGACAGAGGAACATGTAGTATATTGAAGGTTTTCAGAGTCAGGAGGCATTTGAGCAAGTTTCAGTGCCAAAAAGAAAGGCCCGGAAAGTTGAGGATAAAGGTGAGGGTGGTAGTTCTCTAGAGGTAAAAACAGATGAGTCACTAAACAGTTTGAAAGCCTTAAATTAGGAGACACATACCTTTTAACTGATCAAATCAGAAAGAGGGAGGATGAGTAGAAGCAAATAGAAGGAAGTATTTAGGAGGGAATTCTTATTTAATGCTCTTGATTTTCTCATTAAGATATGTGTCTGGGTCTTCTGTTAAGGAAAGAAGTAAAATTTTTATTAACTGCTTTCAAGGAATAGGAGAATTGCTGAGCCATGATGAGAATAATGTAAGAATTCCATATGGGGTAAAATGGAGGAATCAAATATTTGTCTGAGCCTCATGGAGTTTTACAGAGAAAGTGGAATGGAAGGATAAGGTGGCAAGAAAATGGAAGCAAAGGCCAGAAGATAAGTGAATTAAAGGATTATGAGATTTAGGTTCATTTGGGAAGAAAATGAAGCCTGATATGGTGAAACTGCCATTGGTTTAGACTGGTAGCCTTGATGATTTGATGAGGAATGTGAGAAACCCTGGAGGCATGGAAATTGTCGGGATGGGGTGGGAGTGGTAGGCAGGTGATTGGGAGTGTGCAAATGTGTGTTTAGGATGGGCTGCGTAGAGAGGGTGAGTTAAAGTATCTAAAATCGTGTGTGTATATACATGTATATATATGTGTGTATATATGTATGTATGTAAATAAATATAAATACACATCTTTATAGTTCCTGCCTATAAGTACAATGTTAGAATAGATAAGGTTTGGATATAAAAAGCAATTAAACAAATATAAACTCAGGTCTTATATACCTAGTGGTTACATATTATAAGTGATGTAGGATTTCCGAGAAGGAAAACATTAGTGGGAACTGAAGTATCAAGAGAAGTTTCCAAAAAGGTGGTGAGGCTTAGTTGGGCATTAAAAAGCCCCAGTGCCTGAGATTAGAGGGAAAGGTATTCCAGGAAAGAAGAAAGACGAGAAACTATGTACAGTCACGAGACAGAATAGAAAGCAGATGCAAAGACTAGGGTGGAAAATAATAGAATGGAGATTCTTGGCTGGAAAAATGGATGAGATGCATTTGCCAAACTGAGTCCAAGAGCGACTCTGTCACTTCCCCCTTCAGTCTTGTGTCTCACTGGAAGACATCCATATTTAGGCAAGCCCATCCCATAGCTTTATATTGGGACAAGGTGAACAGAATACTTCAGTAACTAAGCAAGCTGTAAAGGAGGTAGTCTTTGTGTTTCCTCATTTTTATTTACCTGAAGTGTTTTTTAAACTTATAGTCTGGATTTACTTTGTGTGATCAATTTTAAGGTACCAACTTCATTACATTTCAAAGTCCTGTTTTGAAACTAGAAATTTAGAAAGAACAATACCCTATAAGATTAAGCAACTAGCAATAAACTACAGGAATATATTTTAGGAGAAGTTGGAGCAACAGATGACAAAGTTTTACAAATTCATTGAACAGCTAGAATAAATCTGGCAGGCCTATACTCAATTGCCATAAAGAAAAAAGGAAACTTGAACTTCCTGTTAATAGATTGTGCTTCCCAATTAAAAACTAGCAGTTTGAAAGATTTACCTCATCAATGATTCCCTTGCCAATTTTCTGATGCAGTTAGCCCTTAGATTGACTTGTGTAGCTATCCCTGTTGAGGATGTTGTAAGTTTCTATCTCATTCTAAATAAGGGAAGTATGCCAACAATTAATCAGTATTTGCAAATTAATTATGATTAAACTTTCATAATGGGGATTATGGTTAATTGTTGATTCATCTCCCAGTCTTCATTTTCGTGACTAATTCTCATATCAATTTGACCTGAGGTGGCAGATATTGGCAAAATTTCCAATTATATACCTTCTCTCAGAATTACCTAAGAGCCACAAATTTGATTTGGAAATGTGGTTTTGTGTGTGTTTTTCGATCACATATTAAACCCACAGTCTGTAAAGAAGATTCCTGAGGATGTTTGGGGAATGTTTGCTGTGATATTTATTTTTCTTCAGAAGCAATGCCAGAAAGATTTCACTCATGGTTCTGACTTCTAATGTGCCAATTTCAGCACCACTGATACCACAAGGGCATTTATCTGATATTTGGTTTTGCTTATGGTATTTGCTGTCATTATAAAGACCTGACACCTTTCCTAGCTTCAACAGAACAAGTGCCAATTATTAAATACATTCAGCAGTTTTGCTTTTCAATAATGAGATAGGATGCCTCATCTCAGTGGACTGCGAATATGAGAAGACTTACACAAAACAAAATCCATCCAGTTGCTTAGCTGAACTAAATAATTTATCAGTAAAAATAGAATATTTTTGTCTTGTCCTCATATTCCCATAAGTAACTCAAGGACATAAGCCTCTATGTTTTTAATTAAACAAGTCATAACAGGCTATTGTAATAAAACTAATATAGTCAAAGTATTTGCTCTAAAAATGGCAGATTTAGTGAATATGCAGTTTTGAATAAAAATTTTTCTTTCAAAGATGATTTCATTTATTACGAAATTCCTATTTCATTGAGGACTTCATTTTGCTTGGTTTTGTTCTTTTCAAATTTTTTATTAAATGCATTTCAGCTTTAATTAAGATTCAGAAGAGTGTACATGTTGAACAGATGTATGATATATTTTATGCATATGCATAATTGTTAGAATATTAATAGTTGTAATATTCCTCTGGTAACCATGTTAGTTTAGAGTTCTCATCCAAGGTATGTTTACTGGTCCATGGAAAAATGAGAAAGTGAGAAATTCTGAATTTTTAATGACAACAATGAACACATTTAAAGGACTGTTCTTCATTTAGAAATTATGTTTATTTAAAGCTTTTGTTGGTTTCAGTTGTTCATTATTTGATGAAATAATAATGATGGTGTATTAAATGACAGTGAAGTAGACTGAAGGTTACTGTGACTTGCATCATTGAAGAGCCAGGACTCATATCAATTCCACAAATCTCTCATCTACATTTTTTCAATTTTTTTCTGAAAATCTGGGAATCACTGCTTTGGAGTGGAGTTTTGTTATCCCTATTTCAGAAATCGCACACACAATTTAAATGAGTTGCCATGGTTAAATACCAAATGGTGGAGCCAGGAGTAACATCTAGCTCCTCACCCTCCAACTCTCCATATTCCATATCTCATGCTTTTTTCATCACCATTATTAGAGTACATGTCTACATTACTACATCATGTAGGCAAAGGGAGGGTCCATGATTTTTGCTTGTAGTGATATGGTTTGCTCATTATTTGAAGTATTCCTTCCATTTACAAGAAAGATTGTGTTCTAATCTAGAAGGTTACTCTTAGGCCATTTATTTGAAACATCTCCCCAGAGAAGTAGTGTTAAAAAGTTCTCAAGACTGACACCCCAAGGCATATGTAATCCATAATGTACAGAAGTATCAGAAGTGTAGCAGGGAAGCTAGCCTCCAGTTTGTGTACATTTCTGTGGTTAAATATATTGGCTTTCAAGTGTGAATTTAGGAAGTTGGATAGTTTAGTGCAGCCCTTGGGAAAGAAATAAGAACATCTCCATCCACCTCCAATCCTGCCATCCTTACCTGTGAATGAGCTGGGCCTATTTAGAAGAGAAGAAGAAAAAAACCCAAAAACCCAAAATGGAATTTTTGTGTTACTTGGAAAATGAGAACAGATTTCAGACAAGAACCCATGACTAAGAACCAAAACAGAATGAGGACTTTGGCACTTTAGGGGTAATGGCTGCTGTTGTGAGATGCACAGTGCTAAGTTGGAGGAAATGTAAGGCTTGAGGAGTATAAGAAGGAAAGGGATGTCAAGAAAAGACTGCAGGAGTAGGGTGGGGTGGGGTGGGGTGGCATGATTGTCCACCCTCCTGTCATCTATTTCCGGTCTTCCTTTTAATTTGCACGCTGAGTTCTCTTCTCATCTACCTGGAGTAAAGGTGAGGGAAGATCCACATTCTGTTGGTAGGACAGAGTTTTGTGTGCTATGCTCTCTGTTCTCCATTGAGTTAGTGATGATGGGGATAGGCAAATGCTAGATGGGAGGTCTGGAGTATCTTTCATTTTATATAAATATATATTTAAAGATTTACTTATTTATGAGAGAGACAGCATACAAATATGAGCAGGGGGAGGAGCCAAGGGAGAAGGAGAGAGAGGATCTCAAGCAGGCTCCTGGCTGAACATGGAGTCCCATGTGGGGCTTGATCTCACAGCCCTGAGATCTTGACGTGAGGCAAAAGCAAGAGTTGGATGCTCAACAGACTGAACCACCAGGCACCCCATCTTTCATTATATTTTTAAATAGTGGTTGGAAGTTGGCCAGTAAAGGGCTGACTGCAAAAAGTCTCATAGAATGGATTTGACAGCATTTTATATTAAACCCAGATAACTCCAGACTGCCCAAGTCTTGGTAATAATGAATGTGTCAGACGGATAAATCTTCAAGTACCTTTCAACCACAATTCAGGATTTTATGTTTTGCTCACAAAGTGGATGGCTTACTAGAGCTGCCTCAGACAGTAGAGCTTTGCTTCTTTAGATGACTGACACATCCATTAGAGCTCAATATTATTTCTTCACACTTAATTTCTGTAGTAGTCTTTAAAGTTGCATATTTGAATTGATGACCAGAGTGTTGAGCACTTTTTCTCTTACAGTCTATTGAGGCATTTCATGCTACCTTATAGAGTGCTGTGGAAAAGTTGGCATTAATGAAATCTGTTGAAGATGTGAATTGCTCTCTCTTTATATTATTTTGATATTTGATATTGACATGATGATGCTTTTAACTTAGTTTTTACTTTTTTTCTTTAAAGAAATAGCTATAAATTCATTATATAATTTTTTTTTTGTCCTTTCACATATTGCTGCTGATTCAAAAGAGAGACACCCGATTACAAATGCTATTGATGGAAAGAACACTTGGTGGCAGAGTCCCAGTATTAAGAATGGAATTGAATACCATTATGTGACAATTACACTGGATTTACAGCAGGTATAGTGCCTTTTTTTTAATTATTGTTTTTAAATCATTTTCCACTTTTAAAGTTGTATCTTGGATTTACTATTTGTTTAGTTAGTGGATCTTGGGTGAAAAGATACTTTTCTTATTACCCTCTGTTATTAATATGAGGCACAAAGGGGCCTCTTCCTTTAGGATATTGTTATTTAGAAATAGTTGACATTTATTTCTAAAGTACAAGGAAAATGAGTTCCCATGAAGAGTTTAGAACTGAATTAGGAGCTGATTCTGTTTTGACTAATGAGAGTGAATGATGAAAATATAGATCAACAAAATTTTACATAAAGAAAATATATTGGTGCCATTTTTAACTTTTAAAATAACACAGCACTCCTGCTCTGCTCATGGTGTGTGCACTGAAAGGTTCTTGGATAACAGGGCTCTTGAGTAAATTGCCTCTCATTACTGAGAGTTGAACAAGCTGTGACAGTTGATTCTTAAATTAAACTTGGGCCACTAAACGAGGTAACAAGCCTTGTAGTTGTACAAAATTGATGTTGAAGTTATTAGAGTTTGTGTGGCAGAGGCCTGGGTGCCTTCTACACTTAATTTCTTTCTTCTTTCCATTCACAATATTCAGGTCAGGCTGAACTTATTAATCAAGAATTACCATCACCCCAAATTATTTAGGCTTGAAAATTGGATGGAATCTGGTAAAATGTTCCCATATTTTGCTGTTATTCCAAACACAAAAACTAATTTAATTGACTGAGGGCTGACACTGGGGGCGTTTAACTTGGACGACTTCTGCATATTAGCCTGTTTCTCCTTCCCTGGAATCAGTGTAGGAAAGGCTCTCAGTCACTCCTCCCATACCCAGTGGAGTCAGAGCAGCAAAACATTGTGAGGTTAGTGAAGGCAGAATGGCCAAGATAGTTAGTGATAGATACTTTGTATATGTCGTAGATGTTGAGATTCCACCGGTGGTCATAGTGAAGGGAGGCACCAGCCAATGGGCTTAGACACATTCCCAGGGGACCAGATGGGCACCAATCGTTTCACATGTGGATGCTATTTGTCATCAACAGGAGTACAATCTCTCCCCCCACCCCACCCTCCCCGCCAGAATTTGAGTCCATTTTTTGCCAGGGTAGGCACACTCAGGAACTACAAATTGCTGGCTGGTGAGTCTCACAGGAGACCCTCCTCTCACCCATCTAGGACAACTCAGGACCTTACCAAGGTGACAGCAGAGCTCAGGGCTGCAGCTAAATTGCCAGCTGGCATGGATTCATGTGTACTCATTCTAACAGAGTTTGTGTGGATAATGCTGCTATAATATTGGGGTGCACATACCCCTTCAAATCATTATGTTTGTATCCTTTAGATATATACCCAATAGTACAATTTCTGGGTCATAGGGTAGCTCTAATTTTAACATTTTGAGGAATCTCTATACTGTTTTCTAGAGTGGCTATACCAGGTTCCATTCCCATCAACAATGTAAGAGGGTTTCCCTTTCTCCACATCCTTGCCATATCTATTGTTTCCTAGCTTGTTAATTTTAGCCATTCTGACAGGTGTGAGGTGATATCTCATTATGGTTTTGATTTGTGTTTCCCTGATGGTGAGTGATGTCGAGTGTGTTTTCCCATGTCTGTTGTCCATTTGTATGTCTTTGAAGAACTGTTAATGTCTTCTGCCCATTTCTTGGCTGGATTTTGTTGTTATTGTTTTGAGTGTTGAGTTTGCTAAGTTCATTATAGATTTTGGACACTAGCCCTTTATCTGATAAGACATTTGGAAATATCTTCTCCCAGTCCATAGGTTGCCTTTCAGTTTTGGTGACTGTTTCCTTTGCTGTGCAGAGGCTTTTTATCTTGTTGAAGTCCTAATAGTTAATTTTTACTCTTGTTTCTCTTGCCTTTGGAGATGTGTCTAGCATGAAGTTGCTTCTGCCAAGGTCACCGAGGTTGCTGCCTGTGTTCTCCTCTAGAATTTTGATGGTTTCCTGTCTCACATTTAGGGCTCTCATCCATTTTAAGTCTATTTTAGTGTATGGTGTAAGGAAATGGTCCAGTTTCATTCTTCTCCATGTGAGTGTGCAATTTTCCCAACACCATTTTTTGAAGTGACTTTTTTTTCAATTGGATATTCTTTCTTGCTTTGTTGAAGATGAGTTGACCATAAGGTTAAGGGTCCATTTCTGTGTTCTCTATTCTGTTCCATTGATCTATGTGTCTATTTTTGTGTCAGTACCATACTGTCTTGATGATGACAGCTTTGTTTTTTTTTGGGGGGGGTGTTTTTTATCCCCCCCCCCCCTTGGCTATCTTATCCTATTTATTTATTTATTTATTTGGTCGTTTGTTTTTTTTTTTAATTTTTTTATTGTGTTATGTTAGTCACCATACAATACATCATTAGTTTTGATGTAGTATTCCATGATTCATTGTTTGCATATAACACCCAGTGCTCCATGCAATCTGCACCCTTCTTAATACCCATCACTGGGCTCACCTATTCCCCCAAATTTCTCCCTTCTAAAACTCAGTTTCCCAGATTCCATAGTCTCTCATGGTTCGTCTACCACTCCGATTTCTCCCCCTTCATTTTCCCCTTCTGATGTGCTCCATGCTATTCCTTATGTTTCACAAATAAGTGAAACCATATGATAATTGACTTTCTCTGTTTGAATTATTTCACCTAATATAATCTCCTCCAGTCCCATCCAAGCTGATGCAAAAGTTGTGATATAACTTAAAGTCTGGAATGGTGATTCCTCTAGCTTTGGTTTTCTTTCTTTTTTTTTTTAAGATTTTATTTATTTATTTGACAGACGGAGATCACAAGTAGGCAGAGAGGCAGGCAGAGAGAGAGGAGGAAGCAGGCTCCCTGCTGAGCAGAAAGCCCGATGTGGGGCTCAATCCCGGGACCCTGAGATAGTGACCTGAGCCAAAGGCAGAGGCTTTAACCCACTGAGCCACCCAGGTGCCCCATAGCTTTGGTTTTCTTTTTCAACATTGCTTTGGCTATTTGGGGTCTATTCTGTTTCCATACAAATTTTGGGATTGTTTGTCCCAGCTCTGTGAAAAATGTTAATGGTATTTTGATAGGGACTGCATTGAATGTGTGGATTGCTTTGGGTAGTTTAGACATTTTAACAATATTTTTTTCTTCCAGTCCATGAGCATGGAATGCTTTTCCATTTCTTTGTATCTTCCTCAATTTCTTTTGTATGTATTCTATAGTTTTCAGAGTATAGATCTTTTTTACCTCTTTGATTAGGTTTATTCCTAGGTATCTTACTATTTTTGGTGCAATTATAAATGGAATCAATTCCCTTATGTCTCTTTCTATTCCCTATGTCTCTACGTTTCATTGCTAGTGTATAGAAATGCAACTCACTTCCATACATTGATATTATATCCTGCCACTTTGCTGAACTCAATGAATGAGTTCTAACAATATGTTGGTAGAGACTTTCAGGTTTTCTACATAGAGTGTCATGTCATCTGCAAAGAATGAAAGTTTTGACTTCTTTCTTGCTGGTTTGGATGCCTTTAATTTCTTTTTGTTGTCTAATTGTTGAGCCAGGACTTCTAGTACTATGTTGAACAATATTGATGAACTGTTGAACAACAGTGGTGAGAGTGGACATCCCTGTTATAGTCATGGCCTTAGGAGAAAAGTTCTCAGTTTTTCCTCATTGAGGATGATATTTGCTGTGGATTTTTTTGTGTATGGCTTTTATGCTATTGAGGTATGTTCCCTCTATCCCTACAGGCAGAAAGTTTTTATCAAGAAAGGATGCTGTATTCTGTCAAATACTTTTCTGCATCTATTGAGAGTATCATATGGTTCTTGTCCTTTCTTTTATTTTTGTCCTTACTTTTATTGATGTAGCGTATTACATTGATCGATTTGCAGATGTTGTACCACCCTTGCAGCCCAGGAATAAATCCTACTTGGTCATGGTGAATAATCTTTTTAATGTACTGTTGATTCTTATTAACTAATATCTTGGTGAGAATCTATGTTCATTAGGAATACTGGTCTATAATTTTCCTTTTTAGTGGAGTCTTTTGTTTCAGAACTAAGGTAATTAATTCTGGCCTCATAGAATGAGTTTGGAAGTTTTCCTTTCATCTCCGTTTTCTGACATAGTTTCAGAAGAATAGGTATTAATTCTTCTTTCAGTGTTTCAAACTTATCATTATTAATTCAACAGATCAGAGTCTATCTGAAAGCCCATTTTACACTGAAGCCATTTATATTTTCCTAGGTTTTCTTTGCATTCCCCACTCATGCATTCTCAAATGGTAACTAAAGAGTTATGTGGATTTTTTTCCTACTCACTCTTCTTCCTGCTTAGTTTAATAGCCTTAAGATGAGTGAATAATTCAAGACATCTTTTATAGTTTAGTCTTTATAGCTAGTTGTAGGCTTCTATTTATAAGACAGGACTATCTAACTCCAAAGTCTAGAGTATACCTAGTACTTACACCTAGTGTAAGTGGTACATCTCCTATATCTCAGGGTGGCACCCCCGCCCAATGTCCTCATTTACTTTGGCCCCTGCCTACTTCCTGCAAATCAACCTACTGTGTGTTCAAGAGAAAGGCAGCCCAATTTGCAAAATTCAATAAATCTTTATTTTTACTTGACTCACAATTTTAATTTAGTCAGTGTTTTGATGATGTAAAACATTAAGAAGGTTTTGTGATATTTTTATAATGGAATTCCTCGAGGAGGAAGAGCTTTAAACCTCTTATTTGGTCTTAGGCTTTGGAGTAGCAAACTGTGGAATGTGTTTCTAGAACTTATTTAGCTAAGGACAAAGTTGCAGGCAGGCATATTTCAGTGCATTGACAATAGAGAAAATGTGCACATCCTTATTATTTATTTACTTCTCACAAAAATCTTAAAAGGGCAGCTGGAATTATGATCCTTATTTAATAGTTATAGAACACTTATCTTAGAAAAGTCAAGTGACTTGGCCTTTTTACAAAGCCTATTTCGGGTGGGGCTGAGAGTTCAACCTAGGATGTCTGAATACAGACCCCGAACTATACCAGATTTTCCTGAACTGGGGTCTGAAGACTAGCTTAGGGAGGTCAAGAGAACTTTTGGTATATAATGTTAAGGAATCTATACATTGGATTCTAGAAATACCACACTATGATCTCTTGGCTTCTGTGGGAGAGTACAACCAACAACTATTTTGTTGTAAAACAGGAGACTAGAGTTTTCATTTTCTTGTATATTTTAGTATGCCTCTAAAATGGCATAATTTCTGTCTTTTCCACCTGCAGCATGAAAGGTTAATAGGTTATTCAGCATAAAATGAGCTATTACTCTACCGGGAGTCAAGGACAGCAGTTTTATAATGAATAGGTAAATATCACTAAATGTTTGTTGTTGATTCAGCAAGAGAGTTGGCCACTCCTTAGTTCTTTTCATTTTGAGCTGTATGATTTCAGCCAGTGCCAGTTTTGTTATTGTTGATATATGCTTGGCTCCTCTGTGAAGTAGTTTTATTTTATTTTATTTTTAAAATTCATTCATACATTCACTCATTCATTTAAATTCAAGTTAGTTAACATATAGTACAGTACTGGTTTCAGAGGAAAATTAAGCGATTCATCACTTACATATAACAGCCAGTGTTTATCCCAACAGGTGCCCTCCTTAATGCCCATCATCCATTTAGTGCATACCTCCTATTTTCTTCCCCTCCAACAGCCCTCACTTTGTTCTCTGTAGTTAAACTTCTCTTATGGTTTGCCTCCCTCTCTGCTTTTATCTCATTTTATTTTATCGTCTCTCCTCCATGCTCATCTGTTTTGTTTCTTAAACTCCACATATGAGTGAAATCATATATTTGTATTTCTCTGAATGACTTATTTCCCTTAGCATAATACACTCCAGTCCCAACCATGTTGTTGCAAATGTGAAGATTTCATTCTTTTTGATGGCCCAGTAATATTCTATTGTATATTTATAGCACATATGTTTTATCCATTCATCAGTCTGTGAACATTTGGGCTTTTTCCATAATTTGGCTATTGTTGATAGTGACTTTATAAACATTGGGGGCATGTACACCTTTGAGTCAGCATTTTTATATCATTTGGATATTTACCCAGTATACAATTACTAGGGCATAAGGTAGCTCTATTTTTTAACCTTTTTGAAGAAACTTCATACTGTTTTTTTGAGTGGCTGAACCGATTTTCATTCCTACCGACAGTTCAAGAGGGTTCCCCTTTCTCCACATCCTTGCCAACAACTGTTGTTTTCTGTTTTTTATTTTAGCCAACTATCAGGTAAGGTGGTATCTCATTGTGGTTTTGATTTGTATTTCCCTAATGATGAATGATGGTGAGCATTTTTTCATGTGTCTCTTAGTCATTTGTAGGTCCTCCTTGCAGAAATGTCTGTTCGTGTCTTCTCCCATTTCTTTACCGGATTATTTTTGGGAAGTTGATTTTGATGAGTTCTTTACAGATTCTGGATACCAGCCCTTATCTGATACATCATCTTCAAATACCTTCTCCCATTTCATAGGTTGCCTTTTAGTTCTATTGATTGTTTCCTCTGCTGTGTAGAAGCTTTTTATCTTGATGAAGTCCTAATAGTTCATTTTTGCTTTTACTTCCCTGCCTCTGGAGATGTATCTAGTGAGAAGTTGCTGCTGCTGAGGTCACAGAGATTGCTGCCTATATTCTCTTCTAGGATTTTGATGGTTTCCTGTCTTGCATTTAGGTCTTTCATCCATTTCAAATTTGTTCTTGAGTATAGTATAAGAAAGTGATCCAGTTTCATTCTTCTGCATGTGGCTGTTCAGTTTTCCCAAAACCATTTGTTGAAGAGACTGTCTTTTTTTCAACTGGATAGTCTTTCTTGCTTTTTGGAAGATTAGTTGGCCATAGAGTTGAGGATCCATTTCTGGGTTCTTTATTCTGTTCCACTAATCTATGTGTCTGGTTTTGTGCCCGTACCATACTGTCTTGATGTTTACAGCTTTGTAATACAGCTTCATAACTAGGATTGCAGTATCTCTCACTTTGCTTTTCTTTTTCAAGATTGCTTTGGCTATTTGGGGTCTTTTGTGATTCCACACAAATTTAAGGATTGTTGGTTCTAGTTCTGTGAAAAATGCTGTTATTTTGATTGGGATTGCATTGAATGTGTAGATTGCTTTGGGTAATAGAGACATTTTAACAATATTTGTTCTTCCAATTCATGAGCATGGAATGCTTTTCCATTTCTTTGTGTCCCCTTCAATTTCTTTCATAAATGTTCTATAGTT
This sequence comes from Mellivora capensis, assembly GCA_004024625.1. Taxonomy (NCBI): domain Eukaryota; kingdom Metazoa; phylum Chordata; class Mammalia; order Carnivora; family Mustelidae; genus Mellivora; species Mellivora capensis. The sequence goes on along the minus strand of PISX010001539.1, from coordinate 105,714 downwards.
TTCAGAATATAAATCTTTTACCTCTTTGATTAGGTTTATTCGAGGTATCTTATAGTTTTGGTGCAATTATAAGTGGGATCAATTCCTTCATTTCTGTTTTTGCTGCTTCGTTATTGGTGTATAGAAATGCAACAGATTTCTGTACATTAATTTATATCCTGCAACTTTGCTGAATTAATGTATCAGTTGCAGTTTTGATGGAGTCTCTCAGGTTTTCTACACAGAGTATCATGTTGTCTGCAAAAAGTGAAAGTTTGACTTCTTCCTTGATGGTTTGGATGCATTTTATTTCTTTTTGCTGTCTGAATGATGAGGCTAGGACTTCCAGCACTATGTTGAACAATAGTGGTGAAAGCAGACATCCCTGTCACGTTCCTGACCTTAGAGGAAAAGCTCTCAGTTTTTCCCCATTGAGGGTGATATTTGTTATAGGTCTTTTGTATATGTTCTTTGTGATGGTGAGGTACGTTCCTTCTGTCCCTACTTTTTTTTTTTTGAGAGTTTTATGAAGAAAATATGTTGCAGTCTGTCAAATATTTTTTCTGTATCTACTGAGAGGATCATATGGTTCTTATCCTTTCTTTTATTAATGCGGTATATTACATTGATTGATTTGCATAGATTGAACCACTCCTCAAGCCCAGGAATGACCCACTTGATCATGGTGAATAATACTTTTAATATATTGTTGAAATTGATTAGCTAGTATCTTGAGAAATTTTGCATTGTTATTCATCAGGGATAATGATCTGTAATTTTCCTTTTTTTTAAGATTTTTAAATTTTATTTATTTATTTGACAGACAGAGATCACAAGTAGGCAGAGAGGCAGGCAGAGAAAGAGGAGGAAGCAGGCTTCCTGCTGAGCAGAGAGCCTGATGCAGGGCTCCATCCCAGGACACTAGGATCATGACCTAAGCTGAAGGCAGAGGCTTAACCCACTGAGTGACCCAGGTACCCCTGTAATTCTCCTTTTTAGTGGGGTCTTTAGTTTTGGAATCACGGTAATGCTAGGCTCATAGAATGGGCTTGAGACTTTTACTTCCATTTCCATTTTTTGCAACAGTTTCAGAAGAATAGGTATTAATTTTTCTAATTCTTCTTTAAATGTTGTTAGAATTTCCCTGGGAAACCAGCCAGTCCTGAACTCTTGTTGTTTGGGAGATTTTTGATTACTGATTTAATTTCTTTGCTGCTTATGGGTCTGTTCAGATTTTCTATTTCTATTCCTGTTTTAGTTTTAGTAGTTTATATGTTTCTAGTAATTTATCCATTTCTTCTAGATTGCCCTGTTTGTTGGAACATAATTGTTCATAATACTCTCCTATAATTGTTTGTATTTCTGTGGTGTTTGTTGTGATCTCTCCTCTTTCACTCATGATTTTATTTGGGCCCTTTCTCTTTTCTTTTTGATAAGTCTGGCAGGGATTTACTAATTTTGTTAATTCTTTCAAAGAACTAGCTCCTAGTTTTGTTGATCTATTCTACTTTTTTTTTAAATTTCTGTATCTTTTATTTCTGTTCTAATCTTAATTATTTCCCTTCTTCTGCTGGTTTTAGGCTTTATTTACTGTTCTTTTTCCAGCTCCTTTAGGTGTAAGCTTGGGTTGTGTATTTGAGACTTTTCTTCCTTCTTGAGGAAGGCCTGTATTGCTATATATGTCCCTCCTATCAACACTTTCTTGCATCTCAAAGGTATTGGACTGTCCTGTTTTCATTTTCATTTGCTTCCATATATATTTTTTAAATTTCTTCTTTACTTTCTTGGTTGACCCATTCATTCTTTAGCATGGTGTTCTTTAACCTCCATGTATCTGTGGTCTTTCCTAATTTTTTCTTGTTGTTGACTTCATGTTTCATAGCATTGTGGTCTGAAAATATGCATGGTATGATCATAGTCTTTTTGTACCAGTTGAGACCTGATTTGTGAGACAGTATGTGATTTTTCTGGAGAATGTTCCATTTGTACTCAAAAAGAACATGTATTTTGCTGCTTTAGGATAAAATGCTCTGACTACATCTGTTAAGTCCATCTAGTATAGTGTGTCATTCAAAACCATTATTTCCTTTTCGATCTTTTGTTTAGATGATTTTCCATTGCTGTGAATGGGGTGTTAAAGTCCCTACTATTATTATAGCATTATCAATGGGTTTCTTTAAGTTTGTTATTAATTGATTTATATATTTTGTTGCTCTCAAGTTGGCATAAATATTTACAATTGTTAGATCTTCTTGTTAGATAGACCCCTTTATTATGATATAGTACCCTTCTTCATCTCTTATTACAGTCTTTGGGTTAAAATCCAGTTTGATATAAGTATGGCTACTCCAGATTTTTTTTTTTTTTTAATGTCCATGACATGATAGATGGTTCTCCACCCCCTCACTTTGAATTGGACATGTTTTGGGGTCTAAAATGTATCTCTTGTAAGCAGCATATCAATGGGTCTTATGTGTTTAATGCATTCTGATACCCTATGTCTTTTAATTGGAGCATTTAGTTCATTTATATTCAGAGTAATTATTGATAGGTATTAATTTAGTGCCATTGTATTACCTGTGAAGCTGCTGTTCCTATAGATTGTCTCTGTTCATTTTTAGTCTTTGTTGTTTTGGGCCTCTCTTTCCTATTCAAAATCCCCTCTAATATTTCTTGCAGAGGCTGGTTAAGTGTTCTCGAACTCCTTTAGTTTTTCTTGTCTTAGAAATTATCTCTCCTTCCATTCTGCATGATAGCCTTGCTGGATAAAGTATTCTTGGCTGCATATTTTTCACATTTAGCACGTGCCACATTCTTTTGGCCTGCCATTCTCCTTGGACAAGTCTGCTGGTCACCATATGTTTGTACTCTTATAGGTTAAGGACCTTTTGTCCCTACCTGCTTTCAGAATTATCCCTTTATCTTTGTATTTTGCAAGTTTCACTATGATATGTCTTGGTGTTGGCCTATTTATGCTGATTTTTGAGGGGAGTTCTCTATGCCTCTTAGACTTGAATGCCTGTTTCCTTCCCCAGATTAGGGATGTTCTCAGCTATAATTTGTACAAATAGACCTCCGGCTTCTCTTTCCCCACTTTTTTTCTGGAACTCTTAAGATACAGATATTACTGCATTTGTGGAATTGCTGAGTTCCCTAAGTCTATATTCATGATCTAATAATTTCCTTTCCTTCTTCTTTTAAGCTTCATTATTTTCCATAATCTTTTTTTTTTTTTTGGTATTATTTATTTATTTATTTATTTTTGCCCATTTTTAAAAATTTCATTTCTTTTCAGCGTAACAGAATCCATAGTTTTACACCACACCCAGTGCATTATTTCCATAATCTTATCTCTCATATCACCTATTTGTTCCTCTGTTCCTTCCATCCTCATTGTAATTATATCCAATTGATTTTGCATCTCACTTACAGTATTTTTTATTTCAGGCTGACTAGTTTTTAGGTCTTTTATCTGTACAGCCCGGTTTCTCTGGGTTTTCTATGCTTCTTTCAAGCCCAGCTAGTATTCTTATGACTTTAATTCTAAATTCTTGTTCAGATATATTGCTTATATCTCTTTGAGCAAATCCCTAGCTGTGAGAATTCCTCCATCTTGTCATTATGTCTAGGTTTCTGGCTTTTGTGTGCTGTGAACGTTTGTTATGTTTCCTGCTCCTATAGTAATACTATTTTAAGAAGGGGTCCTACACTGCCCAGGGCCTGGCACTTCAGGAAGTATCTGGTGAATGCTGTGTGCACTCTGCTGCTGTGTTTTGGCTGCTCTTTCTCCCAGTCAGTTCTCTGCAGAATTCCTCCTTCCTTGCAGTGGGGAGTGTTTAGACCTTTAACTAGGTGTGCTTTGATTTCTTTGTTATGATAAACCAGGTTTAAAAAAAGAAAGAAAGAAAGAAAGAAAGAAGCAGCAGCAGCCTGATCTGAGAAAAGGGAAAGGAACAAAAAGAGTGAACAAATGGACAAGCAAAAAAACTTTAAGTCTGATTCCAAAGAAAAACAAAGAAAGGAGGAAAAAAATAAAACAAACAAAAAAATAAGCATGATCCAAAAAATGAGAAAAAGAAACAAACCAACAAATGAGCAAGAAACTATAAGCCTGATTCCAAAGGGAGAAAAAAATAATTAAAAAGGATAAAATACAAAATATCAATAGAAAGCAAGCAAGCAAGCTGGTCGTAGTTCCACCAAAACTGAAGCTGATGCTTTGGAGCATCAGTAGACTTGGTACATTCAGCAGTGCCTATTTGGTCTTCTGGGGATGAGCCCTGCTGAAGTGCCTCATAGTCAGAACTGCCCTGGTAAATATGCCCTTGCTGGGCATAGGGGGATGGGGTTTGGTATAAGTGACTCCAGCCTCCCCTGGAGGTGTAATGTTTTCTCTGAATTCCAGCTATGCAGCCCTGAGGGGTGGTGGTGATGGTGGAAGATGGCATCACCCTGCCCTCTCATTGCCAGGGAGGGGAACTTGCAATGACCAGTGCTCAGGAGGCCCTCATAGAAAAGCAAACAGTCTTCCTTCCCCTGCCCGAGGCTTATGTCAGCTCCCTGCCATCAAACTGGCTGTGCCCACGTTATTGGCTCACCCAGGGTCACAGTTCTCTGGTGTTTTCTTTCTGAATGATGCCTGGGATTCCAAACAATAAATCTAAAAGGACTTAGCAAGGTACAGACACACTCCCTTCCCCAGCAATGTACCAGGCACTGTTCTGTCCCAGAAAAGCAGTCACGTGGTCACCCAGGTGCCTGATCTATGGTGATGCATAGCAAAAAGCTGCAACTAGGTTATCTGCCTTTTGCGTGTGCCTCTGTCCCCCGCTGTAGAATTGTCACTCAGTGCCACCTGGCAGGTTTTTTGTCCTAGGAGAGGCAAAATACCCTCTTCCAAATGTACTCCAGAAAGGGAAACATTCTTTCCCAAGGGGCCCCGGGGGATCCCCACACCGTGGTGTCTTGCAGGAACCCAATGTGCTGCTCTGTCTCCCACTTTCTCCCTCTATCCCTGACTTCTCTCCAAGGAAATGGCTCCCTCCTTACACTCATAACACCGCAGCTTTTCTCTTCCCCAGTTTACATCCCTGAACCTCACATCTGACACATTCTCTCCCTCTAGTAGTACAGACTGTGTTCTTAATCTTCAGATCAGTTTCCTAGCTGTTCAAAATGATTTGATACTGATTTGGCTGGGTTTAGAGATGAGGCAAGCCCTGGGTCCCCCTAATACTATGCTGTCTTAAGCAGACCGAAAACACTTCTTAATAATATTACTATTTTAAAAATAAACAGCCACCATTGAATTTTCTTGATCAAATCTTTATAGATTACACTGGGAAATTCCTTTTACATTTTAATATTCTAGATGAACACTAAAAAAGAAAAATAATAATAATTTGTTGAGAAGATATTGGCTATTTATTTTATACATAGATTGTTTTCAGATTTTTATTACTGAGGGATTATTAACTTTTCCCAATTCTGTTATTTAACTCACAGCCTATCTTGAGCAAATGATTTAATCATGCTGTGCCCCAATTCCTAGATTAGCATAATAAATATTACAATATCATGACAAGAAATTTGAAATGATGCTAACAGCAAAATAGCTGTTTTGTGTATTATGAGGTCCTGGGATCAGCATAAACTTGAAGAGAAACTTAACTGCACCAATTTGTATGCAAAAATCCATATGATGGCAAAGAAAAATATACAATAATTTAGAAGACAATAATGAGGATTTGAAGTTTAATAGGTTATCCAAAATATCCACTTTTAGCTCCTTTCCAACCAGATTTTTACTGCAATATGTTTTATATCTGATCTCAGTTTATGACTTAAAAAAAACAAACTGGCCATTTTCTCTCCCTTTGATTCATTTAAGAAGAAAGCTGATTATTAGGAAGAAAGTGGCAAGTGGGATCAGATACAGAGGGGCACCTTTATGATAAACTTTGTTAACATAAATTGAGGTCATTTTCTTTCCTGGGTAATCCAGGTATGTCATGAAATTAGTTATGCCCATGTGTAGGAACCTCCTTCACTTTAAAAAACAATTCACTTCTCTTCCTGGTCTATCCCCCAAAACTAAAAATGCATTTATCAAGAAAGATTGTTTTACAGCTACAGAGATCTTGACCTAAATATTTTACTCATTTATTTTATAGAGAGATATTTAGTGAGTTATATTAACAATGTTAAATGAGGCTTGGAAGGAGGTTGAATTAGCATTTCTATGCAAATACCGTTCTTTTGGAATCCATGTGAGTAGCATAGAAACATATTCTCTAAACTGTTAATGAAATGCTTGAATACTTTTGTAATAATAAAGCATGAAATATATTGAAGTATTTCAATACTTTCAATTTTTTCATATATTCAGTATTTGTTGTTTAAACATAAGAAGGATGGGGACCCTGGGTGGCTCAGTCAGTTAAGCAGCCAACTCAACTCTTGATTTTGACTCAAGAGTTGTGATCTCAGGGTCCTGGGATTGAGCCCTGTATTAGGCTCCCTGCTTAACAGGGAGTTTGCTCGAGGATTCTGCTCCTCCCCAGCTCATGCTATTTCTCTCTCTCAATCTCTCTCAAATAAAATAAAAATAAATCTTTCAAAAAAGAGATATAATAAAGATTATCAGATTTTCAACCTCAAAGGAAGTTTGTTATTCTTTCATTGCATATTCTTTCCTGACACTCTTCTCTCTCATTCCTGTAAAAGAATCTGTTGTCCTGTAGCTTAGAGAACATTAGCTCTGCCTATTAAAGCATGCAAGAAGGAAAAAGTGTGATAGATATAGTTCATAGTTCATTATTCAGGAGGTTGAAAAGTGTGTAAATGATGTACAGTTAATATATCATTATCTAAATAAGCAAAGGAAACATACACATATAATATCTTAAAAAAACATACAAAATTTAAATAGTGTTAAATATTGTTAAATAGTGCTGAAATTGGTTCTATTCAACACAGTCTATTTGACGAAAGCGTTTCCTCCTGGAGACAGATCTCTACAAAGGCATTAGCCCACAGAGTGGTCATCAGATGTTTATTTCCCACTGTATACTCCCACTCCATTTTGAGTCCTTGAAGTCAGAGGTTTCTGTTTATTCCCTCATGGAGCTTGGCATTTAGCAAGAACTCAGGAGATTTGATGAAAGAATTATCCATGGCTATTCTTCAAATCACTAGTAGTGTTTCCTAGTAGTGTTTGGGTCACTGCTAAATTGATGAATATAAAACTAACTGTAGAAGAGATTATAATCCATGCATTCAAGATGTCCTACTTGGATATATCTTGTTTAGAATAACAGAATATAATTAAAATCACTGTTCTTTACCTACTTTGGTTTTTTTTTTTTTCCTTTTAAGATCATTGATTCAATGTCACAAGTAGGATCTATGGCTAATTAGAAAATGTATTCTTCCTCTAAATAAATTTATGCTGACCTTTTAATCATTAATGAAGGTGACAACCATATTTAGTGTCTATATTGTGTAGAATATTAGCTATAATTGTCTTTGCTTTAGTCTACATTCAACACTATAGTCACATTGATCTTATTAGTGCAAAATCAGGTTTTATTACTTCTTCCACTAAAGTCTCTAATGTCTTTCCATCCCGCCCAGTAAGACAAGCATAATGACTCATGAGGATTTACAGGATCTTTACCCCATTTCATCTCTGGACTCATCTCCCCTCTTCAGTTGCCCTGCTGGTGTTCTATCAGGTCTTAAGGGTTTCTTTGTACTAATTATTCCTGCCTCAGGGCCTTTGCACTTATGGTACCTCTGTCTGGAATAATTTTCTCCAGTTTAAATTTAACCTTTTTCCTCACTTTCTTTCAGTTATTATTCAGGTGCCACCTTCTTAGTGAGAACCTCTCTGATAATACTATTTAAAATTGCAAACTCCTCTCCACTTCCTAACCCACTTCCTTGCTGTATTTTTCTCCTCCATAAAATATATTGCAGCCTAATTTACTATGTATATGTTACTATTGATGTTTAATATTGTTTACCTCACCTTCCTAAATACAATTTTCATGGGAGTGGATATATTTGTTGTTGTATTTTTTTTAAATTGCCATGTTCTAAGCACTTAGAATAGTGCCTAGCATATGAGGCATTCAATAAATTTATGCTAAATGAATAAAGGATTAATTGAACAGTGCAAAACAACCTATGTGGTAAGAAACATATTAAAGCTAAAAATTAAACAAAGGGTGAGGTAATCCCATTGTGATATTATGATAAAATATGCTATATATTTTTTAATCTGTGAATTTTTCTTTAAGTCTCATACTGAATAACACCAAGTAAATTTTCTCACTAATCCTTTTCCCATATTCTAAACTTCAGTCATATTTGTCATCCTATATGACTTTACCATGTTTATAGCTTTATGTAGGAAAAGCGGGTTTTAATCAATTTAACTTCTATTGTAACAGAAAAGTCTAGGGCTGTAATGATTTAAATTGATATTTTGTTATTTCTTAGTGAAAAAGAAAAAGTGGATGTAAAAAGGGGGAAAATCTACCATGATGCTATGTAAATAAGAGTATAGACATAGGATATATGTATTTTGATATAAAATGCTGACCAGATAAATTCTAGCAACATCATGGTAAAGGGAACTTTTTGGAGATACAAATCTTATTTCAAGTAGTCTCAAGCTAACTGCCCTGGAAAATGGTTCTTGAAACTAGGGAATAAGAGACTTGTTTATTTAAAAACAGAAATAATAATACATAAGGAAAATATCTGTTAAAAGTCTGTTAAAAATCTGGAAAAGATATGTTAAAATTTTAAAATCATACTAATTCTGTTATGGAAAATCTGAACAGTACTGCCTAAAATAGACTGAATGTGGGCACTTCTTCACAGCTTTTTGATGGTTTCCACACACAAAACACAACTACATTTCATCATGTTGGTCTATACTGTGTATTCTCTCATTTTATTCTCAGAGTCTAAGTTTTATATATATATGATATATATATATATTACTTTATGTATTACTATATATATTTTATATTTTTATTTTATGTATTACTATATATATTTACTTTATGTATATATAAAGTCGATTTGATGTGCTTTATGTACATATACTTTATATATAAATATATAATATGTTAAAAATTATATATATCATTATGCCTATATATGTTTACATATTACATACACATATATTGTATTTTTTTAGAGATTGGCTACATATTTAAATTATATGATAGCATGTGTGTTTTAGTTCGTAGATAATACATGTTCTCAATATGACCCCAAGTCTCTAAAATACAAAAATGGCAAGAAGGATGAGATGGGGCTAAGGAGAAAGGAGTAGATGTAATTGTGCTCAAGCTCCATTTCCTGACATACCACTTATCAGTTCATTTGCCTTTGGTAAATTGCCCCATATTTTTGCTCCTCAATTTAGTCACATGTTGAATGGAGCTAATAGTACCACTTCTTGTTGAAGAAGAGTGTTAAAAGGATAAAGTGAGGGGCGCCTGGGTGGCTCAGTGGGTTAAAGCCTCTGCCTTCCACTCAGGTCATGATCCCGGGGTCTCGGGATTGAGCCCCACGTCAGGCTCTCTGCTCAGCAGGGAGTCTGTTTCCCCCCTCTCTCTCTCTGCCTGCCTCTCTGCCTACTTGTGATCTCTCTCTGTCAAATAAATAAATAAAATCTTAAAAAAAAAAAGGATAAAGTGATGTAATATAGGCAAATAGTCTAGCACACTGCTGCACATTACATTACTTGATACTCAGTAGGTATTAGATCCTGGATGTCTGCTGAAAGTAATGCTAGGGGCGCCTGGATGGCTCAGTCAGTTAAGCATCTGCCTTCAGCTCACTCAGGTCATGATCTCAGGGTCCTGGGATGGAGCCCCACTTCGGGCTCTCTGCTCAGCAGGAAACCTGCTTCTCCCTCTCCCTCTGCCACTCCCTCTGCTTGTGTGCACTGTCTCTCTGTCAAATAAATAAATAAATAAATAAATCCTAAAAAATTAAGAAGTAAGGTTAAGCAGAGAACAAATGGGCTTGAGTTATAATGGGAGTGATGTCAGAAAGTAAAATGAAAGCTAGTTTAAGCCCAAAAGCAGTTTAATTACTGAAACATTTAAAGTTTTACTTGGTATATAACTTAAGAAAATTATTGTATTTAAATACAGTAATTTATGAAAATGAATATTTAGGTAGAGAAGTCCTAAAAAGTGTCACTTGGACATTGAAACTCTTTTATGACACTTTCTGTACTATTTTGTTGTTTGGTTATATCCTCTTGGTTACTTCAATATTTAATGATTAAGAAGTCATCTTATTCATTACTAGTATGCTCTTTACTTAAAATCTTTACCTGTCTGGTATTATTTTACTTATATCAACTTCAATTGGTTATTTGTGGGATTTTAAAAAATCTGTTTATTAAAAAAATAAAAATCTTTTGATTCATTCCAACTTTGCTGCCTCCTTCCAATTTAGATACGGTTTTCTTATAAACACCATGTAGATGAGTTTTGACATTTTATCTAGTCTGACCGTGTCTTTTTAAAAACATTTATTTTCCATGTATATGTATATGTCTAACATGTTTATCAAAGTGAAGTATGTACACGAAAGAGCTGACAAATCCTAAGTGAAAAGCTTGGTGAATCTACCTAAGTACTGCCTCGATAAAGATAACCAGCAACCCAGAAACTACCTTCATGCCTTCTGCAAGTCCTTCTTTCCCCTCTCCCCATAAAGATGATGTGTGTTATAACTTCTATTCAACAGTGATGCCCTTTGACCCCAGGAGTTTTCTCTCTGGATAGGGTGTTAGTTGAAGATCAATAGCTTTAATACATCAAAAGCCTCTTCAGAGTTTTCTTATTTTCTCTGTTTAGTTGAGTAGAGCTTTTCAATAAATTCATCCATTTTCCCTGTATTTTCAAATGTATTGCCATGAATTTGTGAATGATATATTGTTACTACCTTTTCAATGTATAAATGATCTGTAGTCATGCCCTTTTTCTTAATTCGGGATATTGTTTTGCAAACTTTTTTGTCCTTGACAGCTTTAATAGGTTTTTATAATTTTATTAGTCTTTTTGAGGAGTCAATTTTTGATTATTGCATTGAATATAACACTGAATTCTGCTGTAATGTATCTTTTTTTTATTCTAATTTGGGGGTGGGGGGCTATGGTGGTTTCCTGGGGTGAGAGGAGAGACATGGAAAATTAGGTATATAATTACAATAGTGAAAGTGTTATGGAAAAAGAAGAACAGGATAATATAGTAAAAAGTGATAAAAGTAGTTACTTTGTGTGTTCTGTCTATGCATTTTTCAGAAAGTTATATTTGAGCTGAGAATTGAATAATAAAAAGTGCCAGTCATGGAAAAAGCTAAGGTATATATCAAGCAGGAATAAACTTGGTGTGATGAGGAATGGAAAGAAGGCCTGTGCGGCTGGAACACAGTGAACAAGAGCAAAAGTTATGAGATGATGTCCCCAAGGTATCTAGATGTAGTTAGTTCCTGTAGGGAGCAGTCAGTCCTGATAATGAGTTAGATTTAATTCTGAGTATAATAGGAGACCTAGAATGAGATTTAATCCAGGAATAGTATGATTTCATTTATCTTGATAGAAATATTATTCTGCCTGGTAAATGGAAGATGATTGCGGTGAAACAAGTGGGAAATGATGTGGCAGATAGGAAAGCACTGAAGTGCTCTAGTGAGAGACAAAGGAGACTTGGACTCTTGTGGTATAAGGAGAGATGGACAGAAGTCATAGGTTGAGATTTACAGCAGAGGTTGATATGGCCGGAGTTGATGGCATAGAGAGAGTGGGGCAGAGATGTTGTCTCCTAGCACTTTGGCCTGAAGAAATATATCCTACTAAGATTGTATGGACAGAAGGAGGAGCAAGATGGGGATGCTATGTAGTAAATAAGGGCTCTTTAACATGCTTTGTTTGAAATGTACCTTATCCCTCAAAGTGGAAACATTAAAAGAAAATTGGATTTATAAGTCTGGAGTTTAGTGGAGAGACCAGAAGTAATGCTGTGAATTTGGATATCACTGGCAAAGAAATTAAACACAACACTAAGGCCTTGTTTAAGATCACCTAGAAAGAAAGTGTAGAGTTAGAAGGATGTGCTAAAATTGACTCATGGGCACTTCAGATATAGAGGTGACTGGAATAAAGAGGAGAGGAAGGTAAAGTCAGAGGAGCCCAGATAAAATCTATCAAGAATGAGGGAGTGATCAGCTGTGGTGGTGTACCACTGAGAGGGATGAGTTAAGGAACTTAGAAATGGGAAATATCAGAATATAGAAAAAAACACAAACATTAAATTTCAATGAATGACAGTCTTTTAAGAGATCCTTAATAAAAGATGAATGACTCCAAATACAGATTTATTTTGGAAACTCCCACCACAGCAACACCTTTTAGTGTTCAGTTTATTTATTTAAATAAGCACATATTGATATTGTAATTTTTGAATTAAGGTAACAGCTAATAAAACTGTACAGAAAAAAATTGTAGCATCCTTTACTTATTAGCCAGATTGTGTCTAAATATATAATTTATATGTATATGTATATGTAATATATTCCCTGCCAAAATACCTCAGTTTTGTTTGCTTTTACAAGTAGTTTAATGTGGCTTTTCAGCCAAGTGTGCTGTCAGTAGGTTATGGTAGATTCATCTCAAATTAGCTGAAAGAATAAACTCAACTGAAGAAAAATCGGCCTTATAATGTACTACAGTCAAGGAAATCAGTCCAAAACACTAATGAGCAGTTGCCTCTCTGCACGGGGTTATTATGATTATATTAATTTAATAGGCCAGTTTGGGAAGCAAAGATGAATAATCTTCAAAATACAGAGTAAATACTTAATTTAGCTGTCTGCCTTCATAGAGTTCACTTTTTCTGTCCGAAAATCCTACAGTAGTGGGCTGGAATATGTGATTTTCTCTGCAATATTATTTAAATACTATTTGCAGTTTTGTTTCGTCCTCTTCCTGTCACCTATCCTCCATTAATTCATTTCACATGCTAAGCTTTTTCATTCATTGATGTTGAGAATAATTTATTTAATTAATGGTTCTGAAACGGTGGCAGTCTTTATAAAATGAAATAGGAAAATCAAGAAATGGAGTAAGGAAGTAAAAAGGTGGGCACCTGGGTGGCTCAGTGGGTTAAGCCTCTGCTTTCAGCTCAGGTCATGATCTCAGGGTCCTGGGATCAAGCCCCGCATTGGGCTCTCTGCTCAGTGGCGAGCCTGCTTCCTTCTCCCCCGCTCTCTCTCTCTGCCTGCCTCTCTGTCTACTTGTGATTTCTCTCTGTCAAATAAATAAATAAAAAATCTTAAAAAAAATAAAAAAGGTTTTCCACTGATTTTAGAATACACTCAAGATAATTAAAACTAGCCACAAAATAAGTTCTAACCTAAGATTACTATTTACTTTATTTTTTTATAGTATGTATAATTGAGGCTTCACACAATTTTTTTTCATAAATTATATGACATCCTGATGTCATGATTAGCATGGCTCCACCTGCAATTAGGGGACTTCAAGTAGCCCTACCACCATTTTATCAATGTAACTAGATCAATATGGGGATGTACCAGAAATAGAGAAGATATTGAGTAGGTGTGTGTCTTAGTCCATTTGGGCTGCTATAATAAAAGGTCACAGACTGGGCAGCTTATAAACAACAGAAATTTATTTCTCACAGTTCTGGTGGCTTGGAAGTCCGAGACTTCTCATTGTAGCCTCATGTGGTAGAAGGGACTAGGGAGCTCTGTGGGGTCTCTTTTCTAGGGCACCAGTTCTAATCATATGGGCTCTGACTTAATGAACTAATCACATCCAAACTCTCCACTTCATAATGCTATCACCATGGGAATTAGGATTTCAGTGTATGAATTTAGTAGAAAGGTGTGGACACAAACAGACTACAGCAGTGTGTTATTCTATTGGATTATGGCATATAGAATACCCTCTGTAATACATAGTACCCTACATATCTTTCTTTTAAGAGAACCTCCTGGGGCTTCCTAATTCATCCCTGAAGTTACCATTTTTTACATTGTGTTTTGATATGTTAGAAAAGTTCCCTTTCTGAAAGGTGTTGTTTTCATTTACATCATTGTATTCTCTGGCAATCAACATAATGTCTTTCACTTTCTTTAAGAAGATATTCTATGTTCCTGAGTTACATTTCATTAAAGATTATCTTTTTTTTCCCCCCTTAAGCTAAAGTAGTATTTAACACTTCGGACCATATTTTCCTTTACAGTCAGCCTCTCAGAGACTATGGTTCATTTTTCTTAAATTTCAGTAAAATCCACACAACATGAAATTTATCATTTTGACCATTTTTATGTTTATAGTTCATCACCACCGTCCAGCTCCAGGACTTTTTTCATCTTATATAACTGAAATTCTGACCTATTAAATAATAGCTTCCCATTTGCCCCTCCTCCCAGCCCCTGGCAACCACCATCCTACTTTCAGTCTCTATGAATTTGACTACATATGTCCTATAATTGGTATCATACAATATTTGTCTTTTTAAAAAATATTTGTCTTTTTGTGACTGGCTCTTTCATATAGCATAACATCTTCAAGGTCCATTCATCTTGTAGCAAGTGTCAGAATTCCCTTCCTTTTTAGGGCTGAATAATATTTCATTGTTGTATATACCACATTTTCTTATCCATTCATCTGTCCATGGACACTTGGGTTCCTTCCACATTTGGGGTATTGCAAATAAAGCTGCTATGAGCATAGGTGTATGAAAATCTATTTGAGTCTCCACTTTTGTGACTTTTGGGGTATATACCCAGAATTGGAATTGCTAAATCATACACAAATTCAATTTGTAATTTTTTTGAGGAACTACTGTAGTTTTCCATAGTAGCTCACCATTTTAGATTCCCACCAACAGTGCATAAAGATTCCAATTTTTATGTCCCCTTGCCAAGACTTGTTATTTTCCATCCCCCCTCTTTTTTCTTTTCATAGATGACATCCTAATGGGTGTGAGTGGCAATGGTTCAGATTTTCTTTTATAATAACTTAGACCATATGCTGTCAGAAAAAATAGCAGTAATGAGTGCCCATGTAAAATTTGAGAATCTAGAAAAATGACAGGTACAAGAATTACATTAAAGGAAGTTAAATCCTGAAAAATTTTGCTCAGCTTGCTAAAATGACTCATCAACAAAAGGCCAGTGATAACTCGAAGAGTCAGGAAATTCACAGTTTTACTTATTATTGGTATAAATTATGGTTTTTGTAATATAAAACACAAATATATAGAACACATGTCTAGAAATACAACACAGGTACTTTTGTCTCTAGGGATTAATTACTGGCACTTTTTGACAATCAAATAGTTTTGTCCTGAGCACTGGGCAAAATGATTTACATGAATCATCTTTTTTTTTTTTTAACTCTGTGAGAAAGATGCTGTTACAGATGAGAACATTTTGTATCAAGGAGATTTAACAACTTAATCTGCCAAGTAATAGAGCCAGAGTCCAAATTCAGTTCTTCCTGATTTCAGAGCCTGCTGTCTATACTCCAAATAGACATGCAACTTAACAAACTCCTTACCTAAACCTTGCAGTAATTAAAGGCATCAGGGCTTGTCTGTATATAGTATACATTGGCATATATAATGGCATGTGTACATGCCAATAATTGTGATAATCTCACTAAAAACAAAAACACATTAATATAAAGAGTGTTAACTTTAAAAATGCCACCTTCAAATTAAATTTAAGCATTTACCAAAAATACTTCTAACCTCTGATATATATGTGTAGATATAACTTGAAATATTGAGTTGACTATTTAAATGTTTGTGTTTTTGATCTTTTCAAATGTTTTGGAAGGAGTTATCACATTATTAAATGCTATTTATTGGTCATCTTAAGTACTTTTAATGAATCATACAGAATTTGTGGGTCTTTGATAAGAAAATTCTTTGGGCAATTAAAATTACAGTAGAGTAAACATTCTTCTAGAAGACTTGAGAAAAATCATCATTGATCCAAATTGGTCAAAGTAATTTGAAGTTTAGATTCTTATTTCTTCACTTTTAGTATGATTCATAGACTTTCCTAAGGAAGGACTTTTAAACTTTTCTTTGGTATTTGCAGTAAAAGTCTACCTCAGTGTGTCCATATCAATATAACTTATTTTTACTTTTATTTTTTTAATTTCATTTTATTTTTTCAGTGTTCCAGTATTCACTGTTTATACACCACACCCAGTGCTCCATGCAATACGTGCCCTCCTTAATACCAATCACCAGTCTCACCCAACCCCCCACCCTCTTCCCCTCCAAAACCCTCAGTTTGTTTCTCAGAGTCCACAGTCTCTCATGGTTTGTCTCCCCACTCCTATTTCCCCCAATTCGCTTTTCCTTTCCTTCTGCTAATATCCTCCATGTTATTCCTTATGCTACACAAGTAAGTGAAACCATATGATAATTGACTTTCCCTGCTTGACTTATTTCACTCAGCATAATCTCCTCCCGTCCCATCATGTTGATAAAAAAGTTAGGTATTCGTCCTTTCTGATGGCTGCACAATATTCCATTGTATATTTGGACCATATCTTCTTTATCCATTCATCTGTTGAAGGGCATCTTGGCTCTTTCCACAGTTTGGCGATTGTGGATATTGCTGCTATGAACATTGAGGTACAGATGACCCTTCTTTTCACTACATCTGTATCTTTGGGGTAAAGACCCAGTAGTGCAATTGCACGGTCATAGGGTAGCTCTATTTTTAATTTTTTGAGGAATCTCCACACTTTTTTCCTAAGTGGCTGCACAAACTTGCATTCCCACCAACAGTGTAAAAAGGTTCCCCTTTCTCTACATCCTCTCCAACACTTGTTATTTCCTGTCCTGTTAATCTTTGCCATTCTGACTGGTATAAGGTGGTATCTCAATATGGTTTTGATTTGAATCTCCCTGATGGCTAATGATGATGAACATTTTTTCATGTGTCTGTTAGCCATTTATATGTCTTCTTTGGACAAGTGTCTGTTCATGTCTTCTGCCCATTTTTTGACATGATTATCTGCTTTTTGGGTGTTGAGTTTGAGTTCTTTACAGATCTTGAAAAGCAGCCCTTGGTCTGTAGTGTCATTTGCGAATATCTTCTCCCATTCTGTGGGTTGCCTCTTTGTTTTGTTGACTGTTTCCTTTGCTGTGCAGAAGCTTTTTATCTTGATGAAGACCCAAAAGTTCATTTTCACTTTTGTTTCCTTTGCCTTTGGAGACGTGTCTTGAAAGAAGTTGCTGTGACAGATGTCGAAGAGGTAGTAACCTCTTCGCCCATGTTCTCCTCTAGGATTTTGATGGATTCCTGTCTCACATTGAGGTCTTTCATCCATTTTGAGTTTATTTTTGTGTGTGGTATAAGAGAATGGCTGAGTTTCTTTCTTTTATACATAGCTGTCTAATTTTCCATATAACTTTTAAAGTACTTATTACATAAAGACATGAAATAGAATTCCATACTCTAAATTTTACAAAAGAAACATTTCTGAAGACATAGAAAATAAATGTAACATTTTAAGCACAAGAAATAACACGTTTTTTATATTGTTCTCAAAGGTAAAAAATGAAAGTTAAGGTGCTAAAACAACTTGTTGAAAAAAATGAATTATTATTAACTTGTTTACTCTATATGTCAAATATCTGGGGTTTTTCAAAGTCTCATATTTCAATCAGAATGTTCTTAAAAACATAGAACCTTGACAAAATAACATTTTGTGCTTGAAATGAAATTTGTACTGGAAGATTGGATTAAAATACATCATTTCATATTATACTATTTAAGTGTAGAAATATATGAGTTCTTGGTAATTCCTTTACACATTTTCATTACTTTTTGAACATCTATGTGGTGACTGGCATACAATAGGTGCCAAATAAATAGCTGTTGAATTAATGGACAGCTTTGCTGAATTTGCCTCTTTCTTTTTTTCTTTCTTCCTCTTTTTTTTTTTTAATCTGCCTACTTCTGAGGTTTCTTCTTTGTGTTGCTATAATACTACTTTCTTAATTAGATTATTTCCTTCCTCTATAATAGCATTATGTAAATTATTCCTCACTCAGGAATAGCATAAGTGGCTAATCCAACCTCCTACACTTAACTTTTTAGTAATCTAAATTTTATAAATATTAAATAAAATTAGGATGGAATGTCTTTACTTTTCCAGTAGGAGCCTGCTTTGTAAAAGATTCAGTTTCAACAAAAAACACTTGTAACTTGGGTGCTGAGTTTCAGAAGTTTTTATAGATTTTGGATATTAGCCTTTTATCCAATAAGATGTTTGCAAATATCTTCTCCCATTCCATCAGGTTGCCTCTTGCTATGCAAAAGCTTTTTATCTTGACGAAGTCCCAATAGTTCACTTTTGCTTTTGTCTCTCTTGCCATAAGAGATACTGAACTCTAGGAAACAAACTGGGGGTTGCTGGAGGGGAGGTGGGTGGGAGGAGGGGTTAACTGGGTGATGAGCATTAAGGAGAACACTTGATGGAATGAGCACTGACTATTATATGCAACTGATGAGTCACTAAGTTCTACCACTAAAACTAATTTTAAAAAACCACTTGTATCTATTGACTACATAATATGGGGATTCTTTTTTAAGAATGCAAGTTATAACAGATGATATTGTAAATTGTAAAAATAAGATTCTTATGTAAAGTCCTAAATTTAGCTATATTGTCAGTTTTCTAAGAATAATCTTTGTACCTGTCAGAATACTGACCCTATTGGCTAGCTTTAATTCCCTTGATTTTCATTTAAAAATCTAGTTCCAAAATAATTTGTGAATGACATTCTGCTATAAAAGTGCAATTCATCAAACATCTTTCTCTTTATCTCTTAAAATCATCACATTTTACCATTTCCAGTATGGTTTAAAATGAGTATTTTTAAATTTAATTCTTAAAATATTTGGCTTTTCTATTGAACCTTCCTATTAATTTTTTTTCATACATATCTTGGGATTTTTACCTAGATTACATAGCAAGTATAGCTATATTTATGGATTCTCTTCTCATGAACTAATTTTTTGATTGATATTATGCTTTATTATCTTATAAAAGTTTGTTAATAGCATTAATATTTAGGTTTATTTCCTTTCATTTCTCTTCTTCTCCCCCATACCAGCACCTAAGCACACATACAAATAGACATGCATTTTTAAAAATTTTTATTTATATTCCAGTTAGCATACAATGTAATATTAGTTTCAGATACAACATAGTGATTCAGCACTTCCCATATAACACCCAGTGCTCATCACTAGTGCACTAGTGCACTCCTTAATCCCCAGCACCTATTTCCCCCCCACCCACCCATTCTGGCAACCATCAGTTTGTCCTCTATAGTTAATAGTCTGTTTCTTGGTTTACCTCTCTCTCTCTCTTTTTTTTCTCTTCTTTGCTCATTTGTTTTTTTTCTTAAATTCTACATATGAGTGAAATCATATGGTATTTGTCCTTCTATGACTGACTTATTTTGCTTAGCATTATCCTCTCTAGCTCCATCCATGTTGTTGCAGATGGCAAGATTTCTTTTTTTTTTTTTTGTGGCTGAGTAATATTCTACTTTATATATATGCCACATCTCCTTTATCCATTCATCAGTCAAGCTCTTTCTGTAGTTTGGCTATTGTGGATAATGCTGCTATAAACATTGACATACATGTATCTCTTTGAATTAGTGTATTTTTTCCCTTTGGTTAAGTACCTAGTAGTACAATTGCTGGGTTGTAAGGTAGTTCTATTTTTAACTTTTTGAAGAACCTCCATACTGTTTTCTAGAGTGATGGCATCAGTTTGCATTCCCACCATCAGTGCAGGAGTGTTCCCATTCCTCCACATCCTCACCAACACTTAATGTTTCTTGTGTTGTTGATTTTAGCCATTCCGATAGGTGTGAGGTGGTATCTCATTGTTTTGATTTGTTTTTCCATGATGATGAGTGATGTTGAATATATTTTCATATGTCAGTTGGCCATCTGTCTGTCTTCATTGGAAAAATATCTATTCATTTCTTCTGCCCATTTTGTAATTCGATTATTTGGGTTTTGGGGGGTATTGAATTTTATAAGTTCTTTATATATTCTGGATACTACACATGCATTTTAAATTGGTAACATACTGTAGATAAAGTTGTATGTCCTTTTCAACCATGTTTTGTGAACTGGATATTAGATTATGAACATCTTCCTCATGTAATTATGTGGTCTTTGAAATTTAGTTATTTAAAAATTAGATCTCAGACATCTGGTCTCATAGATCATGTTCCTGCTTCCAGACCTCCTTGGGGTTGTAGACTCCCTAAAATGCAAAGGTAATATAAGGGAGACAGAACACCTAGCAGGATCTCAGGAAATACCATCAACTTTATAGTACTTGCATATATCATAGGAGCAAGTAATGTGCCCTTTCAAAACAAGGTATAAATCAATAATTAAATAAATTTAAAGATGTATTCTATTATTGCATTATTTACTATCCCTTTTTTCATTCTGTTCATTACAATAATAAAACCAAACCAATCCAAAAAATTCAAAATCAAATGCACTATTGGCTGGTGAATTATAAGGATAGATGGAAGTGAAGACTTTACCCTCAATTAGAAGATGCTTATTGTCTAATCTATTTTTTTCTCTTTTTTTCAGTTAAAAGTTTCACAATAGATCCTCTTGCCACTTGATATGCAGTGTTCTTTCCCTTTCAAGATTATATGAAAACAAACAACTTATATTTTGTGTATCAGCTAGGAAATAGATGAAAGTATTGCTGCTGATTATAATAATATTTATATTTAATGAGTGCTTAACATGAGCTGGACATTGCTCTAGCACTTCACAGATGCTATGTTTTATAATCCTCACAACTTTGTGATGGGTTGTATTATTATTTCCGTTGTCCAGGTGGAAAAAAAAAACAACAAAACAACGAGGCATGGAAAGGTTATGAAATTTTTGCAAGTTGCCAGAGCCCATTTATTGCTATATTGAGTTTGTCTTTCAACAAGCAACTCTGCATGAACATCTGATGAGGCATCCCGTATTGTATACTTCAGAACAGCAGTCTTGATGATTTCTCATCCCTTAACATGCACTTTCTCAGTGACCACCACTCTTAATCTAGTCATTGAAATAAATAAATAAATATAAATAAATAAATAAGAGTTCTGGGAACTATCTTGGATTATTTTCCCTTCATACTCCTTATTCAAGTTCAGCAAACCTGACCTACAAAATATAACTTGAACATGACCATTTATTATCTGCACCTCTCCCATACCATTCTAAGCCACCATCATCTTTTACCAAGACTAGAACAGCCCCCTGAATAGTCTCTTTGCTTTCACATCTCCTCCCATACCAAACAGAAGCCACAATGATCTTTGAGAAATATACATTGGATTTTTTCATCCCTCTGCTCAAAATCCTTCTGTGGCTTCCTGACAGACTAATGTCCATACTCTGTGCCACACCCTACAGAGCTTGCAGGACCTGGCCCTTTTGTACTTCCCCAACAATGTAGCTAGTCACAATCTGTTGATCCTGTTTCATTCTCGCCATATTGTCCTTGAGATGAACCAAATCATCCTTATGCCAGGCTCTCTGTACTTGCCATTTCTTCTGCCTTCAGTGCCCTTTCCAAGATCTTGACATAGTTTCATCTCTCATGTTGCCAAGGTTTCTGCAAAGGTCACCTTTTCAGAAAACCCTTCCCTGATAACCATCTATTGTAGAAACCTCTACCTAAAATTGTATTATTTATTCTCTTACTTGTCTGGTACAGTGGGGTCCTGGCAAGTGTTTAACAACTGGCTCTCCAGAAGGTAAAGATAAACAGCCATGATTTGTAGTGATAGCCAGTTTCCATGTTATAAAAACTCCAATCAGGACTGATTTAAAGTTTCCAATATGATGTCATATGGAACAAGGAATTGGGAAGAAATCCATACAATCAGCTTTTTTTTTTAATTGAAATGTATTTGACATATAACATTGTGAAAATTTAAGGTATACAACATGTTAGGCTGACACATTTATATCTTGTAATATGATTGCCACTTAAGTGATAATTAGCACCTCTATCACATTATGTAATTATCATTTATTTTTAGTGGCTGGAATAATTCAATTCTAGTCTCTTAATAAGTTTGATAATTATAATGCAATATTATTGTCTGAATTTGCCATACTGTTCATTAGATCTCTAGGGTTTATTTACTGCTCATTGCAGGTTTGTACCTTAAGACATCTGTTCTATCCACCCCACCCCCATTCCCTGGTAACCATCATTTTATTCTCTGTTTTTAGGAGGTTGGCCTTTTTAGATTCTATATAAGTAATATCATAACTTGTGCTATTTTTCTCTGTATGACTTTTTTCAACATAATTGAAAGGTTCAAGGTTCAAAGGCTCAAGGTTCATCCATGTTGTTGCAAATGACAGGACATCCTTATTTCTCATGGCTGAACAACATACAGTTGTGTATATGTATATACATATGCATTCATCCATTGACGGGCACTTAGGTTGTTCTATATCTTGTTTATTGTGGATAAGCCTACAGTAAACATGGGAGTGCAGATATTTCTTGAATTTCTTATTTTCAGTTCTTTTGGGTATATTCCCAGAAGTGGAATTGCTGGGTCATATGGTAGATCTATTTTAATTTTCTGAGGAACCTCCATCCTATTTTTCATTGTAGCTGAACCAATTTACATTCCCACCAGTAGTACACAAGTGTTCCCTTTTCTCCACATCCTCACCAGCAAGTGACTTTTGAAAGCCAATGGAGGCTGGCTTCAGCACATCACGGGTGTATTGCCTGCTTTTCAGAATATATTCCCCAGGAGAAAGCTATGTTTTTACATTAACCTCTGTATTTTAACACTTAGTTTAAAGGCTGGCAGAATAAGTAGTGTGTTACTCAATAAGGTATGTAGAATACATGAATCAATGAACTAATTAATGTAACATTTTGTGGGCCTTTAAAATATGTATGGGTGTACAGAATTTTAGAATCTATAATAGGAATCTTAGGGGAAAAGGTGAGAGTAATGCTAGTTGAAGCAAATTTGACTACGGGTATAATTGTCCTTCCCATTCTTAATCAAGGAACCCCTCCCCACCCCCATTTGAATATACTCTCTAAACCTTTCTAAAGAGATTACTGAGAATGTAGACATTTAAATGTATTCTATTCCTATTTAAATAATTGCATTTATGTTTAGTCTGCAAAAATTAATCTGAAGTTTTTCCAGTATGTTGTATACCTTAAACATTTGATGCATGTCTAAACTGTTGTTCATGTCAAGAATATCTACAATTTAAATTATGACCTTCTTTTGCTTGTGTTATAATTTTAAAATTAAGTGACCTAGACACACAAAAAATTAGATTCAAGAATTTCAGTAGTGATAGGACTATTCTTCACTTCTATCGGTAATGATACTTGATAGTATATTGTGCTGACGGGGGCAGACGATGAGAGAAGAGTCTCCTCCACACACAATGTGTGTAAAGTCTGCTTCCAAAAAGTGGCTGTATTTACTACCTGCTGTTTATAGCCACCTAATTGCAAGACCATTCTTATACTCCCTGCGACAAGGAAGGAGGCCTCATTCTTCATACCTCTTGTAGTGCTTTGCTAACAGCTACAGTTACTTTGCAACAATCCACAGCATGTTTGTGCTTAACAGAATCTTGGGTTCATAATGAAACACTTCATTAAACTGTTGTTTATAGTGTCTCTTTTTACAGTTATTCCTCTATATTTGCTTACGGTGGAATTGTATAGATATTCTGTTGTCATCATTCTCTGCTGTGTAGATGGATTCAATCTATAGTGTCAGATTTTACCACTGATGACCTTGCAGCTTTACCAATTGATGTTGAGTAATGATAGTCAAACTGTTCAAGAAGCCCTCTGGGTTATCTCGTATGCCTTGGGTATCACACGAGATAGAACTTGATTCCACGTTGGTGAAATACTATGTCTGTTTCCCACAGATATATCATTCTTTGTGATTTATTTCTAGATATTGTGATTAAATATTCTATTGGACAGTGATTTCAAAATCAGAATAGAATGATAACACTTTGTTGTACTTCAAATGGAAATGTGTGTGGGTTTTTTCTAGTCAAGGATCCTATATAAATTAATCATGTTAAGAGCTAATAGGCTTCTCATGGGAGGACATTAGTTCTATAAAGTATCTGAAATTATTTGCTCTTTTTTCTGGACAGCTGTGACCATGACTTTTTGTGATGTTTGTAACCTGCCTAGCTGGAAGGATTTCAATGTTAAAAAACTATCCTATGTCACTTTTTAATCATTCCTTTTCCTTTTTGTAGTGTGATCCCTAGTTTGATTAGTTTTTATTTTTTTCCAGTGGTAAGGGGTTTTCTTTTTAAAAGAGCTTTTTATTTTGGTGTAACCAATTAATTAGTCCTACATGGAAAGCTCTGGAAAGCCCATAAGCAGTCAAACTTGACTCCAGGGCAAAACATTTATTTGTGAGGGCAGCATAGAGAAGGCAATAAAATCCTCCATGCACTGTCTGTGTATTTTGTGGATCCTCTTGGAGCTCTTCAGAAATCCAGCTCTCAGCACTTCATAAATCATTTCTGAGTTGACATCAGCAAAGTTATACCATGATTTGGGTGCATTTCTCACTCAAAAAGAAGCAGCATAAATCTAGGCAGAACAGAAAAAATGAAGAATTTGCAGTATGGTTGTTATAAGAATTTTATTATATGTCCTCTTAAAATGGTAGCCTTTCAGGCATATTTATCATAACTTTTTGGCACTCAGTCTTTAGAAAATGTCTACATAGTTATATGAGTGTCATCTCCTACCCTTAGTTTTAAATCGCAGCCAGAATGACATCAGGCTCTGCAGATTTCTCATTTTTCATTTCATTTACACTCTTCACACTTCACTGGCAAGTGAGGTCACCTCTTTAAAATTTGGGGTAAAGGCCAGCTTGACAAACTTTGGCAAAATGCTCTCTTTTGCAAATTCTCATTTCAGAGGGAGAATATGTGATTCAGGCATATTTCAGATTGTTTTCTCTCTTTTTTTTTTTCTAGTTTTATTTTATTTTTTTCAGTGTTCCAAAATTCATTGTTTATGTACCACACCCAGTGCTCCATGCAATACGTGCCCTCCTTAATACCCACCACCAGGCCCACCCAATCCCCAACCCCTCTCACCCACAAAACTTCCATTTGTTTCTCAGAGTCCATGTCTCTCATGGCTTTTCTCCCTCTCTGGTTTCGCCCAACTCACCTCTGCTCTGATCTCCCAATGCCCTCTGTGTTATTCCTTATGCTCCACAAATAAGTGAAACCATATGATAATTGACTCTCTCTGCTTGACTTATTTCACTCAGCATACTCTCTTCCAGTCCTGTCCATGTTGATACAAAAGTTGGGTATTCATCCTTTCTGATGGAGGCATAATACTCCATAGTATATATGGGCTATGTCTCCTTAATCCATTCGTCCATTGAAGGGCATCTTGGTTCTTCCCACAGTTTGGCGACTGTGGCCATTGCTGCTATGAACATTGGGGTACAGATGGCCCTTCTTTTCACTACCTTTGTTTCAGATAGTTTGCTTGTTAATATTGTCACATCTCTCTGTCAATGATGAGGGGTGTATCATCTGTACATATTAATGTCATAAAATGGTTAGGTAGGTTCACCCCATAGGTCCTTGCAGAAATCACTGCAGAGGCCCCTGGAATTATTTCAGAATTGGCATTCTATTTTTGATCGCCTGTTCAATTGATTCAAAACTGAGAATCTATTACATGTAAGGCATTAAAAGACATTTATAAACTGTTCTGTAGTTTCTACTATTAGCAACTTATAACTTAGTTTTAAAACAAGGGCAAGATTGCTTCTTTACAAAGCAAAATTAAATTGTTATAGGAAATAGTAAGTTGTTATTTTGAAATATTTTGAAATGGGACTTGAGAATGTGGCTATATTAAAAGTTGAGCTGTGGGAAATATCTGTATTAAATGAGTTACTTGAAATATTCTTAGACATAGAAAGTATTATGCAGAAAGCAAATCAGGCAAACTGGATTTATAAACTTGCTTTATAATTTACTAGTCATGTGAAGTAGAACAAGTTACTTAGTGACTTGGTTTCCCATAGCTGCCATAACAGATTACCACAGATACAGTGGCTTACAACAACACAAATATATTCATTTTATAATTTAATAGGTTAGAAGTCTGAAATAACCCTTGCTAGGTTAAAATCTAGGTGTGGGTAGGGTTGCATTGATTTCTGGAGGCTCCAGAGAAGAAATCATTTCCTTGATTTTTTCAGCTTCTACGGGCCACCTACATTCCTTGACTCATGGTCCTTTCCTCCATCAGCAGAGGCAGAAATGGGTTGAGTCCTTCTCGTGTTCGATTACTCTGACCTCTTTTGCTTTTCTTCTTCTATTTGTAAGGACCCTTGTGATTACATTTGGCCCACTCAGATTATTCAGATTATATTGCCATCTCAAGGTCTTTAACTACATCATATTTGCATTATTTTCTTTCCACATTAGGAATTAAGATATGGACATCTTTGAGACGTCATTATTCTCACTACCATACATACCCATTCTCATTTTTTTAAGACTTTATTTATTTGAGAAAGAGAGCTCAAGAGAGAAAACACAAGTGAGGAGGAGAGGGAGAGGGAGAAGCAGACTCCCTGCTGAGCAGGGAGTTCAACATGGGGCTCCATCCTGAGACTCCAGGATCATGACCTGAGTCAAAGGCAGATGCTTAACTGACTGAGCCACCCAGGCATTTATACACCCTCTCATTTTAATTTTCTAATTGTTCCTACCTATCTTGTAGGGTTCTTGGTCGCAGATACAAAGTTCTGCATGCTGAAGTGCCTCGCAAATGCTAGGCTTTAAATAAAATGTAACTTTCCCCAAGGAAAAGATTTTTAAGAAGTAGAACATTGGGTCATTCTTTTGTTAAGGAAACTTGAATTAAAAAGAACCACAGCAGGTGGACCCATACAGAGTTCAGAGAGAAATTCAGGACATGCTATCTTCTGAAAACACTTTCTGTCTTCACTCCCTCTCCTATTGTTTACTTTCCATTTTAGGTGAAGAGCTGTATTAGGAACACATTTTTTTTTATCCCTAAATTATAAATAGTGTCAATACCTTTCCCCCCCCCCAGAGATAAAGAGAGTTCCCAAAAGGGGGAGAACAGCAGTCAAAAACTGTAGAGACTTCAAAGAAGATGAAGATAAAGAAAAAAAACATGAATTTTTCAACCAGGTTTCCGGTAACTCTTCTGAAAATGATTAAAGTAGGTGGGCTGCCAGGTGTTAACTAGAGAATGGGTAATAAAGTTCTAAACAACAGAGGGTACAGACTATGCTTAAGAAAGTCCCTAAAGAAAAACAAGAAAGTGGGATGTATATCAACATGGGAATAGTTCTTTCTATTTCATTTGTAATAGCTAAAATTGAATAAGTGTTAAGTGACTCTGATCTCTTGAAAGAATTCATGAACCAAGATCAGAAAGTTTTATTCTGTCTTTGGTTTGTTATTCTACACTGTTAACGTTATATTTCTAACTCTTCTCATCACTACAAATCTTTGCTATTATTCCCCAAATGCTTTGAACTAGAGTGATTCATTCATGTCTGCAATGTCATAAATTGGAGAATGTGTAGATTCTTTTCACCCTGCTAACTATAGAAGCACAAAAACAAAGGCAATGCTGGGTATTTCTCAAGAGTGAATAATTTTTAGAAGGCAAGGTTTAAACTGTCACATTTCTTATTGTCTGCGATTCACACCAATATTGTGCTCTGTGATGGCTTCATTGAAAGGACTGTCATGTTCGATGGGGGACCCAGCCTACCTGCTCTTTTACCAGTAGCTGGTGTGAAAGCCATGCTGTGCCAATGGCTTGTTCACAGGAGGCAGGTCAATCTTTGAAACCATAGATTGTTTCAGATAAGAGAAAAATATGTGAAGAGAGAAGAGATGTGAAGGGCAGAGCTAAAGAGAAAGAAAATGCTTGTCTGAGTTTTACCTGCAGCTAACATTGTTAAAAAATGATAGCAACTTAATGAAGCATGAAGTACCAAAGACATTAATAAGCTGGGGGAGGACCTTATTCACTCCAATTTGGATTCCATTCACTCATGTTACTAGTTTTCTTAAGACTGAACTAAAATTTTGATTCCTTCTAGGCCTCCAATGCCCTTTAGAGTTGATAATTAATTTGAAAGAATTATTAATATATATTTATTGAGCTTAGGATGCAGTGTAGTCACAGTATAAAGCAGAGTTCACATTTATCAAGATAATAAAGAAAGCACATTAAAGATTTGCTCAGTAAGAACAAGCACTAAATTACCAGTAGTGGTAAAAACCGCTGTGTAGAAGATAATCATTTGTTTATTAAAATAAGATGCAATAAAAACATTTTAAATTCTGATTATTAAAATTTCCCAACATACCCCCAAAACGTTATAGAAGAAAGAATATCATAGACCCAGGTGTACCTGATACCCACCTGTAAGAATTAACCCATAGCCTTTCTTGTGGCAATTCTACACTTATCCATACCCTATCCTACCCTCCAGATTCTTTAGAAGCAAATTCCATGTATATCACTCTCTCTATAAATATTTTAATATGTACCTCTGAAGGATGCAACTCTTCTGTAAATAAAACCATTGTCACATCTAAAATTTAGTACTATTACTACTACTTTAATACTGACAAATAACCCTTCAGTATTTAGATTCATCACAGTTACTTCCAAGTTTATTTTAACAGCTGTTTGGTTGAATCAGGGTGTGCATGAAGTCACATACTGCATTCAGTACATCTCTAGGGGCTCTCTTAATCTATAACCTCATTAGTTTTTATTTCCTTGCAATTTCTCTCTTCTTTTTTAAACTGAAGTACAATGAACATCCAGTGTTGCATTAGTTCCAGGTGTACAATATAGTGATTCAGCAATTCTTCATATTACTCAGTGCTCATCAAGATAAGTGTACTTTTGATTACCTTTCTCTGTTTTACTCATCCCCCTCTTACCTCTCCTCTAGCAACCACCAGCTTGTTCTCTGTATTTAAGAGTCTATTAATTTTGTTTGCCTCGTTTTCTTTGTCTGTTTTGTTTCTTAACTTCCACGTATGAGTGAAATCACATGGCATTCCTTTTTCTTTGACTGACTTATTTCGATTAACACTATCCTCTCTAGTTCCATCCATGTTGTTGGAAATGGCAAGATCTCATTCCTTTTTGTGACTGAATAATACTCCAGTGTGTGTGTGTATGTGTGTGTGTGAGAGAGGGAGAGAGAGCTTCTTTATCCATTCATCAATGGATGGATACTTGAGTCGCTTTTATATCTTGGCTATTGTAAATAACACTGCATTAAACACTGTATTTTCATTTTCAAATGATTTTTTTGAATTAGTGTTTTCATTTTCTTTGGGTAAATCCTCAGTAGTGGTATTACTGGATCATATGGTAATTCTATATTTAATTTTTTAGGAATTTCCATACTGTTTTCCACAGTAACTATATTAATTTGCATTTTCACCATCAGTGCACGAGGGTTTGTTTTTCTCTACATTCTTCCCATTTATTATTTACCATGTTTTTGATTTTAGCCATTTTGATAGGTGTGAGGGGATATTTCATTGTGGTTTTGACTTACATTTCCCTGATTATTAGTGATGTTGAGCATCTTTTCAAGTGTCTGTTGGCCATCTGTATGTCTGGAAAAATGTCTACTCAGGTCTTCAGCCCATTTTAAATTATATCATTATTGTTGTTGTTAGTGTTGAATTGTAGAAATTCTTTATATATTTTGGATATTAACCCCTTATTGGATGAATCATTTACAAATATCTTCTCCTATTCAGTAGGTTGCTTTTTTATTTTGTTCATAGTTTCCTTACTGACCAAAGCTTTTTTTTTTTTTTTTTTTTTTGGTGAAATCACAATTGTTTAATTTTGCTTTTCTTTTCCTTGCTTGGGGAGACCTATCTAGAAAAATATTTCTACAGCTGATATCACAAATCACTACCTATGTTTTCTTCTAGCACTTTTATGGTTTCAGGTCTCAGATTTAGGTCTTTAATCCTTTTTGTTTGTTTGTTTGTTTATTTTGTGTGTAATACAAGAAAGTGGTCCAGTTTCATTCTTTTGCATGTGACTGTCTGGTTTTCCCAGCACCATGTGTTGAAGAGACTTTTTCCCCTTTGTATATTTTTGCCTCTATGTCCTAGTTTAATTGGCCATATGTGTGTGGGTTTATTTGGGGCTCTCTGTTCTAATTTATTTTTCTATGTGTCTATTTTTGTGCTGTTAACATACTGGTTCAATTACTATAGCTTTGTAGTATGTCTTTGAAATCTGGGATTATGATACCTCCAGTTCTGTTCTTTCTCAAGATTACTTTGGCTATGGGTCGTTTGTGGTTCCATGAAAATATTAGGATTATTCATTTCAATTCTCTGAAAAATGCTGTTGATATTTAAGTAGGGATTGCATTAAATCTGTGGATTGCTTTGGATAGTATGGACATTTTAACAATATTTGTTCTTCTAATCCATGAACATAGAATGTCTTTCCATTTGTTTTGCCATCCTTTCCTAGTAAATAGCAGTATCCTATATAACTGCAATTTTCTCCATGTTGCTTTTCTCATTTAATAATATATCCCCCCATTTAGTAATCTTACATATCAGGTTTTCTTGGCTTTTCTTGCTAATTAATTCTTCCAAGTCAACTTTAAATCAACTTGTCCAGTTCTAGGGAGAAAAGAAAAAATGTTTTTAATGAAAAAAAAAAAGAAATTTCTTAATATTTATATATAAATTTAGTAAAAGCTGAAAACTAACTCATTATTTTCCAGAGCTAAAAGTTGAGGTTTCCCTTTTTGGAGAAAGAGGAAGAGAAGTCCTTCATGTAGTTGCCCATGAATGGTTAGGCATTGATTAGAACCCCTTTAAAAACAATTTCAACATACAATTGAACATTTTATCTTCAAAGGATTACCGTTAGTCATTTAGTTAGATTATTGTTTCTTAGAAGTTTAGAGTGGTAGTGTAATTCATTTTCAAATATATAAATTAAATGTGAGTTTAATGTTAGTATATTAAAAAACCTGTTTCAGTCGAGTACCCAGGCTTTCTCTTTCTGTCATGATGCAGGAAGCACTTACCCCAAGTTTAAATCACACATTTGCTTACCTATAATTCACTAATTTGACACTCAGCAATTGTAGTGTACACTGGGTGGGAGGGTGAGTGGAATAAATAGGCTCTATAGGACCACTGAGTGACAATTACAAATCATTTTAGTATGTAAAACTACTGTAAATGAATTTGTCTGAAAGAAAGTATAAGCAGGCAAGGGGGGCATCCTTCTGGACTTCATCACATTACTCTAGGTTTAGTGAGGTTTGTGCAAATTTATAAGAGACATAAACTTACCCAGAAAGTAATAATTACTGGTATTTCTAGGTTAATTTTTTTTTTAAGTTTAGAGCAACATTTAAAACCTTTGCTTTTTGGAATTTGATTTAAACAAGGTCTAGTAATAGTATTATCAAAATCTGTAGAATAATCTCTTCAGAGCATTTTTAATATTATAATAAGCTACTTCTCTGTGATTGCCTAGAGATTTTTGCTGGAGAGTAAGAACTTGGTTACCCATGGTATGATGACAGTGGGTCTTTTGAGTGAATCATATATTGTACTCAAACTTTTGATAAATTCCCTGGATTCAGCCCCACTTTTTTACCCCTTCTGTTCATACCAGCCTCTGTGGGGTCCCCCTGGTCTTCTCCAGGGCTACATCAGACCTCTTTTGAGGTCTCAGGTCAAAGAGCAGATAATCATATGAACTATATTTATCAATTCAAACACAGAGACATGTGTTCCTATCTATAAAGCTTCCCAGATTATTCTAATGGATACTAAGCCTGGAAACACCTGATTCTTAGGACCTTTCTGGTTCTGAAATTGTGTAGCTCTCAATGCTTCCTGAAAGCCAATATACCTATATAGATAAATGAGAGAACTTGACAAACTCATTAGTAGAACTAAGAATACAGATGAGTTTTTAAAATATATTAAAGTTGACATCACAGCATTTAGAAATGCCAAAATCCATAACATTGGCAAGAGCAGATGCTAGAATATGGCAAAACCTCCTCAAAATTAAGCTTTTTTGTTAAGTGAACAACTGCTATAGGAAGTACACAGACAACAATGTGGGAGGGAGGCAGGGGGCAACAGTGAGCTGATGTAAGATAAGAGGACATGTTGGACATGTCCTCTTGAGAGATTAGGAAAGAAAAAATAGAAGAGAGTAATTTAGGTCAAGTCCTACTAGAAGGGTAGAGTGTCATCCCCCATGGAGAGGGACCTGTATTAATATTTTTATAGCTTTCATGGGGATCAGGCCTCTAGGAAACTGAAATTCTATGGCCTTGTTACATTATTAAGGAGCCATGCTTTGACCTAGCTCTCTTACCTGCATACCAGTGACATTCAAAAGTCTCAATAAAATTCACGAAATGTAGGACTTTTTGGTAGCATTTTCCTTGATTTGTGATTCTTCTGACACAAAGCAGCTGGGGTACAGTGGATTCCAGAGGGTCATTGCAAAGAATATTCAAAGTAAAAATCCAGACCTAACAATTCCTGTGTTAGAGATTGGTTGTACATGTCAGACTTATCCACGTGGGTTATAGGTGAGCTGAGATATTCAGCAAATAGCCAGAGTTACTAGGTTGCTCACTTCAGTCTGTGAAGTTTCCTCTTTTACCCCAGTGCTATTCCAATGTCATCTTATCTCAGCCTTGATTGTAAAAAGCATTGCTACATATGGTGGTCATATATTACTTGTTAGTTTGGTACTGAAGGATTCTTCAGGCAGATTTTGTCCTCCAATTCTGCTCTATGAGATCAAGTTCTTAATACTCTGTGCATGATAAAAGGAACATCTAATTTAATGCTGCATCGGTGAAGTTATTACATGATATTTTGCTAGGTGACATATGAATGGAATATGAAATAAAAAGCAGTTATCTCTGTTACAGTAAAATGTCAAGCATTTGATATTATTTCAAAAGCTATTTGGGTTTTTTTAAACCATGAATTTTGTAAAAAATGTCCACTAACAAAAAAAAAAAGTTGGGGTATTGTGTGTTGCAATATAAGGTTCATCGAAGCCTAGCTGTCATAGCATTTTTGTACTTCTTATAATGAGGCATTTGCTTTCCTTCTTATACAGCACAGATTAGGGCTTTGTTCATCTGGAAAAAAAGGTTTTATAATTACTGATTTTTGATGAGTCTTTATATGAAAACACAAGACATAATTAATACAAGTGACATAGGTACACGAGAGAATTATTCTATGAGGGTCATTAAAATTTTGTTGTACTTAGAACATCACTGTTAAAATTTTATGCAACATTCTCTTATGCCTTCAAAGAATACTTCTATTCATTGTGTTTTCAATAATGCTGCCTCCCACATTTCAAAAAGTTTATTCAAAATGCTACATGCCAACTAATTTAATTAATTTTGCATGAAATGTGAAAGAGTCCATAGAAAATAAGTGAAAGAGGGATATTGTTTTGAAATGGGGCTCTTCTCTAATATTCTCTAAGGCAGTGCCCACTTTTCCATGTCACTTAATGCTGGTTGTTATATTGAATTATGGAGAGAATCTGTGGGGTTTCTAGTATAACTTTGTTTCATGGATTTCATCTATTATTCCAAAGCCACCACAAAAGTTCTAAAGTCATAAATCCACATTGTAGCTCAAAGAAAATTTGGCCTCTTCCTATATTTGCTTGCTGAACTGCTTTCTGAACAAAGTTCTTTTTTTTTTTTTAATTTATTTATTTGTCAGAGAGAGAGGGAGAAAGAACGAGGGAGCACAGGCAGACAGAGTGGCAGGCAGAGGCAGAGGGAGAAGCAGGCTCCCTGCCGAGCAAGGAGCCCGATGTGGGACTTGATCCCAGGACGCTGGGATCATGACCTGAGCCAAAGGCAGCCGCTTAACCAACTGAGCCACCCAGGCATCCCTGAACAAAGTTCTTTATCAGTTACCTCAGTGTGTATTTATTTTTATATTGTGTACCTATGATCCCTAAATATGCCTTGTTACTTCTCTTTTTGTTTTCTATTAAAAATACCTTTGTGCAATTTTTTTTTCTGAATGGAAACTTGCTAATTTAAAATACTTACATAGATTCTTTTCCAAAAACCATGCAGTGTTTTGTTTTCATCATCTTATTATGTCTTCTGTGGTTTTGATGTTGGAAAATAAACATTGTGAAACAAAGGGTAAAAGAGTTTAAGTAATTTTCTCGGCTCATAGAGACATACAATACAATGAACACCCAATGTCTTGGTTCCTGCCAGTGAGAAAACATGATGGTGTTGACTGGGAGTCAAGATATAACAGGAAAAAATGTGTTACGCTAACAGAAGTAGCATGGTAA
This sequence comes from Mellivora capensis, assembly GCA_004024625.1. Lineage (NCBI taxonomy): Eukaryota > Metazoa > Chordata > Mammalia > Carnivora > Mustelidae > Mellivora > Mellivora capensis. The sequence continues at coordinate 71,123 of PISX010001539.1, read as the reverse complement.
TGTGTTGCAGAGACTGGTTATGCAACTAAATGTAATTAATATTGAATGCCCACTGTTTCAAAAGAGTTATAGTAAGGATTGTAACATCTTCAAAGATATAAAGCTATAATATCTGCTCTTTAGGAGCTCACAATTAAGTTGTACTTTTTTTTCTTAATCATTTTACAAACCTTGCCACAAATACTTTAGGATTACCAGAAATTGAGATCAGGGCTTTATGTCTATGGTAGAAAGAACTATCTCCATGTTATATCAGATTAACCCAAATGATATGTTCCTCACTGAATTTATATATAAAAAATTCCATATACTTCAGTTGTTGAATATGGAGTGTCTAAGAGAAATAATTCCTTATGAATAACACCAAAAATTCAGAAACAACAAATATTTTGGATAAGGATGAATAGACTATGTTCCATCTTACTCCTACTCTTGTTCTTTCTCTGGTAGAGAATTTGATTTTAATTGTTCTTTATTTTAAAAGTAACTTTATTGGCGCACCGGGGTGGCTCAGTGGGTTAAGCCTCTGCTTTGGGCTCAGGTCATGATCTCAGGGTCCTGGGATCGAGCCCGCATCAGGCTCTCTGCTCAGTAAGGAGCCTGCTTCCCCCTGTCTCTTTGCCTGCTTCTCTGCCTACTTATGCTCTCGCTCTCTCTGTCAAATAAATAAATAAATCTTTAAAAATAACTGTATTAAAAACTAAGAGATACATTTGCATACATTAATGTAGCTAGATATTGGATGGAAAGTCAAATCTCTCTTCCCTCTGGAGTCCTTATTCTCAAACCTCAGAGGTGGTAATAGCTTTAACATGTACACGCACATTCTTCCCCAGAATATCAAAGCACACACACACGTACATAGATAGGTGTGTCTATTTGCACTTACACTTGCCTGTATCCCTTTGTAAGTATAAATTCATAATATTTTCCACCTGGACCGATGGGCAATAAAACAGAACCATCAAAGCCTGGCCAATCCGAGCAGATGTCTTAGTGGTTCCTTGCTATACTGAGGTTCACAAGATGGTCTCAGAGGAGAGGAGGCATTTGGGAGGCTTGGGCAACAGCGATTTACCAACAAGTACAGAAGTTTTACTTCAGAATTTTAATAAATAGTTTTTCCACAACTGTGCCCAAAAGGCCAATACCAACCCTATTTTCAATCATTTGATGGTTCATGTTTCCCCTCACAGTGCACCTGTGCCCGTGTTCTTGTAAAGACCACAAAAGCCCAGCATCAGAGTTATTTGTGTTGCCCCTTCTCTACTAGGTTTTCATATTTTAAAGTTTGGTCCCTTGGAGTTGACCATGGACCATGGAGTTGACCATGGACTACATGCATTCATGAAGATCTCATGTCAAAACTATGAAGCAGTTGAAGTTTATATCTAGAACATTCCTTTCACAATTCCCTCTGTTGTCCAGTGGGTCCTTTAGTCAAATTTTAGTGGGTTCTTCCTCCCACTCAACCATTCCAGTGATTTTAATTATGCATAGCTTAATGTTTTTAGGCACCCCATATTTCATAGTATTTAATAAACAAAACCATATCATGTTGCTTTATTATTAGTGTACTTTTTATGTGTCTCTTCATTACAATATATTATCAACCCATGGACGGTAGGACTATAATTTAAACTGGTTTATATCTATCTTTCTACCCAGGGCATTGCATATAAATGTCACTCGATAATGTTTGTGCATTATTCCTTCAGACTACATTGGTTATGCACTATCACAAAGCATCTAGAATGTTTACTTTTTATGCCTTCATATTTTATGTAGATTTCAAAACGGGATTTTGCACATTCCACTCAATTGTCACTCTGTTGATACATAGTAACTTCATGTCTTTCTCTTTATTTTCCTTTTTTTAAAAATACATATTTACTTCTTGTACAGAAAATGTAATCACCCTTCACTTAATATGTTCCAGTTTCAATCTGTTGTCTGCAGATCTTAAAATTTCTTCTCCATTATTTTCCTTTTGCGGGTTGTAGACTAGTTGGCATTTGTTGCGTATTTACAAGTCCTTTGCCAGGTACTTTGCATATATTATCTCACTTAGTACTGTACTTATTACTTAACTTAATTTGTAAAAAAAAGGAAGCTAATGTTGGAAAAGTAAAATCATCTGTTCAAGGTCACATAAATGCTAAGACCACAATTTGAACACAGGACTGTGCCTCTAAAGCTCTGTGTTTTTTGTTTTATGTTTTTCTTCATAAGAGCACCTAATTCTACCTACATGGTACTTTTCTGAGGATTAGGTGATATAAGTGAATATATTTTTTAAACTCTCAAGCACTTATCTGCACATGGAATTTCTAACTCATACTTTATACTTTCTAACACAGTAAGGTGAATAAATTGGTGTGTAATGAATGCTTTAGGTGATCATGATTATAATGGAATTTTAAAAATCAGATGAAATGATGTCAATGATTTGTTAGAGACCTAAAATCTAATCTTAACCCATTTCCTTTAAAGCCATGGCTGTCAAGATGAAACATCTCGTTTTAGCAAAAGGTATTAAACATGAACATGTAACAGTAAAATCATTTCAGGGAACATAATAGGGTTACGGAATAAAATCTGAAATAAAATCTACTGTAGCATTGAGCCTTATATTTGCTAAAATATGGTGAGAATCCTTTGGAATTCAGAGTTGCCTGTTGTTGTCGTCACTTTTCCCCAGGTGTTCCAGATTGCATATGTGATTGTGAAAGCAGCGAACTCCCCTCGGCCTGGAAACTGGATTTTGGAACGCTCGCTTGATAATGTTGAATACAAGCCCTGGCAGTATCATGCTGTGACAGACACCGAGTGTCTAACTCTCTACAATATTTATCCCCGCACTGGACCACCGTCTTATGCCAAAGACGATGAGGTCATCTGTACTTCCTTTTATTCCAAGATACACCCCTTGGAAAACGGAGAGGTAAGAGGAGAAAACTCACCATAAGTACATTTAAGTAGGCCTGTCAGAAAGATGTGAATATATTAGTAATTAATGTCAGGGAGATTTAAAAATAGGATTTAGCAGAAGTATGCTTAAATGAGTTATTAAATAAAAAGGAAAAACCCAAGGTGATTGGAATTTTAACTACCTTCATCCAGTATGTGTCTCCCAAACCCCATAAAGATCAGAAAAGAGGAAATGGGTTTAAGTGAGAAAGTCAATGATTAATTTCACATAAAGAGACTTTTTTTGACAGTGAGATTACTAATAATTGGATAAAGACGAGACTTTCACAGAAGCCTTAGATCTGTGTGTACTCTGGTCTCAAGATGGGGACAAAAGAGGTGAAATTTAGGGGGAAATATAGTTGATATGAAGGGTCTAAATGGAAGGGAATTCTTTGGGTTTTGCACGTTTTTTGGTTCTCATCACATAAGGCTAGGGTAGGGCTGTTGTTTGTTCGTGGTCAGACTTCTTACATGCTTAATTCAAAAGTGTTCAGCTTCTCTGTAGTGTCTTGGACTCTTCAGTTAAGATTTTACATTTATTCAAACCATGACTTCACGTGTTACCATCTGTGTGATCTTGAGCCAGTGACTATAATCCCCTGTGCTTCAGTTTCATCTCCCATAAATTGGGAAAAATAATAATAGCTCTTATTTCATGTGATCATTAAGAAAATTAAATGAATTATTACATTTGAAGCAGTATAACAGTGTTGACAGATCTGTACTAAACGTTCTGTAACCATTAACTATTTTTATAGTTAAATAATAATAAGAATAACCATTATTGTTCATGGTAGTAGGAGTCAGTACTCTTCTCAAATACCCAAAACTTGACTTAGTGATTCTCTTGGATTCTCTAATATTTCCCTAATTCGTCTCTCTTCAATAGGTGTACTCTGGCTACTTTTGTCCTACATGCTTATATACATCTCAATTTATGCTCAAATCTGGTTGTTGCTCCTCATGTGTACACCGGGAGCTAGTGTCATTTTTTGTATTCACATTCCCAGTAAACCCATATTCATATTCTATTAGGCCCACATCAGCCAGTCGAGGGTTATCTTTTTCAACACTTTCCAGGAAAGTTAGATTTTTGAAATAAATCGATCACACTCCCTTTTGGCACTATTATTCTATGAATGTATACTAGTGCCTCACTGTATTTCAAATTCCATGTTCAAAAATATTAGTTTCGGGAAAGAAAAATTCCAAATGGTGCTCTCAGCAGAAATTTCAGTCTGCCAAATGACAAGGAGTCAAATGCAGTGAGTCAAACAGCTGTTCAGCCTGCTTTGTGCCCAGGGGCATCCGGTTCCTGGCCAGATTGGCCTGAGTATATGGGAGTAGGGAGGAGATGCAGAGATAATATATTTGAGTTGAATTTTGGATTCTAGCACTAGATTGAATTTGGATCTGGAGCTTACCAGAACTAATAGTTATCTAATATTTATAAAGCTATTTTTTTACCTTGAAAAAAGGGTCCAAAAATTCAAAAAATGCTTAAACAATATAAAATGTACCTACATGGATATGTAATCTACAAGTTTACATGCATATCCCCAAAGCATGCTCTCCCTATATTCATGGTGGTTCCCCCATCCTTTAGACCATGTCAGTCTGCAACATGGAACAAATATATTGTTTGTTTGCTTAGCTGGCTATATTGTTTTCACTCCTAGACACTCACTAGAAACCACTTGGCAATGGTGGCTATTAGGATCAAGTTACTCAAATTTCTCCATGACATTTAAGTCTATTTCTTCCTCATAAGAAAGTGGATATTAGGAAAAGAAAGTAATTCAAAATATTTAAAATGCCGTGGTAGTATTTAAGAGTAAGAACTAAATTCAGACCTCTCCTAAAATACCTGCCTCAATATATATAGCTTACTCTATGAAATATGTTATTTTTTGGAATAAGTGGATCCAGGGAAGGTAGGTGAGATATATCCTTCCAGCTCACTGATTAAAAAAAAAAAAACTGAGATAAGAATCCAGGTCTCTAGGCCCCCTTACCTTCCAGACTGATGTTTCTTACATACTCTAGTAAGACTGGAAGTTGATTTATTTTTTCTTTCTTTTTTTTTTTTTAAGTTGGTAATTGATAAACTCAGGAGTTTAGAGGAGATAGAGGTGCTGGATCCAGGACAAGTAGAAAGAGTCCTAATTCTGATTTGGACTAATTCACAATATAGAAGAACACATATGAGATTAGAAAACTGGGTTCTGGTCTTACATCTAGTTTTTGTGGGATCTTGGGCTGGTCACTTAATCTTTCTGAGACTGGATTTCCTTAATACATGAATTAGTTTAATATATAAATTGTCCTAGGACATCTTTGTGTTTTAAAGCAATATGGTTTTGGATATCATCTACAATATAACATGTGGAAATATTCTAAAATTTTTGGATGTTGGCCTCCAATATTTCCCAGACCAGTGACTGTGAAATAAATCTTACTATTATTAACTTTTCCTTGCAAAATGATGCTTTTTAGATACCACCTGAAATATAATTATTAGTGCTTACGTTCAAAACTTCCCAGAGAATTGAAGTCATACTCAAGTAAGAAAAACAAACATACAAACCAGTAAATGCAAAGTATATGTGTATGTATTTTTCTGCTGTAGGATTTATAAATAAATAAATAAATAAATATTTATTTATTTATTTATTTATTTATTTATAAATCCTACAGCAGAAACGTTTACAGAGAGTGACAAACTCCCTCAGGTGAGTCAGGGAAGATCACTTCTCAGAATATAGGTAAGCCAGAAACAACTTTTGGTATCTCACAATTTCAAGGCCAGTATGCAAATTTATTTTCAAAATGGAGTATGGGTTAAATTAGGCATATAACAGAGTTTACCTCTAATGTTGATGGATATTTTTATTAGGTATAGAATTGTAGGGTTGCAGCTTTTTCTCTTGTAGCACATTTGGTTGTTTTCTGGTTCCCATTGTTAATATTAGAGAAGTTAGCTATTGCATAATTATCTATTTTCTGTTTTCTTTGATTTCTTTAAAGATTTTTATCTTTGTTTTTCAGTAGTTTTATTATGATGCTCCAGATATGCACTTCCCATTACAATAGTCACTAGCCATGTGGAGTTATTTAATTTAGTTTTCATTAACTCAAATAGAATGAAAACTCAGGTCCTCAGTTGTACAACCACATGTCAGGTGCTCAGTAGCCTGATGTTATTAGCAGCTACCACACTGAATTATGCAGAATAGAACATTTCCATCATTGCACAAAGTTTTGAGCAGCACTGATATAGATACCTTTTTATAACTGCATTAAGATTTATTTGGTTGGTACATTTGTAAAGTGACATCTTTCATTAGCTCAGGATATAATTCAACCATTAACTCTCCAAATACATTTCCTTTCCATTCTGTCCCCTCTATAAATACAGTTAGTAATTTGGAACTTCTCACTGTATATCTTACACTGTCTTTTGTATGCACTCATCCTTTTGGCCTTCATTCTTCATTTTAGATATTTTCTCTGGCTTATTTCCGGTTCACTAATTCTCTCTTTAGCTATGTAAAATTTGGTATTAAAACTATTAATAAGATTCTTAATTTCATTTATTACATTTATCAGTTCCAGGATTTATCTTTGGTTTTTTTGTTTTTTAGTTTTTTTCTGGTTTATTTTTTAGATTTTTATTTATTTATTTATTTGACAGAAAGAGAGGCAGCAAGAGAGGAAATACAAGCAGGGGGAGTGGGAGAGCAAGAAGCAGGCTTCCTGCTGAGCAGGGAACCTGGTGCGGGCTATGCGGAGCTCAATCCCAGGACCCTGGGATCATGACCTGAGCCAAAGGCAGAGGCTTAACAACTGAGCCACCAAGGCGCCCCATAGAATTTATCTTTGTTTCATTTTCAAATAGTTTAGCATCTAGTTTTATATCGAAATATTGCATATATATATATATTTAACAAGACTATATTTACATTTTTAGTATTCTATCTTTATCTCACTGAACATAAAGCGATAATTAAGAGTTTTTATTTGATAATTCTAATATCTGGCCTCTGTTAATATATGTTATCTGATTTTTTTTATGATTCTTACATCCTCGAGCTTCTGAATATTTTTGCATAACAGAAGTTATATTTTAAAATGTGTATGTAGAAATAATTTGAGGCCTAAGATATTGTGAGGATTTTCTGATGCTTCTGCCAGGCAATGGCAGTATGGATGACCTTAATAAATATCAGATGATTTTACTCATGTGTGGAATTTAAGAAATAAAACAGATGAACATAGGGGAAGGGAAGGAAAAATAAGTCAGAATCAGGGAAGGAGACAAATCACAAGAGACTTTTAATTCTGGGGAACACACTGAGGGGTGCTGGAGGGGAGGTAGGTAGGGGTTGGACTAAGTGGGTGATGGACATTAAGGATAGACTTTATATAATGAGCACTGGGTGTTATATGCAGCTAATGAATCACTAAATTCTACTTCTAAAACTAATCATACACTATAAGTTAATTAATTGAATTTAAATTGAAAATGTAAAAAAAAAAAACAGTTTGAGTGAAATTCCTAGGACATTGATGATTCAAAGCTGTGCTGTAACCCTGTAACAGCTGCTTTAAATCCAGTTTACTTAAGGCTTCCTGTTTTTGGAGTCTAAACCAAAGTATGTGGGATTTACCAAAGTCCTACCCATACAAGTTCTGTCTTCCTAGTACACTAAGGCCATCAAAATACTGCTTACTCTCTCACTCATGCCTTCTAGACAGGGAAGTGCCCACCAGACAGAAGATGTCACAATATGCCAATTACCTCTTTAGACGTCTTTCTTCTTGATATTGAGAAGGTGATTTTGTACCCTCTTGATAACTCCCTAATTACTTTAAGTAAATGTTTTGACATTTTTCTCCACTTGGTCTAGCTGTTATCATTGTGTGTATTAACCCTAATTACAGACTCTACCATAAAAAGAAACATAGTCTCATATGCATTTTTAAAAAAATATTTTGGAATCATTTTAGATTTACATAAATGTAAGAGGAGTATACAGAATCCACATATCTACTTTACCCTGCTCCACAAATGTTAATACCTTACAAAGCTACCATGCATCTGTCAAAACCAAGAAATTAATATTGATACATTACCTTGATACACTGATACATGATTTCATTCATGTTATCATTAGTGTCTTTTTGTTTTCTGGGATCCAATTTGGGATATCCAACTGCATTTAGTCTTTGTGTCTTCTTATTCTCCTCTGATATTTGAAAATTTCCTAATCTTCCCTTATTTTTCCCTATCACTTTTTAAAAATTATTTTTATTAGCATGTAATGTATTATTTGCCCCAGGGGTACAGGTCTGTGAATCATCAGGCTTACACATTTCACAACACTCATCATTGCACATACCCTCCCCAGTGTCCATAACCTAACCACCCTCTCCCTACTCCCCTACCCACCCAGCAACCCTCAGTTTGTTTTGTGAGATTAAGAGTCTCTTATGGTTTGTCTCCCTCCCGATCCCATCCCTATCACTTTTAAGAAGACTGGTCAAGTGTTTTGTGACGTTATTATTAATTTTGCATTCTCTCATGTTATGATTAAACTGGGCTTCTGGGGAAGAATATCACAGAGGTGAAACAGCTTTTTCACTGTATCACGCCTCTTTCTTTGTATTTGTACACCTTTTGTCCACTTCCTTTTTATTGGCTTATGAGTCTTATTGTGATTTTGTTTTGTTTTGTTTTTGTTTTTTTGTTTTGTCTTTTCGAAAGAGAAAGGTGGAGAGGGCCAGAGGGAGAGAGAGCATCTTAAGCAGGCTCCATGCCCAGTGAGGAGCCTGATGATGCAGGGCTCAGTCTCAGGTCCCTTGAAATCATGACCTGAGCCGAAATCAAGAACCAGACACTTAACTAACTGAGCCACCCAGGTGCCCCAGTCTTATTGTGCTTTTAGGTAGATTTTTATTAATGTCTAAATATTTGCTATGACTGGAAATAAATTTTTTTGACTAAGCATTAGTGATCATTTGCTTCCAGTCCTTCACAGTACCCTTTAAATATAAATTTAAGTCAGAGAATAAGAGAAGTAAGAACAAAGTATTTTTAAGACCCACCCATGAAACAAGGCATTATAAAATAAACATATCTCAATGTTATCATACTAATTAAGTAATAATGTTTATGTTATAGGTATAGAATATTTATAGAAAATAGTTTCCTGTAACAAATATCAAATCTGTGGAGTCTAAGGTTTATTACATTGTTACTTGTCTGGAGAATTTTGGGGATGTGTCAAAATGTTTAGAAAATTTTAGAATATTATACTACAGATGAAAAGTCCATCATTTCAGACCTGAATAGTACCTTAGGTAAATTCCTCATTGGTCTATTAAAATCCTTTAAAAATATCTTTGAGTATTATAGCCCTCAACTTCAGCTTCTTTTGTATCTACACTTTAATACTGCCCTTTGTCCATGTCATTATTAGAAACTATTTGACTTTTCCTTCTGATCTCTTGAATTTTAGCAGCATCATCTCTGCTTATTTCTTCTAGTTGATTTGTTTTTCCAGCAACCCCCACTCTTTCCCTCCACTCTCTGGCTCGGCCCCTTCTCTGCCCTCTACCTCACATTTCCTGAAAGAGATCAACAAATGTTGATCATGTGGATTCACCAGAAGGATACTTTAGGGCATATATTCCGTCCCCTAGACAGCTAGATTCAACTACTTCCAAGAAAGAGATTAGTCCTGCTGTCTAGCATCCTGGGCTTGCACCCAGAGGGAGAAGAGTTCACTCTGAGCTATGAGATGATCAAGTCTTAGGGCCTGCCAAAAGAGAGACAATAGAGGACAATGGAGGTATAATAATTTGACCCAGTATATTGTTACCCAAACTGTAAACAGAAGTCTTTGAGCAAAAGCCTTCAAGGATTTTTATTTTAGAAAAATTGTTTATCAGTAATGCCAAGAAAGGGCTTAGCAGGCAATACCTTGCCTTGTTTTGAGAATGATCCTGAGCTTCCTAATAGGAGTTGCAGGGTATGAAGCAACAGACTCCAGGGGCTCTCCATTACTCCATTACTTTGAGGCCAAAGAGAAAAACTTTGGTGGGAACATCTACATAGGTATACCTCTCCAGGAGTGCAAGAGGGAGTCAATTCCATCAAGAGCTATTAACTCAGTGTTACCTCTGCTGGAAACATCTGCCCCAAGTTGCTTTTGAGACCTGCTAATAAGAACTGCCTCTTAGAGACACTGCTAAAGACCATGCTTGCAGCACTAGTTCCCTCCCTACCCCCCAAGCTTGGCTTTACTTGGACATCATCACGGGGGGCATTTGCAAGAGCTATTTCTTGGTTCAGGCTTTATAATTCAGTAGATTTGGGAAGGGTTTAAGAAGCTGTAGGTATTTTTTAAACAAGTATTCCTGGTGATTTTAGTGTTCCTCCTCCTCACTTATTGTGCAGCTATTTCCAACCTTCCCAAACCTTGGAGAAGAACTGATCATCAGCTATTTATGGAAAGAGTATCAGTCATTCTAGCTGCGATACTTCTAACTAAAGAGACTTGTGTTTTTCTGTCAGGAAACATGATTGGCTTTGCCTGACTGAGTCTCTGGGTGGTTTTGAGTTGAGTAAATAAAATATGAGCTGTAACTAGGTTGTGGATGGCTGAAGAAGTGGCTGAAAGAGGAGAATCACATAACTACTATTTACAAGGATGGGGATGGATGGATGGGGCACTACTTTAGGAGACCTAGGATTAAAATTGTCATAAATGATTTTCTTTTCTATGAGATTCTCCCCTTTCTCTGGCTGGGATTATTCCTTTTAATTTCTTGGGGTTGTCAGTAGACTGCTAACTAAATATGCATGGTTACCATAGTAATTTTTGCTTCAATTTCCTCATACAGAGGAAAAGTTATTTACATATGATTTCCTCTCCTTACCAGTCTTCTGGACTGCAACTCAAATGGAACTTAGATTAACTTTGATTCTGCTTTTGAAACATGGCAGGCTTACATAAAAATCCCTGAGAAACCATCATTAATTCTTAAAGACACTTTTTTCCCCCTGTAAACTATATGTAGAGCTTTGATACAATTTTGATTTCCTATGTGACAGAATTTTATATACACAGAATATTTTTCTTCCTCTTTTCATTACCTGACATTATGGTGGTTCTTAGAACTGCAAATATTGGAGGATGAAGAAATGAACCCAACCATGTATTTAAAACTGTTTCTGAGATCTTTCTTTGATGTAGTATTGTTGAGGCTATAGCATGATTTTCTGACTCAGTTTTTGTGGAAATGAGGAACAAGCCTTTCCACAATTATCCTTGGAGTTGTTCCTTTTTGGAAAAGCATCCAGATACCACTAATTTGTTATGAACAGAAATTTGGGGAAGTGCTTATTTAGGGTTTCAGACTCCCTTTCTCTAAAAATAATTCTTGTATTGACCAACATGGTGCCAGTTAGTATCTTGAACAACATGAGAAAGTACCTTATTACAGTGAGGTTCACCTGGCATTTTCCAAAACAGCAAGTTTCAACTCTAGTTAGAATACACAGAGTACTTGAATTTTTTGGAATTACACACACATAAAGTTCATAATTCATTTAAAAAACAGACCTTTGTAATAAAGATTAAATTGAGATGACTGTATTCTTCCTGTTGATCAGTTTTAGTCTCCCCTAGCAGTGTTGTGCTTAGAAAGTATTAGTAAATCCTTGTCAAGTTAATACAGTATTACTGAAAAATCATGAGGGCCAGAGAAAGCAAGCAAGAATGGAATCTTGAGGAGGTAACACCAATACTTCGGGGCTGGTTATATCAGTGTTATGGAAGAGAATATACCAAGATGTGTTAAAATGAACAAACAGAAGAAATTTATGCTTCTGTTAAGCTAGGTAAGGTAGCACAGAATTGTAGTAGAAGGCGCTAGAGTATAGCTTGCTGTCTTTTAGGGTATTCACTAGATTTGGCTTTCAGATATAGCTTTGCCATTGATTAAACATGGTGCTCAGACAGATGAGTATCTGGTCCACTGTGTGTCACAGCCAGTTCACCTGATATAGTAAAGATCAAAGTAGGTCATTTATGGTACTGCCTCCTTTGTCTACCGAATATGAGTCCAAGTTTTCTAGTTCAGCCATTAATATTGGCTTAAGCTCATCCCTGGTTGTGATGTGTCTGAGCTGGCTTAGCCTGGATTAAGACTAGGGTGCATGGAAGTAGCAGAGCCCTGCTGTGCTGTTTTGTATGATCAGCACTGTGCGGGGGAGGGGTAACTAAACAGGAATGAAAGAATAAACAGTGCAATATCCATGAGCTTGCTGGAGTTGAAAGAGACAGAAGAATAGATGAAGGTCTCAAGTGCTGACATGGGTTAGTCAGGGGCCTGGGAGCTTATGATAAAAATAGCTAACATTGATCACACGCTTGTTTTATGGCAGGCACTACTCCAAGGGCTTATAAGTAGAAACTCATATGTGCTAAAACTTATCTCATTTTATAGTTGAGGGAAATGTGGTATAGAGAAGTCAAATAATTTGCCTAGGGTTATAAGCTAGTAATTTTTGGAGCTATGATTTGAATCCAGTGTATTCTCTGAGAACCAGAAAGGCACAAGAACAAAAATTTTCTTCTGTGTCCAGGGTTTTCTTGGCAAATCTGGGCACTGCAAACCCAAGAGGCCTCACCTCCTAGCAGACTCTGCTTCTCTCTACATGAGTTTACACAGACCTGGGATTGGACTGCTGCCTTGTTTTTAGCTTGGAGGGATTTAATCTTTTAATGTTTTACGTTATGAAAAAACTCTGGACTCTCCTTTTTATCTTTTTGGTAGTAACTTAAAGAGTAGACTTTTAAAAAATTTGCATTCTTAGTTTTGTAATCTTTTTTTTATCTTGCTTAATTTTTTAAACCATTTTAATGATGTTTATTTTCCAGTTTTAAGAGTTTTATCTTGGTATATTTACATTTATCATATATTGTTTTTCTTTTTTAAACTTTATTCCAGTAAAATTTCTTTTATATTATCTCTTATACACACACACACACATACACACACACACACCCCTACACCTATAATTATTGTTTTTAGAATTTGATGGGTTCCGGGGCATCTGGGTGGCTCACTTTGTTAAGTGGCTGCCTTCAGCTCAGGTCATGATTGACCCACAGAGGTCTTGGGATTGAGCCCCACATTGGGCTGCTTGCTCTGCGGGGAGCCTGCTTCTCTCTCTCTCCCTTTGCCTGCTGTTTTCTCTCTCACTTTCTCTCTTTCTCTCTCTGTGTCAAATAAATAAATAAAATCTTAAAAAATTTTTGATGGGTTCCAATTGTGTTATATACTTGTCAAAATTGTTTTCTTGTTTTTCATTTTTTTGAAAAATCTGGCTTTTGTATCTCAAGTAACTTTTTAAAATAATTTCATGTTTTATTATAGTTTATATTTTATTTTTAACTTCTTAATTTTTAAAAAGATTTTATTTACTTATTTCACAGAGAGAGAGAGAGAGAAAGAGCGCGCGCGAGAGAGAGAGCACAGCTCAGGGAACATAGGCAAAGGGAGAAACAGGCTTTCTGAGCAGGGAACCTGATGCAGGACTTGATCCCAGGACTCTGGGATCATGACCTGAGTCAAAGGCAGATACTTAACCAACTGAGCCACCCAGGCGTTCCTGTAACTGTCCTTTAAATTATTTTACATTATTTTTGATCATTTTATTTTGAGCTTATTTTGTACTTTTATTATTTAAATACTATTCTGCGCATCTGCATTTAGTTGTTTTGGTATATTGTGTTCACATGGCCCACAGGAAATGGGATCATACAGACCACAATAAGGGTAACCACACTAAGAGGGGCCTTGTATCTCTTACCCCCAGTTTAGATCGTTAGTAGCCCTTTTAGCTGTCTGAAAGGAGTTCCTCTAGAACTTAGAGTTTCCCTTCAAAGCTGAACCTCAAAAAAGTAATAGCAATGCAGAAGATCCACTGACCAATAGAACTTCTCAAGATAATACTATACATTTATACACATGACTGTGAAAATCCTCCAGGATCTTAACACAAGTTACTCTAAAATTTTACTGTATGAAATGGCTAAATAGTGAACGAATATTTTAAACACATAAGTAAGATGGTACAGGTTTTACTAAGAGAAGAATCCTCAAAACATATCTGGTTTGATTTTAATAAGAATCACATATCAGGAGACCTAATAGAAACTATATTAAGACAGTTTTAGAAAAAAAATATTAATTATAATTTCTATACATAATGGCATTAGCTATTCCATATAACTTGCTTTCAGGTGTGGTTATAGACTGAGTGTTCTAGACTGTGAGTGTCCCAGAGACTACCCCATATTAAATAAGTCAGTGACAAATAGGTAAGGTAAGATTTATCACCAGAGTATCTTAGGGACATAATTCACTGATTGTACGTGGGTGTCTTAGTTCAGGCTGCTATAACAAAAACACCATAGACCAGGTGGCTTAAACAGCAAACATTTCTCAGTTCTGGGGATGAGAAGTTCAAGATCAAGGTGCCAGGATGATTGGGTCCTGCTGAGAACTCACCTCCAATTTCTTCACATGCTAGAGAAGGCAGAGAAAGAAGCTTTTTAGTGTCTCTTCTTATAAAGAAAGGCACTAATCCTACATTATGAGAGCTCCACCCCTGATGACCTAACTCTCCTCCAAAGGCACTGTCTCCAAATGCTGTCGCATTAGGATTAGGGTTTTAACATATGAATTTGGGTGGGACACAAATAGATAGCTCATAACAGTGGGTTACTCTCATAAACAACAGAGTGTTTCAAGCATCTTACAGGTGTTTGTTTTCAATCACATGCTTTAATGCCCCATCAAAAGCCCTCTGAATATAAGAAACTTTTACTTATTTTTCCATTTCCATAAGAAAATACACAATGCTATACTAGACAGACATGAGATCCATCATAGTGACGTTACTTTTTAAAATACAATTTTCAAATATCCTAATACAGTAATCCTTTTCTGAAGCCTTTAAAATTGACTATTAACATCAATAATAAAATTATATTTTTTTGAAAATAGTTACCAATTTCATCCACATTAGAAAAGAGGTAATAGAAAACAGGGTTTTAAATAATTTCTAAGCAATTCATTTCACCAAAGTATAGACAATTATTTCAAATATTACATTTGGCAGAGATACAGCAATTCCCAATGATACAGGTAATTGTATTAAAAATATTAAGGAAAAGACCAGGTGAATTATTTTTTTGGTTCATCAAAACATTCAAAATTTGTGTTCTTCTTTTATTTTGATTCATGATAATTCTTTAAAACTGTTACTTTTATTATCAGTTAGGTAAAATCCTATCTGGACTTAATTGACATTATGTATCTCATTGTTAGAAAAAAAACCCTAAATTAACTAACCTCTTAGTCTTTTGGACATTTCAAAACTTTGTTAGTTTCGGGGTGCCTGGGTGGCTCCGTCAGTTAAGCAGCTGCTGGGATAGAGTCCCACATCGGGCTCCTTGCTCGGCAGGGAGCCTGCTTCTCCCTCTGCTTCTGCCTGCCACTCTGCCTGCCAGTGCTCTCTCTATCTCTCTGACAAATAAATAAATAAAATCTTAAAAAAAACCAAAAACATAAAAACAACTTTGTTAGTTTTGATCACAGTAAATTTCAAACTTTATTTTTTAGACAAGTCTTATTTTTTGTATGAAAAACAGTATTTTCATACACTCCACTTTTGGTCAGTGCTAAAATCATTATCATGTAAGGAAATTCACAAAGGATGGAATAAGATTTAATATTATACAGAATTTGTAGCTTATACATCCACTAGTTATTTCCCTCCATGTAAATATTATGGAGATATAAGTACATGAGTATTTAATTATGGTAGCACATTATAGAATAATTTCAGAAAAGCTGGGTGAACCAAGTTCCACTTGTTATATTAATTGCAACTTGTCATAGGAAACACCTATGTTAAAGTTCTCTGAACTGAGAATTATAAATGTCAGTTGTTTGGGTCTCAATTCTAAAGCATATTGAGATTATAAAATTATGAAGTAGGAATAATATTTATTGTATACCAAAAGAGCAAAAAATAACTATTTAATGTGCTGGACTTTATAAGAAGCACTTAAGAGCACTGAAACTCATCTGTGTCTTTTAAAAACAGGAGTGAAGTCCTGAGCAAACATTCCGTGATAGAATAGCAGATCATGCTTGATTTGATGATGTCATAGGGGCTAAGCTTTTCGGTTAAAATGTAACCTCCATGGAGAGGAAGAGGATTAGTGGGTTAACTATTGTTATTGTTATAAGCAACGTGGACCATAATAATTTTGCATATGTTACTTCCATTGATTACAAAGCATGTGTCATACACTCTGCCGTCTCACCTTCATCAAAGCCTTGAGGACGCTTGAAGCTGAAGTATTTTTAATTCTCATTTTGCAGATGGAGGTTAAATAACTTGTTTATGGTGGCATAGTAGTGAATGTTCAACATTAATCTCTGGTCCAGGTCCAGTCCAAATCTTCTGATGGGAAATCTCATAATCACTTCATTTCCTAAACTGAACCCTGGGGTCCAATAAGCCATCTTCTAAATATATATTTGCCATTGGTCACAAGGGCTGTGTGACACTGTGGATAATTAAGTGCCATCCACCATCTTTACTGAGAAGAACCTAAGGATATATCAGAAAATCACTCTCACATGGGAAAGATAATCTACTATTACCTTTATTGCAGAAGTATACTTGAAAATCCAACAAAGGATCTTGAAGCTAATAGAATAAGCTCCTGATCCCTAGGGAAACCATTTCTACACTAGAGCCATCATCAAAAGTCCTTGAGACAAGTAACCCAGGAGTGGAATGGTTATGATTGCACTTTACAAGCAAACCTAAAAAGATACCAGGAGCTGCTTTATCAGGTCCCCTGCTATGAAATAAAAGCAGAAGAAAAATCTACAAAGCATTCTAGCCTGAGGATGTGTACTATTCTGTATCATGGCAGACTGACTGCAGCCAAATATGTATCTTCATTGAAAATATGTAAATGAATAACTTTGTTGAATTTTGCTACCTGGGACTCACATAAGATGCAATTTAAATTCTAATCATGGGTAGCAAAAGTCCTGTGATACTCATTTTGCAAAGGAGAATGGCAACCTTGGCAAGATTACAAGTTAGAAAGTTATATTCCCCTTGTGTAAATTTACTCTTCAGCTTCATTCAGTGAGAATTATTTATTTTCTTATTCAATAGATAAGTGCCTTCTAAAACCAAGCCTACTATTAGGTTGAGCCATATGGAATTGCCAATATTTGACTATTTTTAGACAATAAGTATGCAGTTTCATATGGCTTAAACTAATATATGCCAAAGCATGAATAGAAATATTTGCAGAAGTTTAAATTGTCCTCAGCATAACCTCACCTGTACACATTATTTTAGCAAAAGCATTAAAGGGAAATTGAGTCTCTTCAGTGAAATTAAAGTTTATAAAAGTATAAAATTTATACTAGTTGTTTTGTAAAGGTTTTTCCTTACTTTGTTAGTGATATGGTGAATATTAAGCTAAAAATGGGTCACCCTATGTTTGTTTCTTAATTTTTGGTTTAGGGGAGAATAGCAAATAGCATTTTCATATGAATAATCAGGCATTACTTAGGAACCATGGAGAACTATGTGGAAGTTGAAGGTATATTAGTTACAAGTAAGAAGTTTGGGAACTGAGTTGTTTTGGCTCCTAGAGTGTACAGCATATGTGCACACGTCTGTGTTTTTACGTCTGTACATTCCAGTACCCTTATATGTGCCGAATAATCACATGGGTAGATAGTAGTTGTATTGGAAGTGTTGTTGCCACTTTCTTAGAGGCATTTCAAATATTTTTTTAATTTAAATTCAATTAGCCAACACATAGTACACCATTAGTTTCAGATGTAGTGTTTGGTGATTCATCAGTTGCATATACACCCAGTGCTCATCACATCATGTGCCCTCCTTAATGCCCATCACCCAGTTACCCCATCCCCTCACTCCCCTCTCCTCCAGCAACCCTCAGCTTGTTTCCCAGAATCAAGGTTCCCTCATGGTTTGTCTTCCTCCCTGATTTCTTCTCATTCAGTTCTCCGTCCCATCCCCTAGGGTCCTCTGCACTATTTCTTCTATTCCACATATGAGTGAAACCACATTTCAAATATTTTTAAACGTGACGTCCAGTTTATAGCAGTTATTCACTATTTTGTTCAGGATGAATTACCTTATTGCAAGACTATTGGTGAAAATTTTTGAAAATTATGTTAAGGGGGAAAATCTTTTATAGTTTTTTTGAAGAGAAAATTCACAGTAATGATTTAATTTTGCTATTTCTTATCTTTACATTTGTTCTTTTTATCAGTGGATGAAAAACATTGTGTTCTTCCTTCTTATGATTTGTTATGCTCATTCCATTTATCTTACAATAAGATAAACTCTGGTGTTGAATTAGCTGTGATACAGCAGCTCACATTAATCACTCTGGAGTAAATGCATTACTAAAAAGATAGGACATCAAAAATATGGCTGGAATACAGTTTCAGTTCAACTACCAAATGACTTGGTATTACAAAGAAATGTTATGAGTTTATATAACCAATCAGTAGCGCTCTGGATTTAGCTCCCCCCGCCCCCCCCGCCTTAACAAACACTGAGCACCACCTGTGTAGCAAACTATCTCAGGTGCAGGGGACAAAGGACATTATATTTGGGAGGTATAAGATAGATTAATAAATCAGGGAAAACATCTTAAAGTCTTGGACAATGTTGTAAAGGCATGTCTAGGACAGAAAAGCCTTGGTTACTGGGGATGGATTTAAAGGAGGGAGGAAGGAAGAGACGGGGACAGAGAGAGATTGAGAGAGTAAGAAAATGGCAGGGACCTGGTTGGGGAACGTGAGGGTTGCCACACAGGAAATGTGAAAGCAAGTGATGGGATATCCATTGTGTTCAAAATAGTTGCTTGATTCACCATGATTTTTTTAGTTATTTAGTTACTGAGTATATGAATAAGTTGAGTAGAGAGGCTATCTGTACAGAGCTATAAAACAGGTTCAGAATGAGAAAATTCAATTTCATTTTATTTATTTTGGGGGGAGGGGCGAAAGGAGAGGGCAGAGAGAGAGAGAGAATCTTAAGCAGGCTCCATAGATCATGACCTGTGTTGAAATTGACAGTCCAGTGCTTAACCAACTGAGCCACCCAGGTGCCCTGAGAAAATTCAGTTTTAAACTACACATAGGAAAAGACCCAAACACCTGCCTTGCAGAAACATTTCACAGCAACAGCTTTTAGGGGAACAGAATTCCTTCCCTGTACGATATTTGTGACTAAGTGCTTATTAAAATTAAAAAATAAATAAAGAAGGGTGTTTATCAGCACAAGGAATAAAAGCATTTCCGTTTTTTTTGTTTTTTTTTTTTGGTTTGTTTTTGTCTTTGCTATAGTTTGTCAGATGTATCTTGTTTTGTAATACTCTCCTCTGACAAGTCTCATGTCATGGGAGATTCACTTTGTAGCATGAGGAACCTGTTACTAGAGTTGCAATGTGTAGTCCTTCGTTTTTTCCTAGTGTTTTGGTCAGTCTTTCTATTGAGAGGTAGCTTTGTAAGAATTCCCCAGGACAAGCACAGGGTAATATTTGTCTCTATATTACCATCACAGATGGACTGGGCTACCTGGTAGAATATGGGTTCCACGCTAAAAAAAAGCATACACATTTTCCTTGAGACAGTGACTAGATGAAAGCATTAGAGAACTGATGGAAAAGAGAGAAGGGGTAGAACTATAGAGAGAAGAGCCAAGAGCAGAGTAACCCATTTTGTCAGCACTTACATTATGTTGTCTGGGTGCTGGGACCTAGTCTCAACTAGTCCATTCCATTAAGTATCTGATGCTTGCTAACAAGGCTGAACTACTTATGTGGATGATGTTAAAAATAGGCAAGCAACGGATAAAAGCACCTCTCTGTGACCACAGAAGGAGTATCTCAAGTTGGACAGTGGATTGCAAATGATGTTCTCTGGAAGCCAAATCATTAGGACAGTAGCAAAATGAGGGCAAATGATGTCCTGGACAACATAATGTTTGCAGACCCATCTTCTTACCCACAGAGCCATGCAGCTGAAATTTGTCAAGGCTCACTAGTATCTTCTAAGCACCCCAGGGAGGGGAGCCCCAGATTGCAGTCACCCTCAGCCCTGCCCTGGTTAAGGCCCTATATTAGGACTGAGAGGAGAGATGGTTCTGGGGATCTTATCCCTAACTTTGGAAAAATTGCACAGTTGATACCTAACTTTCATTTCTAAAAATAGCACAGATAATTTTTCAGCCCAATGAAATTTTTATTAAAAGAGGAAACAAAGGTAGATTATGGAGAGGAGCTAATGTCAGTGCCTCTGATGATACTAAAATTTCTTTTACAATAATAAAGGAAATAGTATCTTCAGGCCCTTGAGGTTTCAAAATTGGAAACAGATCAAATAATGACAAAAAGGATATATAGATACACATATATGTATGTATGTGTGTGTGTATATATATATATATATATATGGGAGAGGGAACTGTAAAGCATAAGGTAAATGCAAATCAAGGTTGAAAAGATACAAAACAATTAGGTCAAGAGCAATCAGTAAAATCTGTGCCAAACTAAACAATACTTTGATATTCTGTTGTGGAACAAGGATTTGGGGTTATTTTGAAAAATCACATCACTACGACTCTGTCCAGAACTCCCAGCTGCAGAAAGAGAAGTAAACAAGTCATCCCATTGGAAGACTGCAAGGTTAAAGAACAAGCAAAGACGAAAGACTCAGTGACATTCTTGTTGCTTCCTAGTGACATGATTATAGTTCATATAATTCCCTAAAGGAAAACTACAAAAGGATGTTTCTAGAGATAGGAATACAAATAGCATTTGCTTGTATGTTTTAGAATCAGATAACAAGAATGAAGATTAGCTAAAGGAGGTTGTATTTTCTTTAAAAAAGTATTTCTATATCCTCCTATATGCAGTCATTTGACACAGAATTTTTCCTACTGCCTTTTCATAGGTCATCATGTGGCTGAAGGATGCTGTTTATTAGGCATTGCTAAAAGCTAGCTATTGAGTGACTGACTTCTTTCTGCATTTCTCTACTCCTCAGCTTCCATCCCATAAACATATGTGTAAAGTCTTCCATGCCAACAGCCAAATCAGATCATTCTTGCCTGGGAGTAGAAAGTGGGACTTGAATTACCTAGTATGACTATCCTAATGAATCAACCAGCTAGCTTTCAAATTCGTGACAGGAAGGTAACACTTAGAGTTTTGTAGGTATTTTCATGTGTCATTCATGCATGTGCTGGGGCGACATCAAACTCCCAGGAAAATCAAGGACAAAGAGGCAGTCAATTATTTTGGATTCAAATATAAATATTCATGTAAGAACACGAATGGACAAAATGTATATGCACCATAATAATTTTTATTTAGTCCCTCTCATCTCTTGGGATACCTAAGAGATATATACATTTTTAATTCAAAAATAACACATAAGCAAAATGCTACAGGGGGGAACAAAATCTTATCTCAAAGACTGTGCATTAATTACTCAAATCAAGAAACAAGTTTGTATCCCCAGTCTATCATTTAAGAGAGCATTTTGCAAAAAACAGTGAGAGAACCACTGTCCTGTAACAACACACAAAACTGGGGCGCCTGGGTGGCTCAGTGGGTTAAGCCTCTGCCTTCAGCTCAGGTCATGATCTCAGGGTCCTGGGATTGAGCCCCACGTCTGGCTCTCTGCTCAGTGGGGAGCCTGCTTCCCCCTCTCTCTGCCTGCCTCTCTGCCTACTTGTGATCTCTCTCTCTCTCTGTCTGTCAAATAAATAAATAAAATCTTAAAACACACACACACACACACACACACAACACACAAAACCAAATTGGTGTCTCCACTTTGATTTCTCTTTTGAAATTAATCTCTGGTTTGATTTTCTTTTGCCTCTGGTATCCTAGAGGATCATTTGGTAGCATCTGGATAATTTTATGTTAACATCTGGAATTGAGATTTTTTTTATTTGTCTGATGCATATAGAATACTTCTGTAAGAAATGTATTTTCCCCAGCTGCTGTTTATTCATTTCAAAGAGACATGGTTAAGTGAGTGTAACAGCCTCTAAAATTCCTGAGGAAACACAAAGCATGTTTAATACAAAGTCCTGCCAGTCTATTCTCTTTCCTACCAGCTTTTCCCATGGCAGAAGTGGTGGGGATCTGCATGGAAGGAAGAATTTTGAGTGGTAACAGGTGGTGGTGTTGAGTGCATGGACCTTGGAAGTCAGGCCTGCTTTGGAACCATTGGTCTGTTCGTCAGTGGCTGTGTAACCTTGGGCAAAATCTTTGAAATTCAGTTTCTTGATCTCAAAGTGGAGAAGTATAAATACATGCCTTCCAACATAGGTTATACTAAATGAAACAATTTATATCAAATACCTGGCTCAAGGTGCGGACTTAATGAATGGTAACTGTTACTATCATTTATTTTAATGTATTAATGTACAGAATGCAACTTCTTTTCCTGACTTTCTAAGGCTTTTATTGTGTGACTGGCAGTTTGGTGACTTGTACAGGGGTTTTCAGAGCTGCAGCTGAATGTTGTCTTTTAAAAAACTTACTCTTTGAGTGGAAGGAGACGAAGGACTCAAGCTGGCTAAAGACATTGTAGTGGAAGCCAGAGAAAACTTCCTTTCTGAGCTTCTCTAGCAAAGACTGTGAAGTGTGTGTGTGAAGAAACTTGACTGTTCAAGCCTTCGGAATTCACAAACATTTAAAATAAAATCTGTAAGTTTCAGCTCTTGTTGTGGCAGGAATAAAAGAGTTCATTGCCGTAAGTGAAATGCTCCAAATATTGTGAAACTCTTCTTGGAAGAGGCTAAATGACTTGTTTTTATCCCCCACCCCCCAGTTATTCACCTTCAAAAATAAAATTTGTAATATTTAGTTAGAGGAATGCACTGAAGGTTCTGAATACAGCTCTGAACTGTTCCAGAATCTCTTGTGTGTTGTTGGGATATGTGTAGAACTGATGCAGTTAATGCAAAGGGTTTTTCATTTACTTGATTTCACAACCTTTGATATTTTTGTTTAAAAAATTAGCTTCATTTTACATCACAGATTAGGCATTTTTCAAGGCAGCATGAGTTAACAGTTTCAGAGAAATGATTTTAATAACATGGATTTCACATATTGAATCTGAAAACCCAATAGTCTTCTTAAGTATATACTTTCCTGTGTTCTGATGTTACCTTAAAGAAATTGAGGGTTTGTAGATTGTCTCATTCTTTGCTCTTTCCCCAATACTTAGTAGGTCAATAGTACTAGATAATACTAGGTGAATGAATGCATAAATGAAGAGATGTTAGAATAAATGAATTTATTACTGTTATTTATCTAAGAAATATCCCCTTTGCTTTCACTTATTCCCAGGAAAATTATCAAGGTGGCATACATAACAAAACACTTAAAGCTGTCAAAAATGAAAATTTAACTGAACAACATATTAAAGAGAAATGCATATTTATTGCTCATCTGGATTAAGTTACTGCAGTTTAACTCTTAATTTAATTTAGAATTTTTAGACAATTAGAGCAAAAAAAGGAAAATGTTAAATTATGTAGTTTCCTTGTCTAACAAAAGAGAGCATCCAAATTTGCAGAACAGACATTTTCTTGGCAGAGAATTCTCAGAGAAAATTTTAATGAAATCCGTATGTAAAGACTTCAGATAGCAAAAAGTACAAGATTTTCAAGGATAAATCTAGCACAGGGGATAATATCACTTGTTTATTTCTACCACATAAGAAAACTAAGGATATAAACTTAAAATTTTCACTCAGTGATGATCTGTGAGTCTCTTAGCAACTAAGATAATATGATTTAATTCCATAATTTTGTGATAATATAACTCAGGAAGGAGCCTGGAGGATGGATGGGTAGTTTGTCCATCTTGATGTCCCTCTCAAATGTCAATGCAAAGGCAAATCCACAGGACTGAATTACTTACAGGGACTTAAGCATCAGTATTCCTTGTTGCTGCGTAGTCTTCCAGGTGATTACCATAGAGAATGTATTTCTAACCAAATGAAGAGAGAGCTCACCACCATGCAGAAGTGCATTGTTGGGAAACCTGTGGTTAAAACCAATATATTTACCCAACATTCATTTTAAGTAACAATAGATAGCATTTATTAATCACTTGCCACATGCCTGATACCATTCTAAGTGCTTTGATTCTCTTAGCCCATCAAACTTTCACAATAAATACGTGTAGGAGACATTATCAGTGTTCCTGTCTTATGAATGAGGAAACCGATGAGCAGTATTACTTTGCTCAAGATTATGTAGTAATAAATGGCAAAGCCAAAATTTTAAAAGCACAGCCTGAGCGCTCAGCCACCGGCATGAACTTACCCTCAACTTGCCTATGAATTTGTATCAGCTTGTGGACTCTGCAGAATGGATACTTTAGACAGTTTCATGGAATACAGAAGGACATGAACAATGATAACAGGATCAGTAACTAAAATCTGCTTGCTTTAACCATTAAAGAACATCAGTGTGACTTCCTGCCAAGTATCCGCTTGTGAAGAAATTGTATTGTGATCAGCAGGC
The DNA here is from genome assembly GCA_004024625.1 of Mellivora capensis. Taxonomy (NCBI): domain Eukaryota; kingdom Metazoa; phylum Chordata; class Mammalia; order Carnivora; family Mustelidae; genus Mellivora; species Mellivora capensis. Next base: position 46,435 of record PISX010001539.1, on the reverse strand, counting down.
TAAAGTGAAGACAGTAATAAATCCTTTGAAGTAGGTGAATGAATGGATTAACCTTTTGCATGGTATCAGACAGGAAAATAGAGCTCATTTTATGGAAGTGGTTGTGGTCTACGGGAGAGTGCATTGGAATAGACAAATGGATAAAATCAGAGTTTAATTCCCCACTCTACCTCTCATAATCTCTTCAACTTCCTAGGTTCTGCTTTGAATGTACCTTCTTAGAGACTCAGTTTTTTTTAACCTGTAACTTGGTTTAAAATTCTTGCTCTCTCTATCCCCCACCCCCAGCTTTGTTGTGATGCCAAATAAAATACTGTAAGTGCGTACCCCGGTGGATTCTAAAGCAGTCTACAGATGCCCAGTGTTCACACATACTTGCCGTGGGTGAAAGACATGCATCCAATTAATGTACAAGCTGTACCGAGTTATTTTAGTTCAATTAAAAAGACAAGTAGCTTATCTATAGGCCAATTTCATGGCATTTCAAGTTGGAATTTTGTCTGTTATAAATCTGTTCTTAACTACTCTCATTCAGTCTTTGAGGAAACTTTAATAGACTGGAATATATTCAAGAGTAGATAGGGTCAGAATCTCTCTAAGAATAAAAAGCGAAGGAGAAACTTTTGAAAGCCATGAGGAGTACCTTATTGTTTTTAGCCATGTCCCTCAAGAATGGAAGTAAAGCCAGGACCGGTAGTAATGCTGATGGGTTGTTTCTCCTAATGGGCAATGCGTAAAAGTGAGCGACCCAGCCTGAAATTCCTTAAGGGAACAAAAAGTCTTATAAATCCTTAAAGTTTTGTTTTAATATTTTTGAATGACACTTAAGAAAGAAATGGTATAAAATTATATAAAATATATATAATATAAAATATATATAAAAATATATAAAAACTATATAAAGTATATATATATATAAAGTACATATAAAGTAATTATATGTAATTATATGAGGAGAATTGCACCATGATCAGTAGGCCTCTGTTCTTTCCACTGCTGACAACTACTAATAGTTTGGTGTGTATTTTTTCTTTAAGTATTATTTTAAATGCATGTATGAGAAAGTGTATAAAAGTGTATTATGTAGTCTGATTTTTCTCACAGATAGAATTATCCTATGCATAGTGTTTATGATGTTGTGGTATTTTTCCCCACTTCGGTATTGGTAGATTTACATTGTTTTTATTTTAATTGTCATGTGCTACTTCACTGAAACGTGGGTGTCCTAGAATTTATCTAATCATATCCTCACTCTTGGCCTCTTAAGCTATTTCTAGCTTTTCATGATTATAGGCAATTCTGTAATGGACATCTTGTATAAACATGTTTATGTTCTCCCATGAATATTTCTGCAACTAAGTCTGGTAAGATGAATCTTAGGTCAAAGGACATATGCACATTTAAAATATAATTTCCAGTATCTATATACTAATGTCATAAACAAGTTTTATTTATAACCAGAAACTGTCACATTCATAAGAAAAACAAATATGTTGGGAACATTTTTTTAAAGTTGTCAGAGCAGATTTCAGGATGTTCCAAGCCTCAGTATCTCAGATATATATTTTGGTGCATTCAAGGAAAAAAGAAAAAAGAAATTAAATAAATATCCAAAATCACATTCTGTCTACCTCTCTATCCTCAAGAGTCTCTGTACAAGAGTCATCATTGATACAGTAAGGTTAGATTGAAAATTGAGCTTTTTTTAAATGTTTGAGGATTTCTGAACACAGTGAGGATCCACAGTGTAATCACTTGTAAAATTTTAATAGGTTATTATTAAAAAAAAAAGAAAAAGTCAGATTTAAATGAAATAAAACAAGTAAGCGTTGCTTCACAGAATAGTGCTATGCAAAAAAATTGACACAATTGGACTAACGCATTTTTGAACTTGCAGGATTTTAGGAAAATGAAAGTGAGTAAAATGTGCAATTACTGTGTAAATAAAAATGTATGGGATTCTAGATTAAAAAAATCTAAAAGTGAAATAGTTTAACAATGTTTACTAAAAGATAATAACTAGTATGTTACAAAGCATTTTTGTATGTAAAGCGTCATACTTTACATATGATCTATTTGGGCTTAGAAGTCAGAACCTTCTTTACAGGTGACTTCACTTCTGTCTTCAGAGCTATTTTGTTTAAAGGCTTATTTATCCTCCGTCAAGTGATCCTTCTAAAGCTTTTCAGTCTATCTGTTCCAGTTGGGTTGGGAAATCTTCAAGGAAATTATTATCCTCCGGAGTCTACACAGTCTTTTGCTATTGCATTTGCTGTGACTTAGAACACAGGCAAACTATACAGGAAAAGTAGAAGTGAGCACTCTAGAATACAAAGGTGCCTAATTTCTTCTCATGCCATTTCCTTATTGCCTTTAATTAAAAATTGTTTCTAAATTGCAAGGCTTTTTTTTTAAAACCACATGAATCAGTGTGCTCCTTCAGGGGGACTTTTCTAGGAGACTTTTTCAATACTGAAATGATTAACAATATCTGAAGCAAAATTGCACAAAATGTCTGGTGTGGCAATAGTGGGTGGGAATACTAGAGGCCCCTGCTGAGTGCAAGACAAAGACTGCCTTCCCCATTGTCCCTCACCGTGATGGTGGGCCTGGGATGTGTTTTCAGAAATAATTACTTGCAGAGCACTTATAAAAACACATGAATCACCCTCTTCACTGTGCTTGTTCCCTTTTGGGGAAGTTTGTCTAGTACGCTGTTAAATTGGGAGATTTACCAATCTAGTAAGAAAAATATTTACTACTTTTTTGAAGACCTCAGAATCTTTTGCAAATACGCCTTCAATTTTTATTACAAACCGCCTTGATGTTGTTGTTTACGATGCAATTTTTAATTTGTTAGTTTAATTTAGCATGAGTCACTCCTATGGGTTAACAACTTTCTCTTCCAGTTATATCTAGTGATATCATTGGGTTTTTGTGATGTGCTTGCCGCTCCAAAGATTTCCCTGAAGTTTGCACATGAGAACTAGCAGAACCCCATGATACCTGGAGTTCAAAGCTGGAATCTCTGGAAGGAAGTGCTAAGAAGTAACCTCAAAGCCGGAAACTATATACTTTAGAAAAAATAAACCCATCTTGTTAGTGAATCTTGAGATGAGGTTAGAACCTCTAATACTGTTATAAATGGGTTTTAAGAAAATTGTATTGGAGCCTCTGCAAAATTTGGAAAAGGCTGTGGATCAAAGAAATTATAAGGCAGCAGCAAATAGTAAATAATATATTTTGAAGTTATAATTAAAATTAACCAGAGTCAATTTTCTGAGGCATTGAGCTATTAAAGATTTATGAGTTGCCTAAAATCTCAAATCTTTCCTGAGGTAATCGCTTCAGTGGACATAAAGGAAAGGTATCTTATTTGCTGCTTCACTGCTTAAACCAACATGAAAAAAACAAATTTGTGGTTATTACTCATTATGAGGATGTTTATTGCAATAATGGTTAGCCCTTAAAATTTTGTGAAAAAAGATCACTAAATGTTGTTTTAGTCTTAAAACTAAAACTTACAATTAGCAAAACTTCTAAGTTACCCTAAACCAATTAAGCTCTACCTGGATACGTAGGTAAATATCCTGCAGAAACTTTAGGCTTCACTCTATATAGATCTTTCATCCTATCAACTGATAATTTTTAAATGATTAATAGAATATTGAAGGGAACCTTTTTTTTTTTTCTAATCACATTTGTGCAACCAACATTCAAAATAGGATTTTTGAAAAAATCTTATATCAGAATTTATTCCATTTGTCAAATGCTCCCGCCTGAAATGGCACCAATGTAGACTTCTGAGTTTCTGGGGAGCTTCAGTGTGTAAATGTGCTCATTATCCTAAACACAGCCTTATTAACTCTTGCGGCCCAAAGTGAAAGTTCAGGGAAATAGAACCCAGAATGCCTTCCTACTATTCTTTGCTTCACGCCTTTGGAAATCTGTGGGAGGCTTTACAGCACTAGACAGAACATTGGGAAATAGGATTATATATAAAGTTTACCATCAGATTTTTTCCAAATGGTGCTTATGTGAGCACTTGTAACTTGCATTTTTATGAAGATTGAGTGCTCTCCGGGTTTGCTGGTTGTGCTGAGTGGGTGTCTGTGGCCGCACTCATCCCCCCCGCCCCGGTTGGCATAGTCCAGCTTGCCCACATAGCCCCACCACGTGCATTTACTGTGGGTCTTGAATTCTGGGCTCTGTCGCTTTCTACCTGTTTGCTCATGGGCAAGTTCACGAACCTCTCTGAGCCTGTTTCCTCATCTGCAAACATGAAGAACAGTAATATGTTCTTGATACTTACAATGAAATGAGATAAACCTAAATGATAAAATCAGCTTATAAGTGCCATATTTAAAAAATATTGCAGCTTAAAGCCATCTAATTCACGTGATGTTTCTTGAAATAATAGTTACGTTTTGGTTCCTGGTCGAGACCCAAAAGCTTAGGTCTGAATGGTCAGATGGCAAACCTGATTGTCAGATGGCAAAGCTCGGTCAGTGGTTATGGATTCGGAAACCAGAGGCACTGATCAACTTTGTTCTGGACTATCGTGTCAAGGCTATTTATCAAGCGAACAGCCTTAGCAAGTGAAGTTAGTGTCTCCCTGTGAATCAAAGCTCGGGTTTGCGTACAGCCTTGGATGATACAGATGGTATCTCCCTCCAAGGTGGGGGCAGGGGAGGAAAGTGTGCTTTCTGCCGAAAGTAAAAGATTTCTTTACACCAGAGGTTCCTCATCTGTAAGACAACCCCCTGGAGTGTACATATCCACGGATCCTGGATCCTTGATTTATGTCTCTGCAGGATGGAATCTCTGAACCTCCCACACAAAATATACTAATCTTGTGATGGGAGGAATACAGTCGTTTGATCCTGTTATAAGAGTGTCATATGTTTTGCCAGTAGCCATAAAATTATGTCAGGCTAATTTGTTATCTTGCAAATCAGGTAATATTTCTGACCCTTCCTAGTCTTTTTAAAAAAAAAAATAGCTTTGGAACACCTGGGTGACTTAGTTGATTAAGTGTCTGGCTTCAGCTTAGGTCATGATCCCTGGGTCCTGGGATCGAACTCCGCATAGGGCTCCCTGCTCAGGGGGAGTCTGCTTCTGTCTATTCCTCTGCCCTCCCCACACCCTTGCCTTTACTCTCTCTTGAACACACTCTCTCTCTCTCAAATAAAATCTTTAAAAAATAGGTTTATTAAGACATACTTCATATACCACAAAATTCAGAGATCAAAAGTAAATGGTTCAGTAGCATTTAGTATATTCATGGAATTGTGCAACCATCATCATGATCTAATTTTAGAACTTTTTGAACATCCCCAAAAGAAACCCCATATGCATCAACAATCATTTCCCATTGCCTTCCTTCCCTCCCTCTCCCAGCTGCCTTGGGCTGATGTTTGAGGGTAGGAGGGGAGGGTGGAAGCAGGATCATGGTTAAGAGGGCTTTGTAGCACTTAGCAAAGGTGAGAGGTGTCTGTAGAGAAGATCTATTTTAGAAGTACAGCCAATGGGATTTCCTGACCAACTGCATCTGCCAGAAGGATTTGCTGATGGATTTTCCATGGCGTGTGAGTGAATGAGTAAAGGATGAGTTGGCCATTTTTTGCCTCAGCAGCTGGAAGGATTCAGTTGCCATGCAGTGAATTGGGGAAGACTGTGGGTGTAGCAAGGTTTGACGGGGAGGAAAAAGAGTTATGCTTAAATGAGATTAAGCTGAAAATGTCTGTTAGACATTATAGTAAGGTTGCAGAGACCATAAATAGTATCCTAGAGCTCAGATGAGAAATACTGCTTAAAGATATAAATTTGGGAATTTAGAGCCATGAGACTGCATGAGATCACCCAGGAAGTACAAGAAGAGAAACACTCCTAGGACTGAGTCCTAGGACAGGGCACTTGACCCTGGAGAGGTCCGACAGATGAGGTAAAACTAGTCACATCAAAGAGCAAACACAGTTTTGGACAGAGGTTTCTTGTGAGAACATTGCAAGTGTTACAGATTCTCTTTGTTGCCAGATGTGGAAATAATCTTTAAGGAAATGTATGCTCAGAACTTGATGTGATTTATATAATAGGCAACTGACTATTTGCTAATTCCATTTGCTTCCTAAGAGAAAGAAAAAATAATGATAAACAATTATAGGAGAAGGGGCTTCAGACCCATCAAGAACTTGACCAGGGTTTTCCAGGCAGGGTGTAGAGAAGGCCAAGCTCTGGTATATATCAAGCAAAAGCAAACAAAGGAGTGTATACGGTTTTATGGGTCTTAATGGACATATAACTTCATTTATGATATTATAAAAGCCTTGCCAATTGAATTTTACATATTGAAAAGAAAATGAAGTACCCCCCCCCCCCGCTTCATTCATATCCCTTGCCTCCTACTATACATGCCAGAACTCCAGAAATACTTTATTTTTATGTAAAACTAAGGTGGTATCTTATGGGTTGCCAAACATCTGGGTGAAACTAAAAAAAAAAAAAAGGTCAGTCATCAATGTTTATTATTATGTGGATGTTTGATGTCATGGAAATGATAAATCATAATTAGCATTTCAATTTGTCAAACAGATGTTCATTGAAATACAAACACAACCTATTCTGCAAGCTGGAAGGACATTTTAGGTGACCCATAATTGTTCTGCTTCTCAAGTTAAAAAGAAACACAATTTATTAACATAATCCATTCAGTGGTGTGTAAAGATAGGGTGTATTACTTTATAAATTTGAGATTTTGCACTGAAATGATAATATGTTGAAATTGATTTCACCAGTTGTATTTTAATTCTATTAATGACTGAAAACAACAGCAGGCAGAATTATTAATTAGACTTAGGTTTCAAGTATTTGCATATTTTACCCAGGTTTGTTTGCATTTTAACTCTAAATCTTTTCTCATAAGTGACATTGACATAATAAAATCCTGTCCATAGTGAATGATTATTTGTCTTCAGTGGGCTGCAAGGATTTGATTTTATGAGTGAAAGGATTTCTCAAGTAAACTATCTCTGGTCCCCAGTTCCTTTCCCAAATCTTTAATATTTCCCAATACTTCCCTGTGGTTGATTCCTAAGGTATATTGCAGCTGATAGGAGCCCTGGAATTCTGGGTGGTAGAGGAAGTACGCGGGCAGGCTCTGTAGCTGTACCTTATTCTATTTCCAGTTTGCATTTTCTATTTTTATTCTTTTAATTTCTGTGACCTATTTTCCTTTCCCTCAGTGATCTTTTTGAAATAGTCTTTCTCTTACCACTTAAGGCAATTCTCAGGAATAATGAAAAATATGAGGAGTATTAAAATGGCTAGAGATAAAGCAATGTTGCTATAAGTAGTGTACCACAGAATAATCATTTTGAGAAAGAACAATACTCATTTGGAGTTATAAATTCTGGGATGCTTATTTTTGAATTGTTCACTAATTTGTTGACTGACATATGTATTTGCATTTTTCCTTGAAAAAAGAAACAAGATTTTTGGTGGCATATATCTATTTCTCTATAAATTGTGTAACTTGATATGATGTTCATGTCTTAAGAGAATTTTTTCCTTTCGCTTTGTCAGTATCGAAATGTTGTTTGTTAAATATACCACTAGAAGGAAATAGGGATTAATAAATGGGAGAGAAGAAAGTCAGGTATATACAACACCTGGTGAATTAGAATTGAGAATAAGTTAAATTTTTATTTAAAAAATACTTTAGAGACTCAGTAAAAGAATTTTAAAGAAATAGGGATATAGATGTAGCAGTAAGATGAAGGATTATTTTAAGTCAAAACACATTACTGGAGGATAGAATTTCATGAGATACATTAAATCATATATAATTATACTCAAGAAGAAAAGGTGAAAAATAGAAAAGAAGGTGAATTATCAGAAATGAAGTTAGAGAAGGGACAGAATATTGATCAGATTTTCAGAACTTACAAAGAAATCCATTCCATACTAACACTAGTCATAGGTCAAGATTTTTCAAAACCAGCTTTCTAGAGGTATAATCTAGTACACTGTGAATACAGGTGGGCTTTGGCACATGGCCATTGTGGTCTCTGGCCCTGTGCTACAGAGTGAGATGACTGGAAATAGAAAAGTCTATGCATCCTCTTTCCACGAAGTAATCAGCCCCTTGTGAATGTATATAAATAGGAATTCAGATCTTCTGTGTTTCTCATGATACTGCCATACCCAGACCTTTAATAAGGAATGGCATCTCCTATTAATGTGTCTATGGCTTTAATTCACAACTTATCAGACTTAAAGATACTGAGAAATGGCCCGAATGCTGAAAGTGGTAGGATATGGGAGGCCTAGGGAAAAGAAGGGCAGGGAAGCCTGAGATGAGTGAGAAGTGGAGACATTGAAACCTTTGTGTTCTGAACCATAAATATTCACTGGAGTTACATTCTACCTTCTTTTCCAAGGAACCATATTCACAGTGTTACAACCACAAAAGGCAACGTGGACAGTCATGACATACACTTATTGTTAACATTGTATAGATGTCATTATTATAAACTATCTCCAAAAGAGATTGTTAGCTTCTTATTGTGAAAATAATCACAGCAAGAAGGAAGAAGAAATGAAACCATCTTCTTGCCATTATTCATTGGAGCCAGCTTAGAATGAAAATAAACCCAAACACTCTTAAGCCCAGCAGCAACATTTATAACAATTTTCCCAATTTAACTCCCCCCCCCTTTTTTTTTTGCTAAGGAGAAACAGTTGTATTTTTGTCATTAATAGCAAAGGGAGCAGTGCCTAAACAGCCTATTATAAATTCTTCTGGGAAACCATATTACAAATAATTGAAAACAAACCTGATTCTGTGAACTTGGCAGCAAATGTATAACAGAAAGCAATTCAGCCCTGGCCCCTGGATGACTGATTAAATGTTTGATTCCCTTTACCTTTCATTCACACTGTATTTGTCAAGAGGAAAGAAAAAAGGGAATGTTGTGAACCAAAATCCTCTTTAGACAAATAACTTACAATAATGATCAGTGACCTCGTATCAGCTGTTTATTCATTTTTCTCCCGCTTTAATGTTTCTAATATTCACGAGTCTGCATGAATTCCTGCAGAAAATGAGAACCTGGCTTTCAGCATGTCCCCACCCCCTGCCAGCTAACCGGCATCACGAGCTGTATCTGAGCTTCTTTGAGGCCAGGGCCCTGCAGCTTCCTGTGGTCAGTTATTAGTGTGAGTCCAGCAAAGGAACAAGAACACTGTGTACTCAGTAAATCTACAGAAAACTTCATCGCCTGATTGTGTGGGAGGAGAGGTCCCTTGGTGCACTCTGTTTCTTTGAAGGGACTGGAGATCTGTTGGTGCTGTACAGATGTCAGGGGTGTCCAGAGCCAGTATCCTATAAACCCAGTAAATAAGTGATTACGATCCAACTCTGTACAGACTAATGGGAGGAAGCCGAACTCGGGCGCCTGTGGACACAGATTGTGTTTGTGGGCCTGTTGCTCCAGAAAGCATGCAACGTTCACACTGAGCCTCCTGGATGAAGCCCTTTTTGAAAACCTTGATATTTTTGAATGTTCTGTGCACATTGCGGTGTGTGCTGCGAGCCCGGTGACTCCCAGGAGATCTTCAGTATGAGGTCAGATTTCCAGAGTGTCCCTTCCCACGTCCCGTCCTTTTCTTCATCTTTGTCTTCTCACAAACAACTGCCCCCATGTCAAATCAAAATAATGTAGCCTTCTCTAACTGAACCCTTGTGTTGGTACCTGGTCACCTACTGTGTCGTCAGTGGCCATTGTGTCAGCAGATGGAAATACAGGCCATCCCCAGAGCCACAGCCCAGCCCGGAGCTGGAGGGGATGTGACCCAGCAGCCCTCTGATCTTTCTTTGTCTTCGTCCCTGGTGTGAAATTGGTTATGAGTAAGAAGGCAAAATCAGACACATGTCCTACTCTTCTTGATTCCTAATCTCCCATGGATGGGTATCCTTCTTAGCGTTTCCGGAATCATCTTTCCATTGTATGAGGGAACCTCACCACCGCTGCTTACATTGTCTGAGGCTGTCCAGGTGGGTAATAGGTAATTTCTGTAAAGGGTGCAACACATCCTGCTTAGCAGAGATACACACAACCATCAGTATTACTTTTCTTACTTTCTCAAGAGTAACAGCAACTGGCACTTGATGGTTTTTCCTGTATGCTAGGCATTTTTCTGTTCAGGTTCTATGGATTATCTCTTTTAATTCACCAAACGGCATGGTAAGTTTGTGTTTGCCTTTTACATAGGAAACTGAGACACAGAGATGCCAGTGCCTAAATTCACAAAAGCAGTCAGTGACAGAGCCAGAATTTGAATCAGGTCATCTGTCCCCAACATTAAAGTCTTAAAATGTAATTATCTATCTGGAAACACACACAGACACACACACACAATTGTGTGTACAAAGCATCAGACACAAGCTTAGCCGAAATTAGGAAAGCATACATGTACAGACATCCTTACCATCTCATACACAGACTCATTGGTACTCAGATTTATAAGCCCACTGAAATAAAAATACTCCAGTTGTGGAAAGAAGAAATTTTGTTCTACAAAAAAAAAAATCTTAACTTTTTTGTTTATTATTTTACTCTTTGTGCAATGAAAAATCTTAATATTGGAGAGGAGAAACCTGTAGTTTCCTCTTACAAAGCTAAGCTAGAGAGCATAATTAGATAATAGAACACATGATTTCACTCGAAAGCCTAGAAACTTGACCAACCATGGACATATAATTTCACTCTAAAGGTAAAATGAAATGAAGCAGGACAAGAGTTTAAGAGAGAGACAGAGAAGGAGTGAGACGGGGAGAGGGAGGGAGGGAGAGGAACAGAGAAGTAAAGGTATGGATATGGAAGAAAACAACAAAAAATTAATAACGTGAAAGCAAAAGGAAGGTGAGAGAGGAAGGTGGCAAAGAAGAGAGCAGTTAGAGAATGAGCCTGTCCCTATATTGGTGAGAGTAGGGAGGGGATAGGCAAGTGTCAGAGGGTGAAGGCACGTGGGCAGCCACCACAGGGAGTCCAGTTTGCAGACATATATGTGAGGGATGTTAGAAATACAGGTAGCCCAGGGGACATGCTCAACCTTGAGAACCTTGTGTCTATGTTCAGACTCTTCTCTAAGTATTAGTGTGACTCCATAATCTAAAGTTGTTTATATTTTGTTGTTTGAGGTAGCACCTTTCAGAATGATAATCTAGTTGAGGTCATCAATGGCCACCCCAGAATGCTGCTTTTTTATGGGAGAAAAAAATCAAAATAATGTATTTATATACCTTCTCATTTATATACTTGCAACACACACACACACACACACACACACACACACACACACACACAATTGCTCTCTGAGGAACCCTTGAGTCAGAGAGTAAGAATGGAGGAGAGAGACTGAATTTCTTTGTCAAGCACGCATCTAGGTTTTGTTCCAATCTAATGACACAGGATCTGGCACAGTATTTAGACTTCCTGGTCCAAGATTTTATTTTAATTTTAAACAAGTGTTCCCACACGAGGTCTGAGTACAAAACAGGAAAATGTTGCTTAAGTGTTCCTTTGTGCTCTTATTATATGTCTTTCAAGTGTACTGATTGTTCTGTCCTACCAATGTGGGTCATCTGCTCTCTCAGTTGCTTTTTTTTTTTTTTTTTTTTCTTCCTGTCTGGGACATTCTCTGAGAGCTCTCTACAGGAAATAAAAGCATGTTAGTTTCACAGATATTTGTTTTTGTTGTTAACATGTTATTTTCCCTTTCTTCCTATAATCTGAGGTTTCAGTCTTTCCTATTTAGTAGATTTTACTATAAACTATAAACTAATTCTTTTGCACACCAGTGAATGGTTTTTACTTACTCAAATACTTAAATACATCACCTGTCAAACCAATTTCATTTATTATGAGGTTAATAAGACCTTGGGGATTGTTAGTTCTTTTCTGGATACTTGATGCTTTAGACTTCAGTTCTCAGACATGTTCTGGTTCTGGTTTTGAGCTTTGCATCTGTTTACCAGGAGGATATCTCTTGCTATGGATCAATGCCAGGGGGTGTTAACCAGGTCTAAGACTGGCCTTAGCTTAGTGACCCTTTGTCCTTAGGCGACCTCAGGAGGTGGGGCATCCAATCTGGTGGTGGGTCTGATCTGGTGGTGGTGGGTCCTGAGGGGGTCCTGGAGCACAGTACACAGTCTACCTCAGGAAGTCCAGAGTGGATAAAACGACTAGGATAAATTTGATCCAAATTTATGAAGAAAAGCCAAGAGCTGGGGAAATCAAACAGTAGAAATAATTCCAGAAGACCAGGAGGACAAAAAAGAGAACATGGAATTAGAATCCTTATGTCAGTCACAGATAGGACCAGAATGGAAGTAAAGCAAATAAGAGAATGGAGGGAGGTGCATGGAAAAGTTCTGTCTGCTGTGGTGAGCTTCTTGTTGCTAGGAGTCTGCAAATAGTGGCTCGATGACTGGCTGTTATTTCTTCAACAAATGCTCACACAGCCTCTACTCTGTGCCATGTTTGAGCTGAGGAGTTCCACCAAGAGTGTTAGACTAGAACTGAAACAAGCCCTAGCTATATGAACTTAGCCCTACTCATTAGAAGGTTCATATCTGTTTTATCTTCTTAAAGAGATAATAATAACTTCAACTTAAAAACAGCTGTTGCAAGCTTTAAGTGACTTACTACTCTATGAGTTGGTATACACAGATCACAGGCAAGAGTGTCTGTATTCAGTAAGGACACAGTAATAACTATTATTTTTGTGTGCAAGGTACTATATATTGCAAAGACATTTCTGAAATAGCTATGAACTTGGAACAGATGACTAATGAAACTATTTTCTTGGTCTCTCTCAGGTTGAGCCACACCCCAAACAAAATTTGGAGCAAAGCAAATGTTAGAGGAAAGTTAGAGAACTTTCCTTTTGGTGACTTTCCCTCATGGCCTGCTCTGAAGTGACTCCTCTTAGATTCTTTCCTGGCTTTGAATTTCAGATGATGTGTGTGTCCCTATATAGTCTCCGTTTGACAGCACAAAGATTTAGTAATGGCATGGGCATTTGATAAAATTTAAATGAGAAGCTTTTAAAAGAGATTGAGAAAACCTATTTTGACAGCTCTTCTTTTTTTTTTTTCAAAGATTTTATTTATTTATTTGACAGACAGAAATCACAAGTATGCAGAGGCAGGCAGAGAGAGAGGAGGAAGCAGGCTCGCCGGACAGCTCTTCTTTTATCCTTGCAAATATTAACTATTTTAACTAGAAAAAGAAAAACACAAGTAATAAAAATTTTTAACTTGGAGTAGTTTTAAAGATTATTATGTGAAAAGAATTATAAATTTTTAAAATAGATGTACAATGAGCACCTGCATGTCAAGGTTCTTTCAGAAAAAACAAAAAAGGGTGGGGGGAGTTATATTTATAGTTAGTAATAGTATTCTCTCTGAAAATTTTAGTGACTTAGTTGTCATTATTCCTTTTATACATCATGACCAGTGGGAATGGTATCAGGATCTTTCATTCAGTTATGATGGATTATAGTTCACCCATCTGAGCATGTTTCAGATGAAGGTAACTTAAGCTCATTTTGAGAAAGTGGATTAGAGATAAATGTTTTGCTGGATTGCTTTGAGTTGTACAAAGCAAGAAGACCGAAACTTTTTTTAAAAAAGGACCACACCAGTTTTGAGACTTTGAGAAAATTGAAACTCCTAAAGCAGTGACTTTGCTTCAATTTTTTACTTTTCTAAGAAACTTTACCCTTCTATGTCCGTAGGAGTCAGGTGGTGCTGCCACATAAGATGTGCTGTGGGTAGAAAGGATAAGTAACTGATACAACGTGAGAGAGAGAGAGATGAGAGGGAGAAATCAGTAGAGAAGCTATGCAAACCTTTGGAGTAAAATATTTTAACTAGTTTCACGAGGTGAGAAAAAAATAAAAACATGACAAATACTCTTTGGAGAGAACTGATTTTATTATTATGCTATAACTTATTCATGACCATTGTTTAAGTAGTGAAGAATCTGTTTAAATGTCATGGAATTATGAAAGCTTTTATCCAGAAATGACAAATGCAAGAAATATAATACTAAGAAGAAAGAGAAGGGGGGAAAAAAAAAGAAAGAAAAACAGTCTACGTTTCAGGGGTATTTGGAAGCAAGTAGGCGTCAAAAGCAAAATATTGTCTTACAGGAGAGTGAAAGACCTGTTAAGATTAAGTCAAGGGTGGCATAGTCAATGATACAGTCATATTTGTTAAATGGTTCATTAAGTTGACATTTCCCTGTATTGAAATAGGTTAGTTAAAGAAGTTAAAGCCACACACAGTCCTTGACATTTTATATATTAGAATATTACTCTCCAAGTAGCTCAGTGGTCATCAACCATAGAGAGTCGTTGTTTTGCTTAGGTCTGTAAAACATGTAAACTTCTAATGCTATGGGCTACTTATTAAGGACTTCCAAACTAACTCACTGCATTGTACTATGCATGGAAAAAGTCTTTGCAGTTCTTTTAAGTAAAAATATTGAGATACCTGAAGGGATGCACACCTTTATACAAGTATATCTACTATTATTTTTCTCTTCAGCGATGGCTCTACTAGTATCTTAAATAATTGTCTGTTGACTTATCCAAATATTAGGTCTACAGAGACACTCATATGTCTTTTTAGGTACTTGGACTATTGCAGCTCTAGTGAGATTTATTCAGTTATGGTAAGCAAAATTCACACTAGAATTCTTGATGTATATACAATAAATGGATCTTAAAATATAGGTAAAACACATATAAAATCAGTATTTAAATGACATACACACCACACAGTTTGTGAATCTTTGAGGAGTTAACTCATTTCAAGTTCTATCATAGTCTCTAATATTTGGGCTCTGTTATTGATTTATTCATTCAGTAAGTAATTATTGAGAATCTACTGTGTACTACTCACTATGTTCAGGACCGAGACTACATTGGAAATGACAGAATTCCCATTCTTATTTTACTTACAGTATAGTGGCTGACACAAACAAGTAAAAAGGCAGTGATAAGAGGGGAGAGTCCCGGGAGCTCAGAGAACTCACAGAAGGGGCTCCTAGACAGGACATGGAGGTGTTGGTGGAAAGTCTTCAGCTGAGACCTGACAGGTGTGTAAAGTTCTATCTGTGTAAACAGGGAGCAATGAGGAGACAGAAAAGGAGCTTGAAAAAGGAGACCAGAGATGAGATAGACCATGGCACAGAAGGCGAAGTGAAAATGACTCATTGATTGGGTATTTAGTAAGTAGCCAATAAGTACTTTTGAATAAATGACTAAGTGAATGAATGAGAAATATTGAAGTATGAAGAGGCACACCAGAGATAAAGCTTTGTAAGCATGTGTTATAAGCCTTCAAAGTACTTCATTTTCTGGATGCACAAATGAGCAATGTCTGAATTAATAAAAATAATCATAAAAGTGCCAGCTCGTAGTTGGAGCAAATAACAAAATATGGGGTAAAGGAAACTGGAAAGAGGACTTCAATAAACTGTGTCTGATAGAACTAGAAAAAAATGGACTGGAAAAACATTGATTCCATAATGCCCCATTTCCTCATTAAGTCTCTAAAGATTCTTGATAGGAAAGTCTCTAGTCTGAAATGTTTGAATATTTTATTAATTTGTATTATAAATGACATATTATGCCTCATAATTATCTATCTAAAGTATTTTTATTACCTAGGCTTTAATTTTCATATATTCATTTATTTTCATATTTTTAAGACTTTAAAAATAATGCATTGATTTGAAAAGGCTTTAAAAAATTGCAGTGAAATTTTCTGATAAGGTAAGGAAGGTTATATATAAGTGATGAATCATTAAATTCTGTGCCTGAAATCAATTTTACCATATGTCAACTAACTAGAGTTTAAGTAAAAACTTTAAGAAAGATAAGGAAGGGTATTTTTAAGTATCTATTCAATACTGTATAATAAAATCAAATAATTTGTAAAGATGATTATACAGTTATACAGTTTAGTAAGTTTCTACTAGAAACAAGGTACTGTGTAACTTTTAATTCTTATTGATTGTTACTGCATGTCTGTGGGGTTTAAGGAATTTATGATTTTAATATAGTTTATTGTTTTTCATGTACTCTTTGTAAATAATAGTACATCAGCTTTATAAATTGGACACTGAGATAGCCAGATACAATTTGCACAAACCAGTGGATAAGGTCTACCTTGCTCTGGCTAACAAAATTAAGTTGAGTAGATCTTAAGTTTAAATACATTGTCTTATGATTTGGAAAAAGCACTTATGTATTTTCCTCAGCTGAGAATAATCTGTCAAAATGAAATTTTGGTGTAATAGAGAATAAAGTTAACTAATGTTTAACTAATATTAAAAAAATGTAGTAGACTTAGGTGTAAGGAAATCATGGATCAAAGCAATTAATTTCCTAATTTTCTCTAAATCAACTTAGCTCAAAATGCTTGGGCAGAACATGATACAAAGGATTACTGACTTTAATTTCATTTTGTGGAAATAGTGTACTCAAAGATATATTCATCTGATGTGAGAAAAATCTGACTATTTTATGAAATTGCTTTTTAGGTAGAAAGCTAGTTGAATTTGCTCAATATTTAGGATTTATGTAAGTTTCATGAATTCAAAAATTTTTACTTAGCACTTATTTTTTGCTAGATACTCTCCTATATGCTGGAGATTATATCAATTAACAAGATTCCTGAATTATTGGGATTTATGATCCAAAGAGTGGAGAGAAATAATCATTATGATAAATAGGCAAAGCATAATCATTGTGTGTTAGAAGAAAAGTACTAAGGAGAACATTGAAGCAGGTAGGAGGAATAGTACACACCAGGAAGAAGTTTGCACTGTAATTAGATAGTCACTGAAAGACTCACCAAGAAGACCTCATTGAAGCAAGTTTGGAAAGAGAAGAGAAACCAAGCGTTGCAGTATTGGGGGAGAGAACATTCCAGGCGAGTGAACGAACCCCTTGAGAGAAAATTCTGTCTGGAATGTTCTAGCCAATGGCAGTCTGGCCAGAGCAATGTGAATAGAGAAAGAGTAGGAAAAGAGCTCTTGAAGTTAATGTTTTCTTTGGCAGTGTTTCAGGGTGGAAATGGCATCGAGGTAATTTAGGATCTCGTAGTTCATTGCAAAAATTTTGGCTTTTATTGGTCATGAAATAGAAAGGCATCGGAAAGTTTTAAAGTAAAGAATGATGTGAGCAAAATTATATTTTCAAAGGCATTTTCAGAGAGCTCCCTGAAACGGGATGCTGACTGGAGAATCTGCAAGACAGTTGTTGGGGCACCAAGTGAAGAGGAGTCACTAAAAGCTTTTGCTCCCGTTCAGGAAATGATGACTTTTGTGCAGTCTGCTAATGATGAATGTGATTATGGCATGGGGCTCGAGTTGGGAATGGACCTCTTTTGTGGTGGTTCACACTATTTGCAGTTAGTTGCTGGCCAGCTTTTGTTTCTAGCATGTGATCTGTTGAAGAGGAAACTGCCGAAATTGCTAGAGATCATCTGGCAAACAGCAGTGAAAAGAATATAGACCAACTTTGCAGCATAGTGTGAGCTGGCTCTGGTGCACAGTATTTTACATCATTAATATTAAACTTGTGATTTTTGTTTTTAGACAATACAGGGAATAAGTCAATGGAAACATTTACTAAAGACTTAAAAAAAAAAAAAAAAACCAAACCTCAGCTGCAATGGTTGCAAATACACTGTACAGAAGTAAGAGTGGTGGCAGGGAAAACTTCTGGGAAGTTATCATATCGTAGTGCCTGGGACAGCGGGAATGGGGGAAGGTGATGCATGTTTATTCCAATAGGGTTTTAGGGAAGGTGGTAAGAAGCGTTTGGATGCTGGATATATTTTGAGGGTAAAGCCAAGAGGATTTAGACAAATTGGTTGTCCAAAGACAGAAAACAAAATCAGTCAAGCAGGACTGCATCTTGGAGTCCTGAGTGGGTGAAAGGATGAATTTTTTTTCTTTTCTTTTAATTTAAATTAAATTAGCCAACATACAGTAAGTACATCATCAGTTTTTGGTGTAGGGATCAGTGATACATTAGTTGCATATTACACCCAGGGCTCATCACATTACATGCCCTCCTTAATGCCCATCTCCCAGTTTCCCTATACCCCCACCACCTCCTTTTCCAAAACCCTCAATTTTTTCCCAGAGTCCAGAGTCTCTCATGGTTTGTCTCCCTCTCTGATTTCTTTCCATCAGTTTTCCCTCCCTTCCCCTATGATCCTCTGTGTTATTCCTTATCTTTTCTTTTTAATTTAAATTCAATTAGCCAACATACAGCACATCATTAGTCTCAGATATAGAATTCAGTAATTCATCAGTTGTATGAAACACCCCGTGCTCATCCCATCATGTGCCTTCTTAATGCCCGTCATGCAATGACCCCATTCCCCCACTCATCTTCCCTCCAGCAGCCCTCAGGTGGTTTTCCTATAGTTGAATCTCCTATGGTTTGTCTCTCACTCTCTCTGAAGACTTCCCATTCAGTTTTCCCTCCTTTCCCCTATGATCCTCTGCCCTGTTTCTTACATTCAGTAAGGTTAGGAAGATTGTGGGGATGAAGATCACGAACTCAGTTTGAGATACCTATTTAGCAGCCACATCAGTATACTGGATTCTGCATCCTGACCTTTAGAGGAGAGTTTAGGCCAGGAGATACAGGTGTGGGAGACATCAGTGTAGATGGTATGTAGGTACGATGTATGTATGATGTATGTATGATGTATGTATGTGTGTATGTATGTATTTTTGCCATGGGTGTGTTTTACTTTCATTAATCATAAACAGTTATAGATGGTATTTACATTGGTGAGCTTTGATGGGATCTAAGTGAGAAAGTGTGGGTAGGACAAGAAAAAAAGGCCAAAAACTTGATACTGTGAAGCTCCAATATTAGAAAGTCAGAGAGGAAAGGAGGGAGGGTAGTAAGCAGTGAGGGAGAGTGAGAAAGGTAGCTGGAGGGATAGGAAGACCAGGACAGCGTGGTATCCTGGAAGTCGTGGGAGTAACCCATTGTTTTAAATGCTACAAACAGATCAGGTATGGTGTGGACTGAAAATCTATCAGTTGGGGGTTTCTGTTGACCACCCAGAGCCAGAACCAGAGCCTTTGCTCTGCACTGGAAACACAGTGACGAATTATTGCACTATCTCCTTTTCCTAAGATTCATACAGCTCATCCCCTTTCTCCAAATATATTTTTTTTTTTCTCACTGGATAAAATAAAAGTGATTAGGCTCCCTTTTCCAAGTTACTAAAATCTTACTCTCCGTCTCTGAAACATTATATATATGTATATATGTGTGTGTATACATATATATATATTTTAAATTCTGGAGGTGTTTTATTAGTTTTTTGAACAATAATCATATTGGATGATTGAGAATTCTACAGCAAGATACTTTGTTTTTTTTTTAAATTTAATTTATTTAATTAATTTATTTTTTATTGTGTAATGTTAATCACCATACTGTATACCACTAGTTTTTGATGTAGTGTTCCATGATTCAATTTTTGTGTATAACACAAGTGCTCCAAGCTCCAATCTGTGCCCTGCTTAATACCTGTCACCAGGCTCACCCATTCCCCCCACCCCCTTCTCTTCTAAAACTCTCCATTTGTTTCCTGGAGTCTGTAGTCTCTCATGGTTCGTCTCCTACTCTGATTCCCCCCCTTTATGTTTCCCCTCTTCTAGTGTCCTCCATGCTATAACTTATGCTCCACAAATAAGTGAAACCATATGATATTTGACTTTTTCTGTTTGATTTATCTCACTCAGCATAATCTCATCCAGTCCCATCCAAGTTGATGCAAAAATTGGGTATTCATCCTTTCTGATGGCTGAGTAATATTCCATTGTGTATCCATACGTCTGTTGAAGGGCAGATCTAAATCTAAAACAGATGCAGTAATATAAATAGAGAAACATAATAATAAGGGACAATTATCCATACTAGAAAATTGATTATTTGCTGTAAAAGCTATTTTTAAGTTGTATTCTAATCATGAAAATAAAAGCACCATAGAGGCACAGAGATCTGGTCCATCTGCAAAGGAGATGTGATTTAAATAGTATGCTTACAACTAATAAAAACAGAATTATTTGGATGGGTAGAGTATAATATTGATTTAGACATTTGGTTATAAAAAAAGATATTTCTCATGAGTTTTTACTTTCTTTTTATTTATCTGTGAAAACTAATTTCAAAGAAGAGTGTAATTTTAAAATCTAAAAAGCCGGCTGTTAATCAGGCTGATATTTTCAGCTGGAATGAATTCCTTTGACAGCATGAACATATACTCTCCAACATGTCTGTAATGGAAATCATTTCAGAAGACACCACACCACCGCAGACTCCCCATGGCCTCTCAGCAAGGCAGCGGTGGTCTTAAGGACTGACACTTTTCATCTTTTTGAAGATAGACACCCTCCAGTTGTTACCCTCCCCCAGGAGATCAGGAAGTATGTGAAGCTATCCAGTGGACTTGGAATTACACAGCAAAGTGCCAGTGGACATAACCTATCTAATATTGGGATTTATTTTGAAGGAGAGTGGGAAAAATGACGGAAGAAAGCTGCACACAACATGGCCAAACAGCTGGTTTTATATTCCAGAAACAGCTTGGGACTAACTCTACTCACAAGATCTCTTGGCAGAAGAAATTGATGAAAATACCAAAGCTGTGAGGACAAGTGTTCTTTTGCCAAATCCTTTATGTCACTATCATAGGGTTTATTAACCTAAAGGAGAACACGTGCATAATTTTTAAAGTTCCTGTATGTTTAAATGAGGAACTTACTGATTCCATGTATGGTACAGATATGGCTCCCACTGCATCTACACCAAATAAACCTTAATAATTTTCAGAAACACGAATCCTGACATGTGGTGATGTTTTCCTTTCTTTTAAATAGCACTTTCGGAAGCAATGAAGGGAAAGCTTGATAAGATACAAAAGTAAGCATGAATACAAGGGCATGGGCGATTTCTTGGATGCCAGAATCTCTAAAGGGAACTCATTTTAATTGCTTCAAGCATCTATTTGTTCTATCTTTACATTTAATTGATACATTCTTAAGTCATAGAGACAACTTAATTTTAAACATATTTCTGGCTTACCTGCTAGATACTAGAACTGTGGAGAATTAAAGACCTACTTAAGTCTTCTAGAATTTCCTACATTAGAGGGAGGGTATTTGGTATAGTGAGATTCAGTGTTTTAGAACACTTTGCTTTCTATCATTCTCAAATATGTGAAGTGAATTTATTCTCTACTAAATAATCCAAGGTAGACTCAGTTATCTGGGACATTTCATATTTTTATCCTGAACCATTTTGAATTTACTCTTTGTGGCATCAGAATTAGTTTCTCATCTCAGAGTTTGCTATATTTATTTTTCTAGTGATTCGGTAGTTTATTGGCAGTCAGTTTGTAAAATCTCTCAGGGATTATCTAAATCCAGGATGTTAGGAATGGAAACACATATCATTGCCTCTCCTGTCAAAAAACATAATTAACACACATGATTTATCGTCTTGAAAAAGCAGATGAGAATTCCATTGGGTGACCTCAAGTCAGAGTTGCTCAGTATAGGTGCAGACTGTCATGTTCTGAGACAGCCCTCAGCCTAGCACACATTCTTCTCTTGTACTCCTGTCTCTTTAGCCTCCGTAAGTCTGTGTGTCTGGCTGTGTGTCGGCGTGTGTGTATCTCTCTCTCTCTCTCTCTCCATGTATATGTTTTCTGCCTAAAACCTTCCAGTTTCAAGTTTCTTGAACCATTTTGATTTATCACATAGGGAGTACTTCATTTACCAAGGAGAGAAAAAGTAAAAATACTATACTTCTTCCTTTGAGTGTATCAAGAGTTTCCTCATTCCTTTTTATCATGCACATAATTCATTATATAGATATATAACTTAATTAATCAGTCATGCATTATTGACAGATATTAGATTGTTTCTAGTCTTTTGCTATTACCAAAATATCCCATAGGAATATATACAATATATGTAGGATATTTCCCAGAAGTAGAATTTCTAGGTCAAAATTCTGGGCATTTGTAATGTTGATAGCTTTGCTGAGTTCACCTTCATAATGGTTTGTGCCACTCATACCTGTGAGTGTCTGAGAACGCCTGGATCGCCTAACTCTTGCCATAAGGAAATATTACAAGTATTTTGAGGTTTTGACAGCATTAAAAAATGAAAAAAGTTTATTACTGTATTTTAAATGAGCAGTTGTGGAGCTCCTGGTGGCTCAGTGGGTTAAGCATCTGCCTGCGGCTCAGGTCACGATCCCAGAGTCCTGGGATTGAGCCCCGAGTCCGGCTTCCTGCTCAGTGAGGAGTCTGCTTCTCCCTCTCCCTCTGGCTACCTCCCAACTCATGCTTGCTCGCTCTCTCTCAAATAAATAAAATCTTCAAAAAACTTAAATGAGCAGTCCTATTATTATGAGTGAGGTTCACTGTCTTATTGAAAGCTTAACAGCCACTAATGAGTAGTCCCTTTATATTTTCTGTGTTTTTATGTTAGTTGCTGGTCTTTTTTGTTGTTGTTGATTTATAGGAACTCTTCAGGTATTAGGAAAATAATTTCTTTATCTATAATAGAAGTACTTTTGGTTTTATCAATGTTCCCTCATCAGAAATTCTCTGTTTTCATGAGATAACTGTGAGAGAATATGGGCTTTGTGCTCCTCTAGAGGGTAGTTCTTTGCTAATTTCTCCATTTTTTACATGATTAGATTTTATTTCTTCTGGTGTTAATTGTGCTAAATTATCCTCCTAAAAATTTTACCCTTCAATCCAGGTTTCAATGCACTTTCATAGAGTGTATTTTTTCATAGAATATGTTGAATCTTTGGTCATTTTTTGTCGTCTTAATCTATCAATTTCTGAAAACCAAATAACAAAAAAACAACCTTTTGAAATCTCTCACTGTGATTGTAGGTTTGTCCAGTTTTCTTCTAATGTGTCAATTTTTGCTGTATATGTTTAAGGCTGTATAATTAGATACTTTCAACCTTAGAAGTAATTTCCTGTATTATCTGAAATTTTGTGACTTATTCAAATGCCAAGTTTTCTGGTTTCCCACTATATACCAGATTCTTAAATAATTTTAGGGCATAACATTTTTCAGAAAAAGAATGATTGACCTAAGATTTTATGGAAATCCTAGCAAAATCAAGTAGAGGCAATGCCTTAGAACAAAAGAATATAGGGAATTGCGGTATATAGAGAATGCCTAAAATATAAGCAAATGACTTGCTTATACATCTATTAGAAAGTCCAAAAACTTCCTCAATTACTTCACTATATTCCATTGAGTAAATATCAACCTGCATGTGCCTAATTGGGACGCATGAAGCTTAATTTTATTTTCCCAAGAAAAATCTGAAAAAGCCAGATACTTCATTTTTGGTAACCTTAATTGTTAAATTATTTCCCGTATTGTGTAGATTCACATCTCTTTGATCAATGGGAGACCAAGTGCTGATGACCCCTCTCCTGAACTGTTAGAATTTACCTCTGCTCGCTACATTCGCCTGCGATTTCAGAGGATCCGGACCTTGAATGCTGATTTGATGATGTTTGCCCACAAAGACCCAAGAGAAATTGACCCGATTGTCACCCGAAGAGTAAGTTATGATGAATCCTATTGCGGCCTGTAAGTGGTATTGGTAATTGTTAAATAGCATTTAAAAGTCCCTTTCAGTGATTCGTAGGAGTGGCTGTTACCAGACACCTATTCAACACAACGTCCCTTTGTTCAAAGCCAACCTCTGTCCCTTTCCGATATGGAGCATTTACCAAACTTTTTAACACTTCTAAACTTTAATTTCCTCATTTGTAAAATGAGCATGACAGTACCTCGTTCATCGTCTTATTTTTGATGACCGAGTTTGTTGTCATTTGAGGGGATCTGAACTCCTATCACAGTTGGCACTGGGGGGTTACTATGGGAGGTGCTATGACTTTGAAACAGTTTTGGCCACAGTCCACACTAAGAAATGTATTTTCTATCATAACTCAGTACACACATAGGCACATACACATCTCAGTATGTCTTACACTTTAATGTGAATAGAATTAGCTGGTGATAATTGTGGAAATGAACATTCTGACTTGGTAGGTCTAGGGCAGAATTGAAAAACAGTAATTCTAGCAAGTTTTTAGGTGATGTAAGTGTTGCTGTTCTGTGAACCATTTTGCCCAATCAAATAATTTAACTTTATGTTTCATTAATGAATTGCAATCCATAATTTTAAAAAGTGCTACTGTGGGGGGAAACCGATCGTGTACCCTATTTTATTGTCTTTTATAAGTAGGATATCAGGGGGAAGAAAGGTGATGACATCCCTTTTAATAGATCTTTGAAAACAGGAGCTAAGAGAAATGGTGTTTTCCAGGGTTAACCTAGAATTTGTGGATTATGACATAGGTGATCAGTCCAGGTTACTAAAGTAATAATTGCCTTTTTTCCTACCTAGTGCTCACCACATCCCTAGTTTATGTCCTATTCCTGAGAACTGCTGTACAACCAAGACATTGTTATAATTCAGCTATAAATCCATACAGCAAATCCATGCTAAGAGAATATCTACTTTATGACTAGAGGTGAAAGCTGAAATCAGATTATAGAGAGAAACGGAGATTGTGAGACAAAGCACTTAATTCTAGAACGATGCACTTAGTTCTAAAAGGTCTGACTATTCCACCAGTTACAAATGGCTGAACAAGCAGACTGAATATCGAAGGGCACCACTTTTCACAGTTCATGAATACCCCTTATGTATATTTTCTTCTCATAACTTACCCACACCTAACCACTCCATCATCCCAAAAATAACTTTTAAAGTTTGATTATCCCCATACAACACACGTTGGATGTTTTAGTGCCCTGAATTTTCCAAACCTGATATAATTTTACCTTGCACTATATTTCAGCATATTGTAAATAATCTTATGCAGAAATATTATTTTACTGCAATGTTTAGATTCTTTACATGTTTAAAAAATCACCTTTAATTATCATTTTGACATGACTTAAAAATATACACTGAGGAATACTGAGTAATTTTGAAGTGAAATTAAATCTTTTCCGACAGTATATCTAATGGAGGAAAAATATCAATGTAAATAAATATGTTCCTTTTATTATCTTTTGCAGAAGGCAGAGTGGGGTTTGGGATGCACATCTATTATTTATAACTTCATTGTACATGAGCCTTTAAAATAGTGCAATAAAATGAAACATATAAGCTTTTTGAAAGTGCTCAAGTTCAGTAAACACTACATATAAATTTAAATATATAAAAATAGGATATTGAATTTCAGCTCTTAATGACTCAAAAGTGTAGCATTAGGCATTTATATTTAAAGAAAATTTCCCAGTTTTAAAAGCATCTACAAAAATACTATATCAGCTTTCTGACCAAATATCCCTATTCGTATCTATATTATTAAGTGATGAATTTAGTGAAAAGCAGACTTTTACATTACTTAATCTTCTGGCAAGTTTCAATTCAAGTTCCAGGTCTAAGTATATCAAGAAACAAAGGTGACAAAAAATATTATAAAAGATACTCTATATAAACAACAAAAATAAATAGGAAAAAAAGAAGTAAATGGAAAAAGGAAATTGTAGCTAGGGACTCAGATTTGTATTCACCTACTTATTCTTGCTGGGTTTTGTAATGTGAATAATTGGAATAATAGAACTATTTACCACTGAAATGGTTATTTGGATTCTATAAGATAATGTACTCTCATGATTACAAAATGTTATATGCATATTAATTAAAATTTGTATATAGTACAGTACTATCATTATAAATTATCTTTGAAAATAGGTAGGTAGATTAAAATAATTAAAAACATAACATTACGTTAATTTCAAATAGGAAAGTAATCACATGGACTAATTTTAACATAATCATTAAAAAATAGCAAGTGTCCCTCCCATGTAGTTTACTCCTTTTGTTGTGGTAAATCAATCCTGCAGTTCATTACATTTTATTTCCTCTTAATATAGTTAAGAAACGTTTTGTTTTGAGCATGATTTCCTCTAAATATCTTGAGTTTCTTCAAATCCATCCAGTAAGACAGTCCGCATCTGATTAATGAACACTGAGCTTCCTATAATGGCAATAAAGGGAGGTTTCTTTCACAAAAGTACATAAAACAACTTTTATGAAGAGTAATTGCCCTGACCAACCCCCACCCCGCCATAAAAACTTGCTCTCAATAACAAATACTCCAGCACAGACTTTGTGTGTCTATGGGAAGGAAATTTCTCAAATGCCCCCCATGTGTAAATCAGAGGCGGTCTTTCTCTGGGCTCTGATCACAGGGCAAGGAGTTAACTTGATACCTTTTGTGAGCCCTCCATTGTTCCGTTGTTCCCTCCTGCTTCAAACTAAGGATGAAAGCAGAAAGTAATGTTTTTAAGCGAATGTTCCCTTTTGTTACTTACACCTTGCAGTCAGCTTAACAGGATTTCTCTCTGGATTGCTTTTTGCAGTATTACTACTCGGTCAAGGATATTTCGGTTGGAGGGATGTGCATCTGCTATGGTCATGCCAGGGCTTGTCCGCTTGATCCGGTGACAAATGTATGTATATTTATAGGATACTTAGCAAGATGAAACTCTCAACTGTCAAATGCTTCATGAGCCTCTTTGCTGACAGGGATGCTGTGAATGGGTGTCAGATCCTCACTTAGACGGTGTAACAGGAAGCCATGCCAGGGTGAAATAGAGCCAGCAGTTAGGATGATAGACTTTGAAGTCAGCCACCACAGTATCAGAAAACGGATTAGTTGGGATTTTTTTGTTGTTGTGTTTTTTTTTTCCCCCAAAAAAGCCTCCCAAACTGGTCTATTTTGAAACCTCTCTAGCAATGACAGCCTGCTGTATGATTTAGCTTTAGAGAATGCTTGCCATCAGTCAACCTGACCATTTCTTTTAAAAAGTTTTCATCAAAGAAACTAGTGCAAACAAATGAAAACTGCGCATGGAAGTAAACAGGAATGGCCGTGGAACAGGAGGCGGCAGTAGGGCCTGGGCGACAGGGCACAGAATTGAAGAGCATCTTCAAGAGAGCGATGAAACCACCGGGTTGGAAAATGCTAGAATGCTTTCAGCTTGAATTTTTCATTAATTGCCTCGTATTAAATAAGCACCACTTAAAAAGAAGATAAATGGATATCTGTTTTTCTCAGTCATAAACTGGTAAAATACAAAATCATCTATTGTATATTATAGGGAAGAAACATATTCAGTAGTAAGATCAGTGAGCATAGTTACTTATGTATGGATTTTTTTTTCCTTTAAAACCAGGATACAAATGATATTTCTCTCAAAGCTGGCTTTCTGACTACTGCATCATAACTTTACTTCCTAGAGGAGGTTCAAATGCCCTAGCCTATTCTTTGGGGCAGGTTATGGTGCAGCTTTCTGCAAGCTGTGGGTATTGTCTCTCATGTGTTCCTCAAGCTGTGAGAGCCCACAAGGCAGCCTTGCAGGCCCCATTCCACATGATGCATTGGACTCTACTCGGAGCACACACAGGCAGGAAATTCAGTCCTGGGACATTATATTTCTATTAGACCTGTGGCCTTTAGTGCCTAGGAATCTATTCTCTTCTTCTCACACTCCTAAATGCTAACAATACTTTGCCTTAAAGTGGACACATCCAAACCAGAAACACTATAGATCTCAGGAATCAGAGAAGGGAGTTCAGTCTTCAAGACAGTCCTCAGTTGGGCCTGCGCTGTCTTCCAGACCTGAGTCCAGTGACTCCAGAACTAGTCTGGACCTCCTCAGGCTGGTGTTGACCGAATACATCCACTCCTTAGGCTGGTACTTCTTCCTTTCCAGACGGACAGGAGTTTCACATTTTGGCACCTATTCTCAGAAAAGTTCTCTCTTCTCTTCCTTCGAGGGAAAGCCCTTCATTAATGGTTCCAAAAATACTAAAATTATGCTTTTCCCCCAATTTTTGACTAGAAATCCCGCTGTGAGTGTGAGCATAACACATGTGGAGATAGCTGTGATCAGTGCTGTCCAGGATTCCATCAGAAACCTTGGCGAGCTGGGACTTTTCTGACTAAAACAGAATGTGAAGGTACGATCCCTAGAATTCAACAGTGTCTATTGTTCTTCCTTTTCTGGGACACAGGTAATATAAACATGTGGTGATTTTAGGTAAGTGCATGTTTCCAGTTTATGTATTTTATCCAAGGCAATAGCTGGTAGGCTCTTTTACTCTACCGTTTTACTCAGCTTTGTTTTGTTTAATTTGATAAATATTATTAAACACCTAGACTTTACCACTGTGTGGGAATTACGAGAAATAGATAAAAGCGTAATAAAAGCATACTTTTTACAAAAGTACACTTACTGTCATCAGAGTAAATCTTAAGCTTCTAGCATTATCTAAACATGCATGCGCGCACACGCGCACACACACACACACACACACACACACACAGTTGACTTTGAATAATGTGGAGGTTAGAGATGACAACCCCCGCACACAGTCAGAAATCTGTGTATAACTTCTTATTCTCCAAAAACTTAATTACTTATCGTCTGCTATTGATCAAAAGCCTTACCAATAACAGTCAATTAACATGTATTTTATATATAATATAATGTATAATATACTGTATTCTTACCATAATATCTAACTCTTTCATATTTTTTGTATTCCTAGGCTACATGGATCATTTGTAAGTTTTTTAAATTGTCAAAAATCTCCAAAAATGTTTCCAATATATTTATTGAGAAAAGTCTATGTATAAGTAGATGCACACAGTTTAAAAACCCATGTTCTTTAAGGGTCAACTATGTACACACATACACACACTCCACTAGAAATGCAAATAAACCACAAAACCTACACTATATAGAGACTAATTTTCTAATACATTTATATGTTTGTAAAATGGTTCTGAAACCAGTAGAGCTCCAGATTCTGCTTCCTTCTCCCTTTGTAGCTCATTGCCTAGTAAACAGCTCTAGTATATCAATCATCTAAAGGAGGAAAAAACAGAGGGGAGAGATTACACCTTTCCAGTTAGAGCTATATTGTTACCTAAAAGTCAAAACAAAAACACTCTGATTCATTAGTTATACTTATTAAAGGGTGGTGTTTGGGCACATTAGCTGGGAAGAAAATGAGAGTAAAAGGTAACAGAGAAGGCAAAAAAATCAAATTTATAGAAAAGAAATATTTTAATAGTAATTATAAATATTTTAAATGTATGGTTTCTCATTAATAATAATATAAGATACTAATATTAGAAATGACACTAATGATTATCATTAGCATAAACTAGCCTGTACCGATTAGGGATGGTGACAACCAAGAAAAAAAGCCAGTGATGAAAAATAGTAAAACAATTGGCTGTGAAAACACGTGTCAACAAACACTCATTCATACTTGAATGTTAGCACTTTTGAAGACAATTGTAAATGTCCAGTTTTTTCAGAAGGGAAATACTCAAGAAGTGTGTAGCAGATGACTTTGTAGCCTAAAATTATCATCTGGCCCAATGTGGTGATAGGGATGCTAGAGACACCTGTGCTGGAGATCTGCTCAGGCCAAGACGAGACCTAAAACAAAGACTTGTACTGAGCTATAAATCCAAAATAACCATGATACCCAATTCAGTTGAATTCAAATATTAATATTTTTTTGAGTCCTAGCTTTCATAAGCATATATAGTATATACTTTCATAAGTATATATAGCCCCCAAAACAGGTTTGGTAGACATTTTAACCTAATGCCAACTTTGTGTATTTATTAAAAAGAATTTTATCATGTATCATGTGTCAGACATGGTAGGTCCTTAAAACTATTGAATTATAGCAAACATTCATCATAAAATCCCCCCAACCATAAAATGTTTTCTTTTGAATTTTTAAGATTCTGCATATACTAATATGCTATCAATGCCTTGAGTCCCTCCATTTTCTGTACTCCCCTTTTTTGCCCTTTTTTAGAAAAGATTTACTTACTTATTTTAGAGAGGGGGAGGGGCAGAGGGAGAGAGAGAATCGCAAGGAGACTTCATGCTGAGCACTGAGCCTGATTCAAGGCTCCATCTCACAACCTTGAGATCATGACCTGAGCCAAAACCAAGAGATGGTGCTTAACTGACTGAGCCACCCAGGTGCCCCCTTTTTTTTCTGCCTTTTGATTTGTGTCTGCCTGGTTGTGAAGATGTTTTGTTAGAAATCACCCATGGCTACTGAGTTATATCTGTAGAAATGGGCCACCACCCCCCACTGTGGTAAAAGGGGCATCGAGAGTCCCAGCTTTTATTTTCTTTGCATATCCCCTACCTCATTCCTGACCATCCCTCATGTTCTCCACAGCTGCTCCCAGTGAAAGCAGACATTCATTCCTAAGAGTGAACTTAAGTGAAATGCCTCTCATGTTCTCAGACTTCTTTAAATTTAATTATATTTTTCTTCTTCTGGTGGAATATGAGCAATCACAAGTGGGAGTAGCATTTGAGGGCAGGGGATCTTCCTGTTGCCCCTGACATTCTCCCACAAAGTTCTAATTTTGTAAAGTGATCTGCAGAGTCCTTTAGTACACTCCATTTGTGTATGTGTGTTTACACAAGGAAACAAAAAGTTTAGCTTAAATTTGTGAGAAACAGGGATGGATAAAGCAATACAAAAGCACATTACCACTTGTTACTATATATATATTTTTAAATAGTGGAATTATGAAACAATCATCTTTTCTTATGGAACAGATGGGAGGCGGTATTTCCAAATTAAAAAAAAAAAGTTTTTCTTTTTTGTCCACAAATTAGACACAAGAATCCAAACCATAGAACCTTGCATAAATATCATGCTTTTGGCAATGTATGTATTCCTAAAAGCTTATATGAAAATTTTCTTTTCCAAGTTGAATTGTGTTCCAATCACCTTAAGATGTAGAAAACCCCTTCTGTAACATGACAAATCCTTCTATGAAATGAGTAATTACCTACTAATTCATTTGAGTTTAATTTGGATTATCATCAATCTGGCTTACTTAAGGCAGGATATATCTCTAAAAAGCAAAGAATATTTCTTCCTTGATAAGTCTATACTAAAGACCATTTCTATCACGTGTCTTAGTTATTCTTTGAAATAGCAAACTGCTGATGGCAGAGTGAAAAATTGCTCCTTGTGACGGGGAATCATCCGTGTTCTCTGAGGCTATACATAAGGAACTTTGTAGGTGCAGGGCCTTTAAAAGAGCCATGGGAGCTGTAGGCAGAGGGCCCTGGCATGGAATGTGAAAAGCAGGGCTCCCCAAGCATCCGTGTTTTACCTACTTAGCTCATGGTTATAAATACTAAATCTAAATAATGTGTGAATCAATTTGCATTTCTCTATATTTCCCTTTACTTACACTGGAAGCAGAAATCTTGTCTGTTTCTTGCAATATATTTTTTCTCATAGAATATAAAAACTATTATATAACAGAAAATGATTATTAAGAAAATCTGAAACCTGAAATTAATGTTTATGAATTTATTTTTCCCTAATGCAGCATGCAATTGTCATGGGAAAGCCGAAGAATGCTACTATGATGAAAATGTTGCCAGAAGAAATCTGAGTTTAAATATACATGGAAAGTACATCGGAGGGGGTGTGTGTGTTAACTGCACTCAAAACACTGCTGGCATAAACTGTGAGACATGCATTGCTGGTTTCTTCAGACCCAAAGGGGTAAAGTGTGCTTTTTCTTTCACAAAGTGTTATTTTCGGCCTTTTCATACAGAGATGTATTACATAGAAAAATAATTCTGAAAGCTTCTCTATAAACAGTTTGACTGCAAATCTGAGAGGTGACTAGGAATGTTTCAGAATGGAAACTGGATAAATCTTTGAGGATGTGGTATAAAACATTTCCATCTCTCTAGAAAGTTCCGTTGTGCCCCATCCCTGTCAATCCTCACCCCTTGGCAAACTGATTTTTAGAATGTTAAATTAGTTTTGCCTCTTAGTGAATTTCATGAAAATGAATACAATTTTGTTTTCCTTCTTTCAGTCGGTATAACATTTAAAGAGTTATCCATAGTGGGTGCATCTGTAGTTCTTTTTACAAAAAAAAAATAGTACTGAGTATATTATTTATTTGTGTGAATGTACTGCAATTTTTAATCCATTCTGTTGGTAGGTATTTGTGTCATTTTCAGTTTCTGGCTAGCTTCTTTAAAACACTGCTTATATTAAATAAAATATGACCACAGAAAGACATATTTTATATAAGCGTGTTTGTGGTCAAGTTTTATTTACCTTGCTTGCATAAGTATCTAGGGGTAGAATACTTGTTTTATAGGATATTAATATATCTTTATATGACTTTATAAGAAACTGCCAACATTTTGCCAAATTAGTAACAGTATTTTACCTATTCACCAAAAATGTGTGAGTTCCAGTTCTTCCATATAATTTCTAATATTTGGTATTGGACTGTTTTTTTTTATTAGCTATTCTAGTGGGTACAGCGTATGTGGCGAGTGGGTATTTGGCAATCATTAAGTCATTCCCATCACTGCTTGGTGCTACCACAGATCTTCTATTATAATCTTACAGCTGATCCCATTTTGCGTGTAATTTCCTGTTAAGTGCTTATTGTCTATTCCTATATCTTGTCTTGTGAACTTTCCCTTCAAGCCAAAGTATTTTTTTTTTATTCCAGAAACATTATAATTTTAGCTTTCAGATCTATGCCCCATTTCAAGTAAATCTTTGGATGTGGTATAAAACAGTGATTGAGATCTACACGGTTAACATTGTTTCAGAACCATTTTTTTTAGTTCTTCATTTTCCTCTTTCTTCCCTTCTCTCTCTTTCTTTTCCTCCCTCCCTTCCTTCCTTCTCTCTCTCTCTCTCTCCATTTCTTTCTTTCTCTCTTTCTTTCTTCTTTTCTTTCTTTCTGAGACAGAACAAGCAGGGGAAGAAGCAGGACTCTATTCCAGGGTCCTGGGATCATGACCTGAGTTGAAGGCAGACACTTAACCCACTGAGCCACCCAGGAATCCCCCTGCCTTTTTTTTTTTTTAAGATTTTATTTACTTAGTCATTTATTTATTTATTTATTTATTTAAGATTTTATTTTTATTTATTTATTTGTTTATTTTAAAAGATTTTTATATTCTTTTTCTCCTTTAAATTGCTTTGATGCAGGGCACCTGTGCTCACTTGCTCTCTCAAATAAATAAGTAAAATCTTGAGAAATAAATAAATTGTTTTGAGGCATTTGTTGCAAATCATGTGGTTTGATCACATGGGTCAGTTTCTGGACCCCTAGGTCTGTCCCATGGATTTGTTTGTCCATCCTTGCATTAATAGCATGGTATCTTGACTGGCTTACCTTGAATAAGTCTTAAATTCAGAAACATAAATACACTAATTTTAGTCTTCCATTTGAAGATTGTTTTGGATCACAATTTCTATATTCCTGTACAAATCAATGACGGAAATATTAGTTGAGACTCTTGTATAGAATCTAAATTCAAGTATGGAGAGAACTAACACTAATATTGAGTCTTGTAATCAATGAATGTAGTATGTCTCTCCAATTATTTATATGTCCTTTAAATATTCATAGCAGTGTTTTTAGTACAGAGATCTTGCATGTCTTTTGTTAGTTCTCAGTATATTTATTATAAAAAATAATTTTAAAATTGTTTAATGTTATTATTAAGATTTTCAAATATTGATGTTATATCCCATACCTAAGTTCCTTTATTTGTCCTAGTGTCTTTAAGCTAGATTATTTAGAGGCTTGCTTTACACTGTGTTAGGATAGATTAACAGTAAACTCAAGGTGATTGTCTAATCTTGGCTAACTTGGTAGACAACTCCAATCTCTGTTTACTTTATGGTATACAGACTGGAAAACTCTACTCCATCATTGAGCTTTCCAGCTGTGACTTCTTGCTGGATTCTTTGGAGTCTAGTGAATGGATGTAAGATTAAGGGATCAGTTAAACATTTGAAGGGTGTTGATATGCAGATTCTGGTGCTCCCCATCTCTGAACATAGATCTCAACTAGTTTTTTTTTTTTTTCAAACTAAAATTTGTCTAGGTTCTGCCTACTTTTGATTAATATTCTAGGCCCTTAAATATTTTACTTTCATATTTTATCCAGAATTAATAATTGTTATCTGAGATTAGATTAGACCATACAAGACAATGCCATGATCAAACCTGGAGACTTCATATTTTTATTACAAGAAATTAAGTGAATTGGAGCCTAGATTAATACTTATA
The DNA here is from genome assembly GCA_004024625.1 of Mellivora capensis. Taxonomy (NCBI): domain Eukaryota; kingdom Metazoa; phylum Chordata; class Mammalia; order Carnivora; family Mustelidae; genus Mellivora; species Mellivora capensis. The sequence continues at coordinate 12,060 of PISX010001539.1, read as the reverse complement.
AAATAATTATGCTATACTATATGTTAAAAATTCAAATCACTCAAGTGCCAAATATTTGGGTAGAAGTCCATTTCATTTTTTTTAAGTTTTATTTATTTATTTGAGAGAAAGATAGAGTTCCTGAGCAGAAGTAGGGGCAGAGGGAATACGAGAGAAGCAGACTCCCCACTGAGCATGGAGCCAACACAAGACTGATGAGATCATGACCTGACCTGAAATCAAGAGTTGGACATTCCACCGACTGACCCTCCCAAGAGCCCCAAAAGTCCACTTCATTTTTAAAGATAAAAAAGAAAATATTTTTGCATTGAAGTTTTCAGATAAATAACATCTCTATGATATTTTAAAAGTTATTGTTCTGAAATTTGATTTAAGATTTACTTACTAAATCCATACACTTAATCGTTAAATCAAATATATATAATGCATTGTTTATTTTGAGTAATCTAAATTATTTTAATAGTTATTTTAATAAATATTTAATAAAATTATTTTAACAAATTTAAAAGTCATGTGCAAAGTTGATATATTTATAGGGTCTCATGTTAGAAAGTTTCCTGGTCAGCAATCTGGCAAGTTTCCCCAATTACCACAAAGAGAGATAATGAATTAGGGGACTTTGATTTACTCAAGCATATCATTGAAATCATAAATCATATTTATTACAGGCAAGGTCTCATTTAAAAGAATTTTTTTTCTTTAACCCACAGAGGGTTTTTTTTTTTTTTTTTTTCATTTTTTGTTTTCATGTATTAGTGTTTTGTTTTGTTTTTTTTCTAGTGGGAGAGCCCTTCTGCCATCCCTACTCTGAAACTGTTACTCACACTTCAAGCTTCAGTCTACATGTCACTTCCGTGAAACATTGTTGACTTCATTGTGTTGTGTTATTGTGCCCTAATGCTCTGTTTGTATGCCTGTTTTATCACTTGGCATGTTCTACTTAATCAGTGTCTTCCAAGCTTGTTATTCCTGTACGCTTATTTAAAGCAGACACCAGGCATTACCTATCTGTGCTTTGTGCAGTTCTTACTTCATAATGGGGAATGAATAAATGTATCTTAAAAATGATGATTTTAAAACTGATCTGTGAATATAGTTGATTGGTATTCTATTAGAAATATAAATAACTCTAGTTATAACACTTTGATTTATATTAGTAAACAAGTTTCCATTTCTAAATTAAGCATAGATATATACATATGTCTGGCTACGTTTTATGGGGGAAGTGTATATATTTATGTGAATAGATTTATTTATATTTAGAGACAGACAGAGAGCATGTGCACAGTATTTAGGTATACCCTAGGCAAATGCTTTTTTTTTTCCTTATCCTATTGCATCTAGAAAACAAGTGTTATAATTACAGCATATTTTCACAGTCTAGGTTTGTTTAATTAAAATATTTTAACATTAAAATTAGTTCTATTGAATAATCTGAGGAATCTTATCAGAACCTTTATTTGTTCTTCCTTTTAATTTTAGCTTAAGAATGTTACTATAGTTTTTACTGATATCCTCATATCACAAGGAAGTAGAGAAGTTAAATGAGGCCACATAGTCAGCACCCACACTGAGATGCGAGCTCACATTTTCCTAATTGTGGAGACACTACATTGTGTGCCCTTGGCTGATGCTGCCTCTCCAGGAAGCCAAATGGTTAATTTGCATACTTAATATTATCTTTTTTTCAGCACCAAATATAAATTTCTATTTAGTCAGTCACATGATAATCAACATGAACAAACTTCCTAAAAAGTAAATTTGGGGAAATTACTAATTTTGAACTATGGTATAAGAAAAGAAAAACATACACAAAAAACAATCAGAAGGATTTTATTAAGGAATATATATATTAGAGACTATCAAGTATTTTTTTATTTATTATAATGATGCCATGATTATTAAAAAAAGATGCATCCTGAAATGTCTAAGGATTAAAGTATTCTATCTGCAGTTTTCTTTAAACTTCAGCAAAGAATGAAAAATGATGGAATTCATATGGCCGAATCTTGATAATTCCTGAATATAGGTAGCAAATAAATACAAGTGTGTTTTACTATCTGTTTTAGGTTTGTGGCTCTATTTAGAAGAAGGGATTTTAGAAATTGCAAATATATATTGAAGATAATTTCCTATACTGTTTTCTCTATATAATTTATTATTATGTATTATTAAATTTATTTTGTCCTTAAAAGTTTGCCAAATTAAAAAATACTTATGTTTTTATTACATTTGACTAAGAGCCCTTTAATATTCTTGTTAGGTATCTCCAAATTATCCAAGACCATGCCAGCCATGCCGTTGTGATCCAATTGGTTCCTTAAATGAAGTCTGTGTGAAGGATGAAAAACACGCTCGACGAGGTAAGAGCAAGAACAAAGAACTGTTGTTCTGATAAAAGGACAATGAAAATCCAGATATGATTATTTTTAGGGTAATGTTTTATAGTAAATTTTACTTAATAATTTTATTCTCATATCTATCAAGGTTCCCTCCAGGAAACATTTTTTTATTCATCTCAATAATTATTTTCCTGTAAATTAATTACAACTAATTAATTATGCTTTAAAAGCAAAAGGAGTTGAATAATTTATTTTACATTATAAGCATATGTGTATATATTCATATACATATTTATCTAGCTATACCTGTCTATCTTCTAGTTAATCAGAAATCTGTGATGTATGTAAATTTTTAGTGTCTTGTTATTTATTGAATTGTTTATTGTAGTTTCTGTGGTTTCTAGTATAAAAAGACAGCATTCACTGAGGGATGTTTGTGTTGCGGGGGAGGAGAGAACAGACTTCATACACTGAGATGTAGTCCATAGTACAGAAAGCAAAACGTGTACATAAAGGACTAAAAATAGGTAGTTGTCATAAGCTAATGAAGGGAAAGAAGCTGATAGAAATTTAAGCCAAATACTTTCTTTGAGGATGAACTCATGATGAAGTCCAAACATTGAAGAATCAAATGCCAAAATAACTCTTTGATAAAAAATGTTGAGGAGCTATGTCCAGGAGAGTTGCTTGCCAAAGTTAAGTAGAACATTAGGACATATCTGAAACAGTTTTTTTTATATTGCTGAGTAGATTCTTCTCTTGGGAAAAACTAAAATAAATTATGGTTACAATATAGGGTTTTTCCTCCAGTGGCTTTCAAATTAAAACACTGGCAATGTTTCTTTGGCGTGGTGTAGCTTACCCGCTTTCTTTATAAAATGATAAGATTATCAACCTAAGCCCTACAGTCTAAAATCTTAAAAGATTAAAACTCTGATTATTTTAAATCTCAAATGGTGAATTATTGAGGTTGTTTTTCATTTTATAGCTCCTTATCTTTTTGTAGTAACAAGTAAATCATGTTATTTTCAGTAATGTCTTTTAACTTTTTTCTGTACTTATTTTTTTTACTTTTTTTCTTTGTAAAGAAGTATATTATTTTCTAAAAACTGATAAAATATTGAAAGGTAGAAAAATAAGCATACAATACAGTGGTAATTCATTATAAATACTCTTACTAACATGTTTATGCTAACTTCACATGAGTTTTTCCCCAAACTGTTGAGTGTTTTTCTGAAATCTAGTTTTAACACCGGAATCATCATTATGTGGATATACCATAATTTATTTACTCGCTCAACTTTATATAGCTATTGAGATTGTTTCTAATTTTGTTTATTGTAACCAATGTTTTAGTGATGATATTTGTGTATAAATATTTTTCAATTATTATAAAAACCACACATAGTAAAAACAAATTTTAACAATAGGGAAGAGAATAAAATAAATAGCAATAGTATCCTCTTCAATTTATTCATCCCCCAATTTCATTTTCAAATTTAACCACATTGAGCCATGTCTTCTATTAAGTTCTGGAAAAACACGTCTTCCAGACAATATCTAAATAATATTCTTAGTACTTTCATCACCATTAAATATTGCCCACTGACTCTCCATCTTAAAAAGAAATGTTTCATGCATTCATTCATTCATTCATTCATTTTCTCCACTATTTAGTCATTTTTCTTAAGTATGGTATGTTTATCATGATAAATAAAAAGTTTAAGTTATTCCTCTTTTGAGGTCCTACTATGTGTAAGTCCCTATACTCCCCACTGGTCTTCCAACTCACTTGACAATGTCTGTCTATTGCATCTTTATCTTTTCAGATATCATAGTTATATTTTATTTGAGACATAATTCTTCTAATTTTAAAATTGAAATGTAAGAATCAAAATTTATAATTAGATATATATTACTCAAAATAGACCTGGGTTACCAAATTAGACACATTTCCCATGATACATTTTTATCTTCATGTTTAGCTTGATGATTTCTTAGGAAAGAGTCTAAGTTACAGTGTAATGCTTTGGACTTCTTAGTATGAGTAACCAGATAGTGGGAAATGGTATTTTTGGGGGGGGAATGGTATTTTATTACATTAACTTGATTACTAAAAAACTGATTACTTTTGGTATAAGGTGATTTTACCCCCCAAAGATTTGTAAGAGTGCTTTAAATATGAAAAACAACTGTATATTAAATTTGTTATAAACATTCCAGATTTTGTGTCTCACTATTGTTAAGATTATCTTATAAATGAAACTTTAAAATGTTTTATATAATCACCTATTACAACTTAAAGAACTTTAGCTATAAGACATTATGCCAAGATTATGTTTTAATATTTTAATTGAATTTTTGATATGCCTTTAGAATTCTAAAACTCTCATCTATCCCAAGATCAGACAAATGTATTCATTTTTAAATTCTTATTATTTCACTTTTTTATACTTAGTTCCTTAATCAGTATGGAATTTATTTGGCATATTTTATAAAGAAAGTTTCTAGCTATATTTTGTTTTTCCAGTAGTCTCTTTTAAATTGATCTATATTTAATACAATTTTTTCATTAAACATATTAAGTATATTTATTTTATATTCTATATCTCTTAGTAGCGTTCTCTGTTACCTATATAAGCCTAATCCTGGGGGCTGATTTTTCTAATTTATTCATTGGGGCCCTATTTTCTTGTGTGTTTGATGATTTTGTGTGTGTATGTGTGTGAATACACACACATGCACATAATCGTGCATGTTTGTGTAAAGGTTCTAGTGTATCCTTTCAGGATCCTTGAGTTTGTATAATCTCTGATACTATCTTCTAACTTGAGTAGTACCTACAATTTTTCTTTTGTTCCATAAAGCCATGCTCAGTTAATCGGTCAGTCAACTCCAGGAAAGGATACTGGTTAAGAGATAGCTTATTTCTTTATAATCTCCTCTCTCTCTCTCTCTTTTTTAAATTTTGTAGTTTCTGATCTTCAAGGAGTTTCCTTATTTTAAACAAGCACAGCCATTCTGTCTGTCTATCTCTCTTTCTGTCTGTAACTTTTTCCTGTGTTGTCAAATGTTCTAAACAAGAGGGGATGTTTGGGCATCTAGTTCACAATATTACAATGTTACAACATATACGATTTTTACAGATGTTAAGATAGACATGGTCATTATATGGAATACGTCTACACTCAGTCTTAATGGGGATTTTAACATGAGAAGTAAATGTTAATTTCTTGGAATGCTTTTCAGCCTTTATTGAATTTACTAGATTTCTTTTTCATTTGACTTATATAATATGTTAAAATATATTTATTAATATGAAACCATATTTAAATTAACAGAATAAAATCTTCTTGGTCCTTATGGAAAATCCTTTTAATGTACTTTAGGATTCAGTTTGGTGTTTATTTTATTTAGGATTTGTTCATCTGAATTCATATGTAAATTGGTTTTGTCTATGACATATGCCAGCTGTGCTATCTTGGCAAACAAATTAATTTCTCTGTGCCTTAGTTTTCTCATCTGTAAAACGGGAAACATTATAGTACTTATCTCATTTTGAGGTTTTGAGTATTAACTAAATTAACCCATGTGTCGTATATAGTGCTAAGCGTAATACCTCGCATAAAATGAGTGCCATTTAATTATAAACTGTTATTAGGTTTATTTAGGGCTACCTTAGTCAGATTTTGATACTGTTTTACTAGCTTCATAAACTAAATTACATAGCCCTCCATGTTTTATATACTCCGTTAGAGTTTCAAACTTTGAAAACACTGTAAAAACTAACTGCTACTAAAATACTTTTATGATAATCTTTGACCATTTTTCCTCTTTTGATATCTTTGATTATTTTTAAGTTCTCTTTTACCTGATTTTCTTTGTTTATTTTTCAAATCTTCCTTCTTTCCTGTGGTATTCATTTGTTTTTTCTCCTTTTTTCTTATAATTACATAGATTAAATTTTAATTTATTTACATTTTTAATGTATTTAACCTTTGGTTACTGTTTTTTTCTATATCTCATAAACATTAAGGTCTTTTCTCACTGCTGTTATATATATGCTTAGAAAACTATTTAATCACAATTGAAGTCTTTATTTCTCCTTCACTCAAGAGTTAAAAGGGGAAATATTATTCATTTTTAGAGTGGTGGAATTTTGTATACGACTTCATTATCATGGTTGATAGTTCATATTACCTCAATCCTAGTTTATAATGACTTTTACTACAAATACAGAAATAGTAATTTATGTTAAGAAAAGAAGACATAGATTACTTCTGCTTTGAGAAATTGAGCATTTTTGTAGATTAATGAACTACAATAAGTATATATATATACAATATAATGTGTAATTCAACAATAGTAGATGATTCATGTTTTCCTATGTCTTTTTTTTCTAATTCATCTATAAACATTAGAAAGGAGCAGGTTAATGTCATTCCCAGCCACTGATTTTTGGCCACTTTCTCTTTGAGCCCTCAAATCTTTTGTTGTCTATCTATATATTTTTGTACTTAAAATTAGTGTTCTTATAGAGTATGAATATAATATCTTAAGTCATGTTTTTTATTGTCATCATTGTAAAATGAGGGCTTGTCCCAATGAATCTATTTTTTTAAGATTTTATTTATTTATTTGAGAGAGAGAGAGAGAGCGAGCGAGCGAGGACTAGCACAGGGTTGAAGGGGAGAGGGACAAAGGGATAAGGAGAAGCAGACACCCCACTGAGCAGAGATCCTGCCCTGGGGCTCAATCCCAGGTCCCTGGGATCATGACCATGACCCCAGTCAAAGGAAGACAATTAACCTACTGAGCCACCCAGGAGCTCCTGAGTGAATCTGTTTTCATTGGATTCTACTTTGCTCATTACTATTATTACAACTCTATATGCTCTCCTAATGTAGATTTACATTCCTTTTTTTTAAAACTTTCTTACCATTTTGCATATCTCTTCTAAACATTATACACACATAGTTTTTGGTTTTTTATTTAAATTATTTTTAATAACATATATTATTTGTCCCAGGGATACATGTCTGTGAGTCATCAGGCTTACACATTTCACAGCACTCACCATATTACACACTGTCCCCAATGTCCATAACCTAACCACCCTCTCCCTATCCCCGCACCCCCAGCAACCCTCAGTTTGTTTTGTGAGATTAAGAGTCTCTTATGGTTTGTCTCCCTCCTGATCCCATCTTATTTCATTTTTTTCCTTCCCTACTCCCCATCAACACTGCCCTGCCTCTCAAATTCCTCATATCAGAGAGATCATATGATAATTTTTTTTCTCTGGATGACTTATTTCGCTCAGCCTAATACCCTCTACTTCCATCCACATTATTGCAAATGACAAGATTTCATTTCATTTGATGGCTGTATAGTATTCCATTGTGTGTGTATATATATATATATATATATATATATATATGTATATATATCACATCTTCTTTATCCATTCATCTGTTGATGGACATCTAGGTTCTTTCCATAGTTTGACATCAAGGTTCTTTCCATAGTTTCCATAGTTGTGGACATTGCTGCTATGAACATTTGGGTGCATGTGCCCTTAAGATCTCTACATTTGTATCTTTAGGGTAAATACCCAGTAGTGCAAAGGCTGTGTTGTAGGGTATCTCTATCTTCAAATTTTGAGGAACTTCCATGCTGTTTTCGAGAGTGGCTGCACCAGCTTGCATTCCCACCAACAGCGAGGAGGGTTCCTCTTTCTCCCCATCCTCTCCAACATCCATCATTTCCTGACTCGTTAAAATTTTAGCCATTCTGACTGGTGTGAAATGGAATCTCATTGTGGTTTTCATTTGTATTTTTCTGATGCCGAGTTATGTGGAGCACTTTTTCATGTGTCTGTTGGCCATCTGGATGTCTTCTTTGGAGAAATGTCTGTTCATGTCCTCTGCCCATTTGTTCTTTGGGTGTTGAGTTTGATAAGTTCTTTCTAGATTTTGAATACTCACCCTTTATCTGATATGTCATTTGCTAATATCTTCTCCTATTATGTCAGTTGTCTTTTGCTTCTGTTGACTGTTTCCTTTGCTTTGCAAAAGGTTTTGATCTTGATGAAGTCCCAGAAGTTCATTTTTGACTTTGCTTCTCTTGCCTTTGGTGATGTGTCTAGGAAGAAGTTGCTGCAGCTGAGGTAGAATAGGTTGCTGCCTGTGTTCTCCTCAAAGATCTTGATGGATTCCTATCTTACACTGAGGTCTTTCATCCATTTTGAGTCCATTTTTGTGTGTGGTGTAAGAAAATGGTCCAGTTTCATTCTCCATGTGGCTGTCCAATTTTCCCAACACCATTTGTTGAAAAGACTGTCTTTTTTCCATTGGACATTCTTTACTGCTTTGTTGAAGATTAGTTGACCATAGAGTTGAAGGTCTATTTCTGGGCACTCTATTCTGTTCCACTAATCTATGTGTCTGTTTTTGTGCCAGTACCATACTGTCTTGATGATGACAGCTTTGTAACAGAGCTTAAAGTCTAGAATTGTGATGCCACCAACTTTGGCTTTCTTTTTCAACATTCCTCTGGCTATTTGGGGTCTTTTCTGGCTTCATATAAATTTTAGGATTATTTGTTCCATTTCTTTGAAAAAAATGGGTGGGATTTTGATAGGGATTATATTAAATGTGTAGATTGCTTTAGGTAGCATAGATATTTTCACAATATTTTTTCTTCCAACCCAGGAGCATGGACTGTTTTTCCATTTCTTCCTGTCCTCCTCAATTTCTTTCATGAGTATTTTACAGTTTTCTGCATAGAGATTCTTTGGCTCTTTGCTTAGGTTTATCCCTAGGTATCTCATGCTTTGGGGTGCACTTGTAAATGGTATCAACTCCTTAATTTCTCTTTCTTCTGTCTTGCCGTTGGTGTATAGAAATGCAACTTATTTCTGTGCATTGATTTTATATCCTGACACTTTACTGAATTCCTGTATGAGTTCTAGCAGTTTTGGAGTGGAGTCTTTTGGGTTTTCCACATAAAGTATCATATCATCTGCAAAGAGTGATAGTTTGACTTCTTCTTTGCTGATTTGGATGCCTTTTATTTCTTTTTGTTGTCTGATTGCCAAGGCTAGGACTTCTAGTACGATGTTGAATAGCACTGGTGATAGTGGACATCCCTGCCATGTTCCTGACCTTAGGGGGAAAGCTCTCAGTTTTTCCCCATTGAGAATGATACTCGCTGTGGGTTTTTCATAGATGGCTTTGATGATATGGAGGTATGTACCTCTATCCCTACACTTCAAAGAGTTTTGATCAACAAAGGATGCTGTACTTTGTCAAATGCTTTTTCAGCATCTATTTGAGTATCGTATGGTTCTTGTTCTTTCTTTTATTAATGTATTGTATCACAATCATTGATTTGCGGATGTTGAACCAACCTTGCAACCCAGGAATAAATCCATTTGGCTGTGGTGAACAATGCTTTTAATGTACTGTTGGAACCTATTGGCTAGGATTTTGGTGAGAATTTTTGCATCCATGTTCATTAAGGATATTGGTCTGTAATTCTCCTTTTTGGCATGGCCTTTGTATGGTTTTGGGATCAAGGTAATGCTGGCCTCATAAAATGAGTTTGGAAGTTTTCCTTTCATTTCTATTTTTTGGAACAGTTTCAGGAGAATAGGTATTAATTCTTCTTTAAATGTTTGGTCGAATTCCCCCAGGAAGCTGTTTGGCCCTGGGCGCTTGTTGGGAGATTTTTGATGACTGCTTCAATCTCTTTACTGGTTATGACTCTGTTCAGGTTTTCTATTTTTTCCTGGTTCACTTTTGATGTTTATATGTCTCTAGGAATGCATCCATTTCTTCCAGATTGTCAAATTTGCTGGCATAGAGTTGCTCATAATATGTTCTTATAATTGTTTGTATTTCTTTGGTGTTGGTTGTGATCTCTCCTCTTTCATTCATGATTTTATTTTGGTCCTTTTTCTTCTTTTTGTCTGGCCAGGGGTTTATCAATCTTATTAATTCTTTCAAAGAACCAGCTCCTAGTTTCATTGATTTGTTCTACTGTTCTTTTGGTTTCTAGTTCATTGATTTTTGCCCTGATCTTTATGATTTCTCTTCTTCTGCTGGGTTTAGGCTTTCTTTGCTATTCTTTCTCCAGCTCCTTTCGGTGTAGGGTTAGGTTGTATACTTAAGATCTTTCTTGTTTTTTGAGAAAGGCTTGCATCACTAGATACTTTCCTTCACTTTGCTGTGTCCCAAAGATTTTGAACAGTTGTGTTTTTATTTTCATTTGTTTCCATGAATTTTTTCAATTCTTCTTTAATTTTCTGGTTGACCCATTCATTCTTTAGTAGGATGCTCTTTAGCCTCCATGTATTTGAGTTCTTTCTAACTTTCCCTGTGATTGAGTTCTAGCTTCAGAGCATTGTGGTCTGAAAATATTCAGGGAATGATCCCAGTCTTTTGACCAGTTGAGACCTGATTTGTGACCCAGGATGTGATATATTCTGGAGAATGTTCCATGTGCATTAGAGAAGAATGTGTATTCTTTTGCTTTGGGATGGAATGTTCTGAATATATCTGTGATATCCATCTGGTCCAGTGTGTCATTAAAGCCTTTATTTCCTTGTTGATCTTTTGCTTGGATGATCTTTCCATTTCAGTGGGTGGGTTAGCATCCCCTGCTATTATTGTATTATTGTTGTTATGTTTCTTTGTTTTTGTTATTTATTGGTTTATATCATTGGCTGCTCACATGTTAGGGACTTAGATACTTAAAATTGTTAGATCTTCTTGTTGGATGGACCCTTTAAGTATGATATAGTGTCCTTCCTCATCTCTTATCATAGTCTTTGGCTTAAAATCTAACTTATCTGATAATAAGGATTGCCACCCCCTCTTTCTTTTGAAGTCCATTAGCATGGTAAATTGTTTTCCACCCCCTTACTTTAAATCTGGAGGTGTCTTTGGTTCTAAAATGAGTTTCTTGTAGATAGCATATTGATGGGTCTTATTTTTTTAATCCATTCTGATACCCTGTGTCTTTTGATTGGGACATTTAGCCCTTTTACATTCAGGGTAACTATTGAAAGATATGAACTCAGTGCCATTGTATTGGCTATAAGGTGACTGACTATTACTGTATATTGTATCTGTTTCTTTCTGGTCTACTACTTTTAGGCACTCTCTTTGCTTAGAGGATCCCTTTCAGTATTTCCTGTAGGGCTCATTTGGTGTTTGCAAATTCTTTTAATTTTTGTTTGTCCTGGAAGCTTTTTATCTCTCTATTTTCAATGACAGCCTAGCTGGATGTGTTCTTGGCTGCATATTTTTCTCATTTAATGCTCTGAATATATCATGCCAGTTCTTTCTGGCCTGCCAGGTCCTATGGATAAGTCTGCTGCCAATCTAACATTTCTACCCTTGTATGTTACAGGCTTCTTGTCCCGAGCTGCTTTCAGGATTTTCTCTTTTTCACTACGAGTTGTAAGTTTTACTGTTAGGTGACAGGGTGTGGACCTATTTTTATTGATTTTGAGGGCAATTTCTTTCATGAGTGTTCTGTAGTTCCTCGAGTACAGATCCTTTACCTCTTTGGTTAGGTTTATTCCCAGGTATCTTATGGTTCTTGGTGCTATAGTAAATGAAATCGATTCTCTAATTTCCCTTTCTGTATTTTCATTGTTAGTGTATAAGAAAGCCACTGATTTCTGTACATTGACTTTGTATCCTGCCACGTT
>PISX010001538.1:0-192121 GCA_004024625.1 Mellivora capensis | reverse complement strand
AATCAATAATATTCGTCTTGACTATTGGGGAGAAAAAGTCCCTTTCAGATATTCATTCCTAATACAATGTTATTTTACGCTTAACAATTATCATGAAACTTTATATTACATTTGCCAATTGGTTTTAGAGCTTCTGGATTGAGTCAGTACTTCTGAAACCGTGAAAAAGAAAGCCAGAGGCCCAAGATGGCATCACTTACACCAAATCATCAAACTGGGGCTTCATACCTATCCTAACTGAAGTTCTAACCTCCTCTAGAAAGCTAATCTTTTTTTTTTTTTAAGATTTATTTATTTGACAGAGAGAAAGATCGCAAGCAGGCAGAGAGGCAGGCAGAGAGAGAGGAGGAAGCAGGCTCCCCACTGAGCAGAGAGGACCCCAGGACCTTGGGATCATGACCTGAGCCAAAGGCAGAGGCCTTAACCTACTAAGCCACCCAGGCGCCCCTCCAGAAAGGTAATCTTAATTGGTCAGTCAGTAATCTTCTGATCAGCACCAATAAGGTAATCTGTCACATGGGCCCTCTCTATCCCGTTTGTCCCCAAAGGAAGGTCACTTCACTTGAAATAATTCTTTTCTCTGTTTATAACTTTGTCTTGCCTTTAAAAACTTGGGACACCTGGGTGGCTCAGTCAGTTAAGTGTCCAACTCTTGATTTTGGCTCAGGTCATGATCTCAGGGTCATGAGATAGGGCCCAATGCCAGGCTCTGCACTCAGTGGGGAGTCTGCTTGAGTTGCTTTCTCTGCAACTTTTTTTCAAAATATTTTATTTATTTATCAGAGAGAGAGTGAGAGAGTGAGCGAGCACAAGTAGGAGGAATGGCAGGCAAAGGGAGAGGGAGAAGCAGGTTCCCTGCTACACAGGGAGCCTGATGCAGGACTCAATCCTTGGACCCTGGGATGATGACCTGAGCTGAAGGCAGACGCTTAACTGACTGAGCCACCCAGGTGTCCCTTTTCCATTCATTCTTCATTGTAGAGAAGTATGAGAAGTATGGTAAGTATCCATACAATGTTGAAGTGTTAAAAGATAGACACTGTTTGGGGACAAAATTCTGTGGGGGAAACATGAAGGAAATACAAAATTAAGGAGAAAAGGAAATGATGTAAAATTTCCAACAGCTAAAGAAGAGCTTTTTCAGAAGGCTGATGGTAGGTATCAAGTGGGCTTTATATTCCAGGGACTATAAAAAAAAATCCTAGTATGAAAATGTGCCAGAAATGACATACCTTGCAAATATTAACTTGTAACACATGTTTTAAGTCTTAGATGTCAACTGAAGAAATGAGTGAGGCAATATATGGAGTTTCTTTAGAGGGTCAAGTCTGAAGAACCCAGAGGAAGCCCTTCACTAAGGGTGGCTCATTAAGGATACAGAGCAAGGACCTCAGCCTCATGGAGGCCACAATCTGGGGGCCAGGCAGGCGCTGGGCCCAGAGACTCAGTTTACCTACGGTGATGATAGAGAGTTGAAAGAGTTAACTGGCAGTGATGTTACAGGAACTGCCTCGGGCAAGTAGGAGACAAAAGGACTCAGGTTCTGGCGCCCACAACACCTCACAGCTGCCTTATTTCCTTTACAGGGGGATGAAGGCGGGGCGGGAAACAGGCTCCAGGCCTTGGGCAGAAAGCTGAGCCCAGAGCCAGCACTGTTCAGAGGACACTGGGGGTCTCACAGCTACAGACAGCTTCCAAGGTGGGCGGGCTGAGAGATGGGCTTCACCTCCCCCGCCAGCTGGCACGACAGTGTCCCTCGCTCAGAGCTGGCACGTGGCCTTCCTGAGGTCATCGGGGAAAAGCACAGAGCTCAGGAACTTAAAATTATAGTGAACCGTATGAAACTGCCACTGTTCAGCCATTGTGACCTATGAAAATGGTAGTTTCATATGGTTCATTCGACCTATTAAACTGGCAGCCGCTGTTTTACTTTTACCCTTAGAGACCAAGCTGTCCTCTGCAGAGATGTGGATGAAATCCACAAGGCTGGGAGCGTGTTGTTAATGACTCGGCGGGCGGAGGTAAAGAGATCCAGAAGGGAAACCAGCAGCTGCCGCCACGCACCCAAGTCAATACTGTTTCGGGGAGGAGGGTGGGGAGGGCTGAAACCTAGAAATAAAAATTGCAAAGCTCACAAGGATAACCCATCTGAGCAGCAGAAAAACAAGGCTAAAAGGTTACTATGATAACAAAGCCTGGTGTTGCTGGAGTATTTTTATCTGTACACATTTAGTGCGTTGCAAAGCCCTTTCCACGCCTTGCCTTTGGACCACGTCCAAAGGTGGGGACTATTAGGAATCCTAATTTCTGCACGCAGGTCAGAAGGACTTCACACATGAACAGAGGAAGGCCCGGAGACGTCCAAGAACTTGTGGGAGGATTTCTGTGGCTCGAGGCCGGATTTCTAGTCTCCAGATGGTAATTACCGCTCTAGACCATCTCCCACTGTCTTCTCTCAGGTGTCCTTCAAAGGTGGTAAAGTGAATTAGGGGAAAAAAATCAATAAAAACCCTGCCTCCTAAGTGCTACATTCCCACTAGTGACATGAGCAGCTGAGGTTTCCCTTAAAGGTCATTTCCACAAGCATGTTCATCTCTGTGCCTAATAAGGGGCCACGGACAGACATGGTTACTAACAGCGCGATATAATTAAGTGTCCTTTCATCCAGGCATTTCAAAGGGCTTCAGCAACGTTAATTATGCCCCAAGCCCTTGTGAAGTGGCGCTTGGTTCCATTCTATGAGCATTTAAAGTCAAGCAAAGGCAATGCCACGGGCCCAGGGGTTACACACTTAGAACATACACCTATTAGCGGCCCTCAAGTGTCTGGTGGAAGACTTGGGGTGTGCAGGGCTCCTGACATGAAACTCTTCCTCTGGAGCTCAGAGCTTGAAAACTGTAAAATGGGGGTGTCTGGGTCTGCTGCCAGGGAGGGAAGTGAGGGGCGGTACTTGGGCGGCTTCTGCCTCTGGACAAGTCACCGTGTTCCTCTTCTGCAGAGAGATAACAGAAATTATCTGAAGTGGTTTAAGTGCCAAGTGCACGTACATGGATGGCTAACCTGGAACAGGGATCTGATCCCAGACTCAGGGACTCTGTCCCAGACCGAAACAAGGGTTTCCCACAGCGGGGCAGGTTGTGAAAATCGTCTGGTGCTGGCTGTATCAAGAGCGGGCAGCAAAACCAAAGTCACTTCTCTCTGCTTCGGCTTCCCTGTGTAGACATGGAAGACCAGCAGTTCTGGGCTGGGGTCCTGCCACTGCCACTTACTGCTGTGACTTCAGGGGAATTACCATACCTCTCTGAGCCTCAGCTGCCCCTCTGAGAAATGGAGCAGCTGTAAACGCTCACAGGATTGTCACGTGACATGAAATAAGACACAGGTTGAAAGACCACCCAGCACATGAAAAATACTGACACAATTCTAGTTACTATTATTTTTACAATTTTCCTTCATATTATCATTATTATTAGCAACAGCTCTAAGGACCCTTCTGACTCCAAGAATTGCTTTTTTATCAGCTATAACTCTGGGAAAGAACAGTTTCCAGAAAAGGAACAGAGGTCACAGAGGCAGGAACCCTTGCTTGATCAGTGGTATCTGAGTGAAACCAGCTCAGATCTCCCATTCTAACACCTGCTTTCCATCTGCCAACAAGAACCTCTAATTTAAACATCACGGTGATAAGACCAGTCATCACTTGCTATTTAAACTGACCTCCCACAATCCCTTGGGCTCGAAACTAACAAGAGTTAAGTATAAATTGCGTTTTGGCTTGTTCTGAAGGTTACTCACATTCAAATACAAGAGATGCATTAGTCTGGCTAAACCAGGTCCTGCTACCCTTTCGCCTGGCTTCAGGCCAGCTCCCTGACGCTTACGTTCTCCAGCAGGGGAGGCATTAGCTTCCCCAAGATTGTCATTTCAACACTTAATAACTGACATCAGAAACAGAAGGGGCCTTGCAGAGTAGCTGGCACAATGCAGGCAGCGGGGAGTGGTGGATAAAAGCAAGGGCCTTAGCAATGCACAGACTCATTTCGAATCCTAGCTTTACTACCTATTGACTGTGTGGCCTTGGATAAGTTAATTAACCTCTCTGTGCCAGTTTCCTAATATGTGAAATGGGGTTTTAATAGTACCTACCTTATGGGGCTCTGTGGGGATCAGCACAGTCCCTGCCATACAGTAAACACTAAAACCAATGTTCACTGCCATTATGATTTTGACGATTACTATAGTAATTGGAATTGGCTAAGGAAGCGTGATAGAAAGGACCTATATTTTCTTCCCAGGAAAACTGCCAAAACTGGAGCTGGAGCTGGAAGGATAGGCAGGATTTCTATGGGGGATGGTGCGGGCAGCTTCACGTTCCTTCATCCGTACATTCAGGTCATCCTCCAAGCACCCCTGTAGGATGGATTTAAAACTGACCTGCAGAAGAGCTGCACGACTTTACCCCAAGTGATACTGATAGAAAGCGAGAAAGCTGGGATTTGAAGCAAGCAAGCTCTGATTCTAAAGGCCATGTTCTACCTTTATATCAAATTCTGTCCTGAAGGGTAAGGTACTGACAGAATTAGCTCCCCCGACCTCCCTCCTAGACCGTAAACCCCTTCCGGGAAGAGATAGCTCAATTATTTATACAGCCCCCTCCCCCACGCCCCTCGAAGGCATGGACAGCAGATGCTCAGCTGAAATACCTATTTGCTGAATAGAAGAAACTGAGGCCTGACTCTTCCAGACTGAGACCAAGCCTCCAGGGCCAGGAACCTCAGGAGATGCTGCCTCCTGGGCAGCTGGCCTCCTGGCCTCTCTTTTACAAATTCCCCCCCTCCAGACCCCCACCCCCACCCCAACAACCAGGACAGAGAGCAGGGCTGCCATTCAAGGCCAACAGCTTGCTCCTGACTCAAGCCCACTGATTAAGTTGGACTTGGGCCTGCTAATGTTTTCCTGGTCACAAAAAACGATCTGGGGTCAGCCTGGCCAGCACATATGACCACCTTCCACTGAGAGAGACACACACACACACACAGACTGGGCCCCACCCCCTCACTAAAACCTGTTAGCTGTGTGACTGCACCCCCTTGCCCACCACAGATTGGGCCAGGGTAGCCACCTGACCCAAGCTGGCCAATCAGGTCTTCCCTCTTTCCAGGGTTGGGTGAGAGTCCCAGTTGTTCCAACCTCCACCGCCCTTCCTACCTCTGGCTCCAGGAGCTCCACTGTAGTCTTAGAATAGTTTTCTCTTTTGCCTCACCGCCTCTGAAATAGGTTTTTATTCCTTACAACCAAAACAGCCATAACAAAATCGAGGGGGAGGAGAAACACAACTTCCCCAGACAGAATTAACTACACCTTTCTCTGCTTCAGGCACCTTCATCTCCTCCTCTTTGTAACCAAAGGCACTCCTGCCTCCTGCATGGGCTAAGTGCTTTTTCACTGATCCACATGACCGGAGGGATGAGGGATGGAGGCAGGTATTCCTACCATCAGTCTACCCATAACAGAAGCTCTGAGGGGCTAAGCCATATGTCCAATGACACTTGGCCAGGAAGGAGCAGAATAGGGATGCGAACCCAGGCTTTCTTCCCTTTATCCCTCCCTGGAACTTCAGTTAGCTCCTAACTTTGCCCATGTGCCTGTCTCCCACCTCAGTTTTCTTTTTCTTTCTTTAAAAAAAAAAAAAAAAAAAAAAGATTTTATTTATTTATTTGACAGAGAGAGAGCACAAATAGGCAGAGAGGCAGGCAGAGAGAGAGGGGGAAGCAGGCTCCCTGCTGAGCAGAGAGCCTGATGTGGGGCTCCATCCCAGGATCCTGGGATCATGACCTGAGCCGAAGGCAGAGGCTTTAACCCACTGAGCCACCCAATTTTTTTTTTTCTTTTTCAAGATTTATTTGTTTGAGAGAGAGAGAGAGAGAGCGTACGCAGCAGGGAAGGGCAGAGGGAGAGGGAGAATCTGAAGTGGACTCGGCTGAGTGCACTCACAACCCTGAGATCAGAACCTGAGCAGAAACCAAGAGTCAGAAGCTTAACGGACTTACGCAACCCAGGTGCCCCCCCCCCACCTCAATTTTTCAGCTTGTTGGTAAAGTCATGGTAAAGCCATGATTGATTTATCTCTGGTCTGGCATGAAGATATTTCTGTAATAAGTAATAATGGAATTAATTTGTAATTTTTATGGAAACTTAATAGAAGTCTCATCTGGTAGAGTGTTTAGTGTTTTCTTAGATACTGTATTTGTCTGTCTGGCATCCATTCTTTTTTTGTTTGTTTGTTTGTTTATTTATTTGACAGAGAGAGATCACAAGTAAAGAGTAAGGCAGGCAGAGAGAGAGAGAGGAGGAAGCAGGCTCCCTGCCAAGCAGCGAGCCCGATGCGGGACTCGATCCCAGGATCCCGAGATCATGACCTGAGCCGAAGGCAGAGGCTCAACCCACTGAGCCACCCAGGCGCCCTGGCATCCATTCTTCACAGAATCAACAGTCTTAACTGTATATTCTTGGGTTCTGCATGCATGATGCTCTGGCATTTGTGGCCTCCCTCACCAGCACCAGAACACCTCTCCCAGGGCTGGCCAGTTCTTAGAGAGAGCAAAGGAGCAGTCACTGCAGCACTGTTTCCAGCCACCCCAGATTAGAGACAGCCTCAACAGCCAGCAATAGGGAATCTGCCCAGAAAATTTTGACATGGCAACTCAACAGATTATTGGGCAATCATTCAAAAAGTATGCATTAGGGTGCCTGGGTGGCTCATTCGTTAAGCATCTGCCTTCAGCTCAGGTCATGATCCCAGTGTCCTGGGATCTAGCCCCACATTGGGCTCCCTCTCCTGCTCCCTCTGCTTGTGTTCCCTCCCTCTCTGCATCTCTCTCTGTCAAATAAATAAGTAAAATCTTAAAAAAGAAAAAAAGTATGCGGTAAATCACTATTACTCGATAACATGGGGTAATAGCCCCCACACAGGCTTAAGTGAAACAACTGAGATACAAAACTTTCTGTACAGTCTGATCCCAAATGTGTAAAACCAAAAAAAGACAGTCAGGAAATATCCTGAAATATGAACAAAGCTTGTCTCTAAGTAATAGAGTAAGCGAATCTTCTAAGTGTGAATGCTTCCCTTTAACAATGTTTCTCTACCTTCCTATTTTGATGTCTTTCTCTAACCCCCTATTTTTATGTATTTCCACGAGCATTTCTTTCCCCTGGATTACACGTTTTCCTCCCCGTGGGGTAGGGGGCGGCTGCCTGTTTCTGCCAGTGACAGGCACACAGACCCTGGACATGTCTGTTAGCCAGTGCTGTACTGTGTTACTCTCTGGTTAGAAAAACACAACATTTCACAACCACAAAAACTCTTGCCTTGTAGGAGAAGGAAAGCTCGGTGAGCGGGTGGGCGCTGCTTGTGGGCGGCAGCTGGCGCAGCTGCAGGGCCGCGCCGTGGGCTCGGTCCATGGTGTCCTACAGCCACATTCCCTGGGCCCGGCCTGGGAGCTGGAGCTGCTGCTGCTGTGCGGGGCCAACCCTGGAGACCATCGTTCCGGGCGGCATTCACCTCCTCTCACCAGCCATCGGAGGACGGACAGCCTCTCTCTCACCTCCACGCAGAGGAAGTGCCAAGTTCTGCCACTCCCAAGCAGACAGTGTGATTCCTTATCCAGCCGGTGCTCTAGGGAGGTGGGGAGGAGCATTAAAAATGCATGTACAGTGAGACATAGAGCCCAGCTTTGTTACCCGAGGAGGGAACACTATGGGCACAAAACACAGCCTATCATGAGAAGTGAAGCCATTAAAAAAACTGTATCAGGCCTTTGGCTCCCTTAATAAAGATGTGATTCATCTGCCTCAGAACCTTTTCCCCTAGACCATAAAAGTCACCTTTTCTTCTCTTCCTCTGCTTCTTTCCTCCCATCACATCCTAATTTAAATCCTCCCTTTTCCATAGGCTCCCCTACACATGAGCGGTGGAATACTGAACTTGTCTACCTCTCTAGGCTTCCAAAAAAATATCCCAATGCCACAAAAAAGGAACCATCTGTGTTCTAACTTAGGGAAGGAAAAATGAGAAGAAAAGCTATCTCCGTGGATGACAGAAGAACTAAGCTACTACCAATGGTCAGCTAAGTGCAGATGATGTAACACTGGGTCCCCCTGGGAGAAGATCTGTGTGACCAGATCACATCAGCTCTGGGAGACTCAGGTGCCTCACTGTAAAGTGGGGATAATAATGTGGCCTCAAGTAAAATTGGCAATGATAGTAATTTGGACCATTGTTGTAAATTTCATCAGGGGGATATTTTCAGCGCAGGTCAAGTTTTTCTAAAATAAGGAAGAAAGATGAAGCATATGTTTCTAGGGTTCTGAGAGGCATGGCCAGAGCACCTTACCATGGTGCTAAGTGTTTCTTTGAGGTCCTTGTATAGTAAAAAGAAAAAAAAAATCCATACAAATTTGGATTCTACTACAAAGTCTATGGTTTTGTTTGTTTTTTCCTGTGTGGGGGCTTGAACTTACTACCCTGAGATTAAGACCTGAGCTGAGATTAAGTGTCAGATGGTTAACTGATTGAGCCACCCAGATACCCCTCGATGTTTATTTTAATATAAAAATGTTATAGCTTTTGATCTGTTATATGCTGTCTGCCTTGGCCAAGTCATTTAACTTTCCAGGCAGTTTTCTCTGCTGTAAAATACAGATAATAACACTCCTACCCCGCCCCCCCACCACAGGGTTGTTTTGAAAATTTGATGAAATAATGCAAGTATAATGCATGCACAGCAAATGGCCAAATGAATGGCAGCTATTATCAGTATTAACTTTATTCCTACCAGCTTAATTATTGAATTGACCCACAGATCTTCCTTTATGTATCCATGCAACAAATATTTATGCAGGGCTTACTATGTGCCAAACGGATACAGCCTCTGCTATGCTCCCATAGCTTCAGAAAGTTGCCTTCTGTGTCTTGCAACTTCCAGTTCCTTCTGTTATCTAGCTCTACCCCCAGGAATGCTGGTTCCTGGTGTGAACAGCACAGTCATATGTCACAGGGCTAACACTGTGTCTAGCATCTAGGAGACACTGGATGCAAGGCTTAGCACTGGGGCAGCCACAAAGACCATTTGGCTCAGGTCTCACTTTGTTGAAGAGCCTCGAAATTCAATGATTGCAGCTGCCTCCAGATGAGATTATAATTCAGAATATATTCAATACCTTAATTACATATATACACATATACATATGGTGTGTTTGTGTATATATGTGTGCGTATATGTGTATACACACATATATGTGTATTTATATGTGTGTATATATGTATATATACACACACAGTATATACAAGGTACACTCATCAGATAATTTTATAGCTGATATTCCAGAACCAGACCTCCCTGTGAAGACCAATGAATATTTGCAATCTTGTGAAAAGCATAATTATTCTTCACTATACTTCCTTGTGTGGGTGAGAAGCATGACTGTGTTAAATTTAGGTATTTCAATGTTTTGAATATAGCAGCCTTAGGAAGGAAGATTGTCCAGGGAGAGACCTCCAAGAGACCCTTGCAGGCTTTCAAGCTGGCCTGGATCTGAAGGCGCACTGCAGCCCGAACTGGAAAGATGTCTCCTGAATCCTCTGTTAAGTTGCAGTATGCCAAGGCTCGGCCCAGAGCCCAGCATGGTGACCTCCATACACACCTACTGACTGGCTAAAGGCAGGCCTGTGGAGCACCTGGGGCAGCTAGCAGTCAAGAATGGAATGGCTTACTCAGGCCTAATCAACACAGCTCTGGAGATCACACAGCTGTAACCAGCCCCGCCCACAGCATGTCAGAGAAAGTAAACAGGCCTTGAGGACATGCCAATGGGGTGATGGAAACCTGGGCCTCCTAGCCTTCTTTGGACCAGCTGCTCTGTTCAGGTGGGTTTCTGTTCTTTTTTTGTGGAGTTGTTGCTGTCATTCAAATTCTAAAAAGCAGCTTCCCTCTTTGCCTGAGGGCCAAGGCCTCTGAGGCATCCCCTGCAAAGTCAGGGCTCTCCCTCCGCTAGGTAGGAGTTAGGACAAAAAGCTCTGGAGGAACTCTTTGCAAGTCGCTCTCCCTTTAAGGTGCACATATTTACCTAGTGAATCTCCTTTTCTGCCTTCAGAGCACTTTTCCAGCACTAACATATGACCAAGTGGCCAACTCTGTGTTCCCAGCCACCCCTTAATGCTGAGGCCCTCACAGCCAGCAGTAAGCACAGGGTCATTGACTCAAAAATGTAAAGATAATTCTAGGTGCTTGCTTGCTTCCATTCCATCCCCCCCGACCTTATCTCAATGAATTATTTCACCAACCCACAGAGCAGGCTGGACAGATGAGAGGACCACAGCTCATAGCTGCTGAGAGTAGTGTATTAGAATTTGGCTCTATCTGGAAAAAAAAAAAATCAATAAAACACGCCCTTTCCCACCACCTGACGATTCAGGTTCTGGCTGGTGGTAAGTGCCGGTTACACCAAGCCCTTTCCCTTTCCCGGGCTTTGGCTCGCTGAAGGGTTACACTCCTCCCCTCCCATTGAGCTGGAAACTGTAACTTCCAGCAGCCGGTGTAGATCAAGAATTCCTCCCCGTATCCCACCTGCTAACTCCACCATCTGCTATTGCCAGGAAGTCCGAGCCCGCGTGTAGAGGAATAATTTTGGCAAAGTTACTGCATTTCACTTCCTGATTTGGCAAAGCCTGCCATCACCTATATTAAGGCAAACCTATGCCCCCCTCCCTTCCCTAAAATGGGGGGAAAAAACCATTCCGAGGCAGCGAGACCCAGACCCGCAAGGCAGGGGACAGCAAGACGGAAGGGTATTAGTACTAGGGGGCGTTAGATGATTCCAAATGCATTACCTTTCCTGAAAAAAACGAAGGCTGATTTCAAGTCCCCCCTGTCTCAGGCTTAATCACTACTCACCCGGGCGGCGTCTCCTCTGAGGCCCACCTATCCCAGGTTTCTGAGAAACGACTTAGACTCTCCGCACCTTTGGGAGGCACAGCCTCCTTAATTCCTTCCCCAACTCAGGAGCTGCCTGGATGCTGCAGTGTTTTGCTTTCAAGGGCCACGATCTGGTTTGTCAGGCCGCCTGCCGGTCAGAAGCTGGCGGGGACTTCTTGCAGGCGAGTGGCTGCGAGGAGGGAGGTGGGCGGGACAGCCCCCATGCTATTGGCTGCGCCGCAAAGCTTGCTTGAGGCGTAGGGGGAGCGTCTTGGCGAGGAGGCCCCTCTCTGGAGCTTTGCTCTCACCTGGAGGGGGCCCCTTTAGCGGCCGCGCCAAGGACGTTGGAACAAACCCCTCTCCCTCTCCGCCTGTACGGGGGTGCTGGGGTGACTGCTCACTTCCCCTGCCCGACAGGTGGGCAGCCTGCCAGGAGTCCGACCTTCCAGTTCTCAGCGCCACCTCCCGGGCTTTGCTCCTGCTGTCCCTCCACCTTACACTCTCCGCGTGCCTTCAGATCCTTCACGACCCTCAAGACCCGGCTCCCACAAAGCCGTCTCAGTACTGGGGCATATACAGTGTCCTTGCGGGCACTCCCCGAACACCTGTTGGTTGCGCTATGTACCAACCCTCCCAGCGCGTCCGCCGCTCCGCAATGCCCAAGGTCCTAGCACTGCGTGAATGCTTCCGTAATGTACAGCGTATACAGTAAGCTGTAAGTGTAATCAACACGTGCATGGGGCTTACACCTTTTCGCTTACACGCATCTCATTTCAGATCCTCGCAGTAACCCCCTGAGTGAGACTTTGAGCTCATGCCCATTTTACATTCATTTTACATTACATCTGGACATTCGGGCCCAGACCCCAAGGAGGAGAAAGAGCCAGTTTGGGTTCGGATCTGGAGGCAGAGAGAGCTCAGAGGGAACACCAGAGAACAGAATGAGGTTGGCATTTCGTAGGAACCTCCCAAAGAACAGCGTGGCTGGTGCAAGATTTTTCTGGGGCGTGGGTAGTAGGAGCTACCATCAGCAGACCTGGCTAGGGACAGAGGTTTGGATTCATCCTAAATTTAAAGGGGGGCCATTGCGGGTTCTGCGCCGGGGAGTGACAAGATCACTGTGACTGCCCTGAATCTTACAAAGAGGGGCTTGAGGAACTCTGTATGTCTGTTCTTATATCGTTGTCGTATCAGTCTTTTTTCTTTTACTATTATATACAGGGCTTGGGTGAATGTTAGTTGTCTTCTCCATCTTCTTCTTCTTCTTTTTTTTTTTAAATATATTTTATTTATTTATTTGACAGAGAGCAGGAGAGCACAAGCAGTGGGAGTGGCAGAAGGAGAGAGAAAAGCAGGCTCCCACTGAGCAGGGAGCCCGATGTGAGCCTGGATCCCAAGACCCCAGGATCATGACCTGAGTCAAAGGCAGTTGCTTAATCAACTGAGCCACCCAAGCGCCCTAGTCGTCTTCTAACTAGGATTTCCGGGTAGGCAAAATTCTAAGGCTCTTGGTCTTTGGCAAGATATTTGAGGGGTCATTTAGATAACCCCCTATTAGGTTTCCCCACTAGTTCTGATGTAATTTACCCAAACCCTAAAATTCTAGCGGTTTCCCTAAGGTTTTGGGGGGTTTGTTTTTTTTTTTTTTGAAACACCTCTAATGATTGGCCAACAACTTTTCACGCTAAAGAGACAGGAGAAACCATTGGCTGGTTACTCAGGAGGCCGCCTAAAGGAGGACTCTAGAATGTTAGGCCCGTGGTTGCCATAGCAACGGGGAGGCTGGTTAGCCCAGATTCAGCCCAGGGAGACCCAAGGAGGTAGGAGGCAGTTTCTGTCTAGGAACCGGCGGGGTCGTGGGGAGGAGGACCTGCTAGGTGCGTGTTGGTTGGTGCCCCAGGGTGGGAAGAAGCCACAGTCGGAGGTGCTTCTCCCTGATGGTGTGCCTCCAAGGCCCCGCCCCCCCAAAAGGGGTGCTGATAATCACGAGGTGCCTTCCCCCCACGGGGCTCCTGCAAGGGGCGTGGGCGTCTGACTCCCCTCTGCCTCTGTGAGTGTGCGAACGAATGGGGTGCCCGGGCAGTGGGTGGACAAAAAGAGCTGAGTTCTAACCCCAGGTCCGCTCCAGCTCCTTGGGGGTCCCTCAGCAAAATCTTCCCCGCTCTTGGCCTCAGTGTATCCATCCCTGAGATGAAAGGGTAAGATTGGAACTTAGTGGTCACTAGCCCGCTATAAAGCTCCTTCCTGCTCTTTGAATGCTTTCCTGGTTTCTCATATGAAAAATATGAATTGGATTATTTCCCTTGGGTACGCTTTGAAAAATGGAAAATACTTTCAAGATGTACCATAGCATCATGTATAAATGAAGTGATAAAAATCTCATGTCCTCCAAACTGCTCAGGCAAATACCATAAAATTCCACATAAGGTAAAAAGTATACATGATTTGGGATGTATGGACATACCCTGCACATTAATATACATGTATAAATGTATAAAATACGTGATAATCCTATAACCCAAATGATGGTTTTTTTTTTAAAACATATAGTAGAGTGGAAACACATTTGTATTTATAGTCCAATGAGTTAAATCCTCACAGAATGTAGCTCCCAAAGGAAAGAGTTGTATAAGACTACATCAGTAGGCACTATGGCTAGAACATATTTACCCCTAGTATTCATTCATTACTCAGATATTATTGAGCGACTACTGTGTGCCAGGAAACAGACTGGGGATTTAGTGAGGAACATTCTATGCGGAGACCATAAGCAAAGAAGTACGTGTAAAATATGGTGTTGGGTGGTGAAAAGTGCATCGGGAAACAAAAGGCAGAGTCGGGTAGAGAGTGGCGGTGGTGCTCCTTGAGAGAGACTGGTTAAGGAAGACAGTCTGAGTATACAGTTTGAGGAGAGACCCAGATGAATTTGTGACAAGGGCAAAAGATGATCCCCAGCATAGGGAAGGGAGGAATCTGCATGCTGCAAGGAGGTATTGCAGAAGCTGAAATGGTCCCATGGCTTTAGGTGGGGGGATATGACAGCTGCCTTCAAAGACTTGAAGAATAGTCATATAGATCAGTGGCTTTCAAACTTTCTGTGACCCATGGTAAGAAATGCATTTTATACTGTGGTCCAGCACATACATACACGACAAACAAAAACTTCACGAAAAACTGCAGGCTGTGACCTGTATTTTGAAAATCACCAATGTGGAAAAGGAGTGAGATTTACTCCAGGCTGATTCCAAGGGGTGGTATTAGGGTGAGTGAACGGGGGGGGGTGGGGGGTGGGGTGGAGAATCAGCTTTGATATAAGCAGGAAATTTCTAGTAATTGGAACTACCCAACGGTGAACTGCCTCAGGAATTTTCAAACTACGTTCTGGGGAAGCCCAGCATTCTGTGAAAATTCGATAGCCTCAAATATTTGCTTTATATTTTGAAAACTATATGCAATATCCTGGTTTTAAAAAGCCAACCATATTCACTCAGGGCTGCCAAATGTCCAAATTCAGCATGTTAACATTCAGCAGATGCTGCCTTAGTGGGTATGATAGTGGTTAAGAGTGAGCGGAAGTCAAGACTTCTAGGTTCAAAGCCTGATTCTGTCTCTTACTTCTGGTGTAGAAGTAAGACTCTGACCTTGAGCAAGTCACCTAACTCCTCCCTCTAAACTTCGGTTTTCTTATCTACCAAATGAGGCTAATACCTCACTGGATTATTGTAAGGACAGCATGCAGAATTCTATACAAGGTATTGAAGACTGTAAGCATTCAATAAATGATAACTATTATTTTAAGCTGTTACTACATTATTCCTGTGGATGTGTTAAAATCTAATATTCATAAAAGCCTACTGTGGACCAGACAACATCATCTACTTCATCATATGGATCATCGTATTTAATCCATAAGCACCTTGAGAAGAAAGTCCTGTCATCATTCTCAGTTGATGGAGGGGGCAGTGGGGTCAAAAGATGAAGGGACTCAGAACTAGGAAGTGGCAGAGCATAACCTTGAACCCAGGGATACTCCTGATTACTGTACGGGTACTCACCTGGAAGTTGCCTGGGCATATGCCATTGATAAGGAAGGTGGTATATCTTTATTACTCTTTTCGGAGATTCTAGGTCCATGACATCCTGTCATGAACAGTGACACAAGGAACTGCAGCGCTAGGGCACATCTGGGCGGGGCTCCGTTCACACCTGGGCTGTACCTGGTCTCATCCTGGCTTCACAGGTATGCATACCAATGCCAGAAATTGTTATCAGTAGTTGTCTTTAAGGGGTAGGGTCATGGATTGTTTTATAAAGCCTTTTTAATTTCCTATATTTTCTAAAAATTTGATAAGGTGCCCATATCACCATTGTAATAGGAAGCTTAATTTTTTTCTAATCACTTGTAATTCTAACACGTGAGTACATTTTAATTTTTATCATTTATTTATTTTTTCATTAACCTTTTTGTTTGAGTGTAGTGGATAAGCAATGTTACCTTCGTTTCAGGCATACAACACAGCGATTTGCCAAGTTAGAACATTATGCTGTGATCACCTCATTAGTGCATTTTTAATATAAGAGCTTTAAACAGACACATGAAAAAATGTTCAGCATCTTTAGCCATCAGGAAGATTCAAATCAAAACCACATCGAGATACCACCTTACACCAGTTAGAATGGCCAAAATTAACAAGACAGCAAACACGTGTTGGAGAGGATGTGGAGAAAGGGGAACCCTCTTACACTATGGGTGGGCATGCATGTTGGTGCAGCCACTTTGGAAAACAGTGTGGAGATTCCTTAAGAAATTAAAAATAGAGCTACCCTAGAACCCTGCAATTGCACTACTCAGTATTTACCCCAAAGATACAAACACAGTGAAAAGAAAGGCCATCTGTACCACAATGTTCATAGCAGCAATGGCCACAGTCGCCAAACTGTGGAAAGAGCCAAGATGCCCTTCAACAGACGAATGGATAAAGAAGATATGGTCCATATACACAATGGAATACCATGCCTCCATCAAAAGTTGGATGAATACCCAACTTTTGTATCAACATGGACAGGACTGGAAGAGATTATGCTGAGTGAAATAAGTCAAGCAGAAAGAGTCAATTATCATATGGTTTCACTTACTTATAGAGCATAAGGAATAACACAGAGGACATTAGGAGAAGGAAAGGAAAAGTGAATTGGGGGAAATCAGAGGGGGAGATGAACCATGAAAGACTGTGGACTCTGAGAAACAAACTAAGGGTTTGGAGGGGAGGGAGGTGGAGGGTTGGAAGAGCCTGTTCGTGGATATTAAGGAGGGCATATATTGCATTGGGTGTGGTGCATAAACAATGAGTCTTGGAACACTGAAAAAAATAAAATTTAAAAAAATAAATAAGATAGCTTTATTGTAGCTAGGAAAGTAGATGGCAGAAGTACTGAGTACTTAGTAGAAGTACTAAGACAAAGACACAGTACTGTAGCGTGGTAAGTGAATGGTAGCTGCTTTCATAGATCCTAAAAGACATTTTTATACTGGAGTGGTCGTGTTGCTGTGAGCATTATTGATTTCTGGTGCTCTGAATCTCTTAGTTTCTTGGAGTGTGTTGCCAATAACTCTCATAAATATTAAAATTTCAGTATAGAGTGTTAAGCAGAGAAGATGGGGAGCATTGCCGCTGTGAGAGAGTCAAGTGAGGCACAAACACTGACGGTGGAAAGGATTGGTAGAGCGTGCCATCATTCTTTCTGTCCTTTCCTTTGTTAGTAAATGGTGTGAGTTCTTGAGGAGAAAAAGATGGGCGAAATACATTCCTATTTACTGCCGTGACTAATAAATCTGGGAAGACCTGTGGAAAATTCCTGTGGGCTGATATTTTCCTAACCACTATTCAAAACTACTTTAAGTTGATTTTCTAAGCTGATCATTTCATTAATATTAAACTCTAGAGCATGTTAAAAAAAAAAAGATGGGCGAAATAGAACTCGTCTGTCCATGAAAGATTAACAGCTATGGAAACTGAATCCTGCTCCTGCTGTTAACAGCTAAAACCCAGACTCCCATGAAGCAACTGGTTTTAGGCATAAGACAGATTGGTTTGGCAATTCCTGAGAGAGGAAAACCATGGCGAGCCTTGCAGTTACCCAAGCTTCCTGCTGGGGGCGGTGTCCAGGCCACGGTTCAGGGAGGGGCTCCCGAAACAAAGCCCAGCCCAGCTTTCTGGGCTGGAGAGAGAGAAATCAGAGTTCAGCGAGCCCAGAGTTTGGAATCAATAGAGGAGAATGCCACAGAGGAGGGACCTGCACAGATAAAGTTCAGAAATAAGAAGGTTCTCCTCAAATATCTGAATGATGGGGGATGACCGTGGCAGTGAGCTGTTACTATACAACCACTAGAATGCCTAAAATTAATACAACTTAGCAAACAGGTGTTGTTGGTCAGGATGTGTAGCAACTGCAACAACTTACTGCTGCCTGCAGCCATGTGGAAGAATCTTAAAAGCTTTGTGATCTATGAAAAAAAGAGGCACAGAACAGTATATACTATTTGGTTACACATACATGACATTCTAGAAAAGGACACCGTTGGGACAGAAAGCAAAGCAATGGTTGCTAGATCCCAGGGTTGGGAGGGTACTGAAGGCAAAGAAACCCAGGAAACTCTTTGGGATGATGGGGTTATTTCTGTCTTGCTTGTGATGGCATTTAACACAACTGCACACATTTGCCAAAAATTAGAACTGAGGAATTATATTGTATGTCGGTCAATTATCTTGATAAGGATACATTTATAAAATCCAAGCCTTCAGTAGCTCTGTAAGCAACTTCAGCAATGAACACTTACATAACTCTCGTTACAGGCCGTGCGACGTGCTTGCGAGTTAGTGTCGTAGAACTAGGTAAATCTCAGCCCCTACACGCAAGATTGCTCAGTCTGTTCTGCAGATAGAACAGAACCCAATCAACATAGTTAATGTGAAATGATCCCTACAAATGCTGTGTTTTGCTGTTCCAGGTATTTAGAAGAACATGTAATAGAGTTTTTCATCAAACAAATGGAACATATCACAGAACTTTGCTAAGATGGACAACTCAGCACGCAAAGACCAACACCCTGACAAAAAATATTCCAGCCATGCCAGCAAATTACAGAAAGGTCTTGTGAATTTATTAACAGATATCTTTGAGGGGAGGAGAGAACTTTTTTTTTAAAGATTTTATTTATTTATCTGAGAGGGAGAGAGAGGGAGAGTATGAGGGGGGAGGGGCAAAGGAAGAGGGAGAAGCAGACTCCCCACTGAACCGGAAACAGGACTTGGGGCTCTGTCCCAGGACCGTGAGGTCATGACCCAAGCCAAAGGCAAATGCTTTAACTGACTGAGTCACCCATGCACCCTGAGAATTCTTGACCTATGTTCTTTTTCACACATAAGAACACATTTTAGAGGAATATGTTGAATTCTGGGTCATACCAACAAGGCCACCCTTAAGACATATCAGATAAATTGCTTTTGGTGGCTCCTCACTGCTTCTAGAGTGAGGACCGGGAAGAAAGTGTGAAAAGAGGATGAGGAGGGAAGGGGGAGGAAGTCTATTCACCACACTTGTTCTTTCTTCGTTTCTGGTAAGAATCTCCGTCTTCACACTTAGAGGTGTAAAGAGATCTTACTTTCTCCATTCCTAAAATTAATGCAAGCCGCCCCCCCCCCCCTCCCCACCGCACTGTGGGTTGGTGGCAAGTTTAACTCCAGCCATTAGGGGCACAAATCCTATGTTCTGCTTGTTTCAAGTTTTGGATCTTTCTCAGTAGAAAGAGGTGATGTGATGCCTGGGTGGGGGATGGGAGGAAGCCCTCAGGTCATTGTTATCCATCCACACAGGTGAGAGTTCCACTGTTCCAGCCCCCAGGCTCCCTTTAGTTTTGTTGGTATGTTTCTGGACCACACCTGGGGTTTAGGAATCATTTCTGGGGCTGGAAACTTCATTCCAAGATCCTTACTCCACTGGTTTTTCTTTCTTTTGGGGTCTTTCCTCCTCCCTGGTATGCTTCTAGAGTCCCTACTGCTCTCCAACCCAGAGCCAGACCTTACTTTTTCCCTCCTTTGACTTTGTGCTCTCTCTTCTTCTTTAATACTTTTTAAAATTGAGGCATAATATATATTCAGAAAAAGTACACAAATCATAATTATACAGCTTAATAAATATTCATAATGAAAATACAACCAATAGAATCATTCTCTCAGACCAAGAAAATAGAATTGCAGCACTATCCCAAAGGCCCTGTCTTGTTGCTTCCCCTTCTCTGGGAAAGTAAACACTAGAGCTATCCTGACTTCTAATATCAGTAATTACTTTAGCCTGTTATTGAACTTTAAGATTTATTTATTTATTTATTTATTTGACGGACAGCTATCATAAGTAGGCAGAGAGGCAGGCAGAGAGGGAGGAGGGGGAAGCAGGCCAGGCCCCCTGCTGAGCAGAGAGCCTGATGGGGGCTCCATCCCAGGACCCTGGGATCATGGCCTCAACC
This sequence comes from Mellivora capensis, assembly GCA_004024625.1. Taxonomy (NCBI): domain Eukaryota; kingdom Metazoa; phylum Chordata; class Mammalia; order Carnivora; family Mustelidae; genus Mellivora; species Mellivora capensis. The sequence goes on along the minus strand of PISX010001538.1, from coordinate 172,624 downwards.
GAAGGCAGAGGCTTTAACCACTGAGCCACCTATTATCCTCTTCAGTTTTATGGAGTAGATTATAAAAAATTGATAGGTAGACTGTGCTATAAATGGCAATTAGGTCAAGTTAGGTAATAGTATTGTTCAAGTCACAGATCTTTTTTTAAAATTTTATTTTTAAGTAATCTCTACACTCAACTCGGAGCTCAAACTCACAGCCTCAAGGTCAAGAGTCACATGCTCTACCACCTGAACTAGCCAGGTGCCCCCAAGTCTTTGCATCTTTACTAATCTTCTACCTACTTATTTAAATTATTGAGGGAGGAACTTTTAAATCTGACCATTATTGTGAAATATTCTATTTTTTCTTTTAGTACCACCGGTTTTTGCTTCGTATATTTTATATTTCTTGTTATTGGGTGTATCAGCATTTAGGCTTCTTATATTCTCTTGAAGAATTGACCCCATATGATTATGAAATGATCCTCTTTATTGCAGGTAATATTTTTACTCTGAAATCTGCTTTGTCTGACATTATCTCTAGCTTTCTTCTGGTTAGTGTTAACATAGTGTATCTTTTCCCATTCTTTTATTTTTAACCTATTTCTGGGATTATATTTAAAGTATATATTTATATATTATATATATATATATACAATTTTAAAAATTATTTTTATTTATTTTAGAGAGACAGCACAAGCAAGGGGAGAAGCAGAGGGAGAGGAACAAGCAGACTCTGCCCTGAGTGCAGAGCCTGATGCAGGGCTCCATCCCAGGACCTGGAGTTCATGACCTGAGCTGAAATCAAGAGTCAGACCCTTAACCAACTGAGCCACCAAGGCATCCCTAAAGTATATTTCTTGTAGACACCATATAGTTAGGTCTTTCTTTCTTTCTTTTGACCATCTCTGTCTTTTGATTGAGATGTTTAGACTATAGAAATTTGAAATTTAATATAAATATTGGTGTGTAGGTTTAAGTTTACCATCTTGCAATTTGCTTGCGATTTGTCCCATCTGTTCCATTTTTACTTTTTCTGTCATCTTTTGCATTGAATAGGGGTTTTTTTTTGTTTCTATTTTCTATTTTTTGTTTTTATTTCTATTTTATCCCTTTTGTTGGCTCCTGGCTGGCTTCGTCGGTGGAGCGTGCAACTCTTAATCTTGGGATTGTGAGTTTGAGCCCCATGTTGGGTGTAGAGATCCTCTAAAAGAGTAAAATATTAAAAAAAAAAAAAAAAAGGAACATTCTTTTGCAGTGTTTTCTTAGTGGCCGCTTTAGGGCTGGCAAACTTTGGCCTTTGGCTGATTCTCACCTGCTGCCTGTTTTTATAAATTAAAAAAATTTTTTAAAGATTTTACTTATTGGGACGCCTGGGTGGCTCAGTTGGTTAAGCAGCTGCCTTGGGCTCAGGTCATGGTCCCAGCGTCCTGGGATCGAGTCCCACATCGGGCTCCTTGCTCAGCAGGGAGCCTGCTTCTCCCTCTGCCTCTGCCTGCCGCTCTGTCTGCCTGTGCTCGCTCTCTCTCTCTCTCTGACAAATAAATAAATTAAAAAAAAAATCTTTAAAGATTTTACTTATTTATTTGACACAGAGAGAGAGATCACAAGTAGGCAGAGAGGCAGGCAGAGAGAGAAGGGGAATCAGGCTCCCTGCCGAGCAGAGAGCCTGATGTGGGGCTCAATCCCAGGACCCTGAGATCATGACCTGAACCGAAGGCAGAGGCTTTAACCCACTGAGCCACCCAGGTGCCCCTAAATTTTGGTTTTGATTGATTATTTTTCTTCTGGTTACAAATTGCATTTTTTCTTTTTGTATATCTTAATTCTTAACTGAACACCATATATTTTCCATTTTATTTGTGGAGTGCTGGATTCTTTTGCAGTCCTGCAAATTCTTGTGCTTTGTTCTGCAGTTAAGTTCCTGGGAACCAGTTGGATTCTTTCAAGTCTTGCTGTTAAGTGTTATTGACTGGAGACCAGCCAGCATTTAGTCTAGGGGTGATTTTGCTCTATGTGTGAGGTAAAACTCTCTGCGTACTCTCTCTTCTAGGAATTATAAAGCTTTCCACTCTGATGCGTGGGAATAGGAGCTATTCCTGTGCCTGTGTTCAGGTGTTATTGTTCACTTAATTCTTCTGGTTGATTTTTTTCCCCAGCCTTGGGTGGTGGTGTCATGTGGGTATCCTGATCAATACTCAGGAAACCACCTGAGGGGAACCCCAAGCAGGTCCCCCTCTTTCTCTGTGTGGCTCTCTTCTCTGGTTCTCTGCTTTGTGAACTCTAGAAGCCTGGTCTTTCTGGGCTTCCTGATTCATTTCCTCAACTCAAAGAGGATGGTCTGGATTCCTCCTTCCTGGGCTGTGGCCTGGAAACTTCTCCAGGCTGTAAGCTGGGGGTCATCTTACTGCTCACCCATTTGCTTCCCATTTCTCGGGGATCCCCATCCTATGTTGCTGGATGTCCAGTGCCCGGAAAACCATCGTTTCATATATTTTGTCCGTGTTTAACTTCTGCTTCTGCAGCTAGGAGGGCAAATCCAGTCTCATTTCGGTTGGAAACGGAAATTCAATTATCCAGAGTAGTTTCTTAAAAAATCTTATGTTTCTGGTTGTCTTCCTCCAGAGGCTTGCTTAGGTGCAGGTGATTCTACCAAAGCCAGAAGCCCAGGTGTTTGATCTTCTTTTGAGTAAGGAAACTTTTTTCCTTCCCCCAGGGAAATGGCCTTCCATTTACCTTTAAAAAAACAAGAAGCCCCCTTTCTTTGCTCTTTCCTCTGCTGTCACTTTCAGTTGCTCCATAGACTTTTAGAAACAAAAGCTAGGAAGACTTGCCTGGGCTGCTTTCTGATTTGTTCTCTCTAGTTCCCTTAAAGAAAAAATACCTAGCCATCCATCTCCTAAACGGGGTGGGGTTGGGGGGTAGGGAGAGAAGGCAGGAAAGGAATAAATATAGTGTATATTTATCTCTCAGATGTTTTCTAGCCAAACATTTATTCTGCTTCCTTTACTTCATCCTCAACTTGAGCAAATTAGGTCAGATTGCTGCTTCCCCATAATTTCATGCCTTGGTCTGTCGGGTCCTTACCCTGGGCCAGACTCAGGAAGAGGAAACCCAGCTTGGAGCTTAAGGGCCTGGGCTCATGAGACCAACTGTCTTCAAACCCTGGCTGTTTCCCTGAAGGGCTGTGTGATTTGGGTGAGTGAGTAGGCCTCAGTTTCTTCGTCTCTAAAGCTGATTCATAAAAGCACCTCCTGAGGGGGCCCTGTTTGCCTCAGGTTTCCCTGTCTGAAAAGCAGTTTCGTGTTTCCAAAAATTCAGAGACTAAGAAATGGGCCTTAAAGAGTTTCTGTGCAATCTCACCCCCACATCCCACCTTCTTTCTTTCTCTTGGCTCTCTTTTTTTGACTTCTGCACACATTTTCTCTGCGAGGGTTTGGACTTGGGTGTTGAGATAATATGGCTCAGTGTTGTGCACATCCTACAGAGTCGGGATGGACCCCCATCCAAAACCTGGCTTGAATGTCAAGACTGGTGATGCCTCACACTCATCAGGATGCTATGAGAAGGTTTATTTCTCACATAATGAGGCTTTCTGGGGAGAGTAGGGTAGGCTTCCTCATCTGGCCCCAGAATGCCTTGAGAGAGGGGAAAGAGACACGCTTGGGGTTTTACTATGGTCAGGAAGTGGGGCTGGGATGAGGGTCAGGGTTTGTATGGTTTAAACTTTTGGCCTGTACCAAAGGGGAGAGCCTCCGGGCCTTCTCATCAGTTTACCCAATGTGGGGCAGAAGGAGAAGAGGGAGGGCTAAGGCTTAAAAGCTGTCAGCAGACCAACGTCGAAAAATAGAGCCAGATTCTATTACACTCACAGGCTGGAGTTGATAATCTGCTGTACAGAGAGCTTCTCTCTGTGGAGCCTTAGCAATTGTCCCACATGTGAGAGCTTCTCTCAGGTGGGGGGAGGGAGCAGAGGAGAGCGGAGACTTTATATATTATTTATACACCACAACCCTGGCGTGTACAATTTTAAGTTCATTTTCTTTTTTTTAAAAAAAGATTTTATTTATTTATTTGGTAGAGACACAGCGAGAAAGGGAACACAAGCAGAAGGAGTGGGGAGAAGGAGAAGCAGGCTCCCCACTGAGCAGGGAGCCAGATGCGGGGCTTGATCCTAGGATCCTGGGATCATGACCTGAGCCGAAAGCAGATGCTCAAGGACTGAGCCACCCAGGAGCCCCTCAGGTTAATTTTCCATAAATGATCCCCTTATGCTCTTTAACCCCATATCTGCACAAAGCAGAAACCTAACTTATACTTGTCTTGTGCTGTGCCCAGACAGCAAGGCTCAGTCTGGATTTCCCTCCCTCTCAGGCTGTTACGGTACTCAGCTGAGGTGTGAGTCTGGGCTGAGGATAAGTGCCCGTCTCCTCTTCCTAGCGGCTCTAGAATGGTTTTGTGTCCCCTTCCTGCATGGCAAGACTGTCTTCCCTGCCAGATCCTCCCTCTTCCCTGGGACAATATCCTTCAGGGATGTGACCAAGTCTCACTAGTTTAAGAGTTGGGGCAAGGGTTGGGGGTGGGGTGGGGAATGCAGGATAAATTACCAAGAGGGAAAGAAAGTAAAGGGAATTTTTAAAAAAGATTTATTTATTTATTTATTTGACAGAGAAATCACAAGTAGGCAGAAGTAGGCAGAGAGGCAGGCAGAGAGAGAGAGAGAGGAAGGGAAGCAGGCTTCCAGCTGAGCAGAGAGCCTGATGTGGGGCTTGATCCCAGGACTCTGGGATCATGACCTCAGCCGAAAGCAGAGGCTTAACCTACTGAGCCACCCAGGCGCCCCGTAAAGGGAATATTTTTGTTTGTTTGTTTGTGTTTTGGGGGAAATTTAAAAAAAAATTAGTTTCATGTTATCTCCTGTCAAAAGGCAAGTTTCTCTTCTATTTCACTTAAAATAAAACATTAAGGGGCGCCAGGCTGGCTCAGTGGGTGGAGCATGAGATTCTCGATCTTGGGGTTGTGAATTCAAGCCCCAGGTTGTATGTGGAGATTACTTAAAAACATAATCTTGGAAAAACAACAAAATTAAAACAAAATAAAACTTTGAAGTGTTCTTTGTTTTCTACATTTGTCAATTCTCTGTGCTAATTCTTATTTTGTTTTTGTTGTTTAGGTTTTACTGCTGCATATCCAACACAATCCTCCATTCCTTTTAAAAGCCGGACTTCAACAATTCCAGAATCAGAAAAAAAGGGATTCAACAGTCAAGCTAAGAGATTTTACTATAAAAAGGTAATGACAGGGCGCCTGGGTGGCTCAGTGGGTTAAGCCGCTGCCTTCGGCTCAGGTCATGATCTCAGGGTCCTGGGATCGAGTCCCACATTGGGCTCTCTGCTCAGCAGGGAGCCTGCTTCCTCCTCTCTCTCTGCCTACCTCTCTGTCTACTTGTGATCTCTCTCTGTCAAATAAATAAATAAAATCTTTAAAAAAAAAAAAGGGTAATGACATACTTTTAAGTCTGGGTTTGAGCCTCAGGGAACAGTCGCACAAGTCGGGCTGGCGCAGTTGCCCCTAGGACCAGTAGAGGGCGGTGTCACCCAAGGAGCCACAGCCTCCTCTCCAATTGTAGGTTCAGACTGAATTAAAAGAATGAGTTGGGAAGGTATTAGATTCAGGGAGAACAACAGTGTCTGGATTTATGGTGCTACATCGAACCCCCCCAAAATTTTTTTAAGAAGAACTGTATTTTAAAATTTATTATAAAAATATAAAATTCAAAAATGGTGGTATATGAAGTAAAAAGGAAAATCCTTTTCTCTCCCCTCTCCTCCAGCTTCACTCCCTCTAACAGGAGAGGAAATAACAAGGTTTTCTTCAAATAACATGCTAGTAAAATTTAAAATTACCTTTGTGATGAAGGCCCCCCTCTTTAACAGAGTATTATTACTATTCCTGTCTTTCCTCTGTCCTCACCCTCTTCCTCACATATTTCTATGTCCCTTTTCCGCTTCGATCTGAAAAATTCTGCTGGGATCCTGGTCCTCAGGCAGCTTGGGATTTCACTGGCTAAAGGCCCAAGGGTCTAACCTTCTCCTTGTCACCAGTGGGGGAGCTGAAGTCCCTCACAGACGTCCTTAGAGTCTTTAAAATCTTCATTCCTTCGTTCATTTAACCAAGATCTTTAAAGGTTTTTTTTTTTTTTTTTTGACAGAGATCACAAGTAGGCAGAGAGGCAGGCAGAGAGAGAGGAGGAAGCAGGCATCCCGCTGAGCAGAGAACCAGATGCAGTGATCCCTGATCCCAGGACCCTGAGATCATTACCTGAGGCTTTAACCCACTGAGCCACCCAGGCACCCCCCTGTTCCTGCTTTGTAAACAAGAATGCTAAAGGATGGAATGTTTAAGTTCCTTAAATTTTAACACTCTAGGATTCTAAGAAAGCAAATAGTAAAGAATATAGTGTATGCACACGTGCATACACACACACACACACACACACACACATTTTTAATTACTTGAAAGTTTTCCCCAGAAATGATAAATAAGGTATTTGCTCAGGAGTTTTCTCTCTTCTCCCTCTAGTTTCTGTGTGTTTTGCATGTCCCTCTGTCCCTCTGTCTGTGTCTTCTGTGTGGTAGTGCATTTGTCAGGCCAGTGATAACCCATTGTCCATCTCTAGAACACTTGCAATTCCAATAAAATAATAGCAGCCACCATTGACTGATGCCTACTATGTGTGCAGTCATTTTTAGACCATATCTCTAATCCTCAGAACAATGTTGAAAGGAAGGGTTTATTATCTTAATTTAACAGGAGAGGAAATTGAGGCTTAGGAAAGTTAAATGACCCACCCAAGGTCGTATAGCTCAGGGCTTGGCACATGAGAGGCCCTACATAAATATTTGCTGAATCAACGTGGAAAGAATTAGACGTCAGATCCAGGTCTAGCTCACTCCAAAGCCTCATGTTCTTTCCACACACCACCACACCCCCTTTTGTGGCCTGCAAAGCCACACATTTGATTTATGAAAGTCAGCAGTATGTTTCTGAATAGACCTTAGCAAAACACCCCAAACTCAAGAGAGGGAAAGATGTCAAGCAAGGAGCGTCAGCGCCATTCTACATGATCTGGTTCTGAAGACTCAAATCCAGAAACTGAATGGGCTGGTGTATCGAGTGAGCATTTCAGCTACTATTGCCCTTCAGAAAAGTTTCTGTTGAAGGAACCAAGATGGCAGCCAGCCAAAGCTACAGGCAGCATTAAATAGAGAAAAGAATTCACTCAGAAATTCGATTTGCACTTTCCAAATGGAGCCATGTTGGTTTGTCAATGTGGAAACTCTAAGTACTTGAAAGCCTTGTGTAAATAAGTATGTAAATAACTTTGTGGCAAGAGCATGGGGATCCATAATTCAGGTTCCCTGCCTTCTGCCCCATTAAAGAGCTGTGTGCCTTTAGACTGGTCACTTGGAATTTCTGAGTTTCAGTTTCCTCATCTGAAACGTAAGGAAGACTTGGGCTATATAATCTTTTAGGCTTTTGAAGCTGTAAAAAGGGGGAAAAAAAGTTCTTGTCCCATGCTCATTATTCTCATTTTTCTTGAGGGAAACGGTCATTGAGAAGTTAAAGATGTTGTTTAACATCACTCAATAATTTAGTGAGGCAATACAAATTAAAAACAGATTTTAAAACTCCGGTGTTTCACCACCCTTCTTAGAACATTAATCGTCCACACCCTGTGCCTGATCTCATAACTTGGTTGTATCCTCACATTAGTTCTGTGACCCATTTAACACATCTTTAACACAGAGAATCAGATTCTTGTGAAATTCACGCTTACCTTATCAGTCCAACCTTGTGGGGAAACATGGCCCAGCTCCCATGCCCCATATAACTCTGAGCCCTGGCCACAAGGAATCCTTCCCAGAGCTCAGCATTGTGACTGGCAATTTGCGCTGCTAGAAATGAAGTCTGCTTTCCTTCACATTTTGCAATTATTTATGGAGGTGCTGGTGACTCCGTATGCACGAAGAAACATGCCTCATGTGGGACAGAACGGAGCGCAGGGGCCCAATGGACATTTTCTACCTCTACCTCCTTGTTTCCCATTTGCCTCTGGACAGTGGTCATGCTTTCCAGGCTATGTAACACTGATAATGTCTTCGCAGCTCTTTAAGAGCAAGGATGTTATAATAGTTGGGCTCTCTGGGGCTTACTGGTCCATGATTCTAAACCTGACTTATCCCTTCCAGGCTCCAGTGAATGAATACTGGTGGCATAGGAGCCCTGTAGTCTCTAGATGGGCACCATTTACAAATAAATGTTGGTTTTTTGTGTAGCCTGACAGCAAATCCACCTTCCCAGATGGTAAGCAGGCTCGTCTTTAATTTGCGATGAAACAGTATAAAGTTAATACTGTTTCACTCACTAACTTGACAAGGCACCTGACCTGGAGTATTTTACACGTCAAGGAGATTTAAGTGAAAGGAAGTTCAGTTTGCCGGGACCACCATGTTCAAGGGGATAATTAGCCCAAGTGTGCACGCAGCTGCATGTTTGAACCACAACAGGCTCTGCCTGACCTTTCTGCTCCAGAAGGCCGACTGCTCCCGGGGGGGGGGGGGGGGGGGGCGGGTCACCAGCATGCCCCCCTAAGGAATCTGCACTCCCTGTTCCTGGAAATAACAAATACTTGGCAGGCACCGATGGCACACCAGGCACCCCCTGAAGACCTTTGCATTTATTTTTTTTAAAGGTTTTTTAATTTATTTTTATTCAACAGACAGAGATCACAAGTAGGCAGAGAGGCAGGCAGAGAGAGGGAAGCAGGCTCCCTGCTGGGCAGAGAGCCCGATGCCGATGCCGATGCCGATGCGGGGCTCGATCCCAGGACCCTGGGATCATGACCTGAGCTGAAGGCAGAGGCTTAACCTACTGAGCCACCCAGGCACCCCAACCTTTGCATTTATTAACCCACTGACTCCCCATAATCACCCTGTGAGCGGAGTCTCATCATCATCTTTGCTTTTGACATAATGACCCAGAGACTTGAGTGCCAGAGGCTTGTGTCTTGCATGGCCAGGCTCAGGCAGAGCGAGGACAGGCCCAGGAGACAGCTCCTGGTTCCCAGACACTGTTCCCTGTGTCTGCTGGGGACGGAAGGAGGGACACCCTCCTCTGTGCTCTGACAGCTGCTCCCGTGCCCCCATCTACCTTCTGCTTGGTCTGATGGTAGTGGGTGTGCATGTCGGGTCCCATTCTAGAATGTGTGAGCTGCTAACAGGCCGTGCCGTTCCCTTGCCGCTTAGCCTGAGCTCTGGTCCGCAATAGCCTTTTGTACTCGTCTGCTGAGTTGAGTTCTTGCTGATGTGCCGCTCAAGGGATTTCAAGGGGCTGCTAATAAGGGGATACCAGATTGGAGCCAGAGGAGGCTCTGAAAGAGAAACAGGTGGCTCTCGGGGACCATACCCACAGTAACCAAGGCTTCAAAAATGCGGGTTTGCCTGCTCTTGCCTGACTGTGTTTCCAGCTGTGGGCAAACAGCTGGGCCCATTTTCATCTGTCCAGTGGCCTCGTCCCGCCACCCTGGCTTCTCCACACTTACCTGAGCGGCTCAGAAACAGTCTCAAGAGATCTCATCCCGTTTTTCTGGCTTGCTCTTTTAGGGCTCCCAGGGACCCTTCATTGCTGACGTCCTCCCCCATTCTGAACAAAACAGTGGGGTTTTCTTGCATGGAGTGTGCTTGCTGCCTCTCTCTCCCTTTTCAGCCATGGTCAGAGGGGCGGAAACTTTGATGCCGGACAGAAGTAGATGTGGGGTGAGGCCGGAAGGGAGAGAAAGCAGGAAGGGCGAGGGGCATCTTACAAGGGGCCCATCTCAGAGGGAGAGACAGTTTGGACCAGAAAGGCTTCAGTGACCTGGAATCCCTGGGCTCAGCAGAAGGGCCCTTTCTGTGACAGTGTCTCATAGCGAAGGCCACCAGTGGGCCGGGTAAAGACACGCTGCCACTTGAAGCTGCTGCCAACTCTGGCCCCCCTTCCCGGGGTCCCTGGTGGACACCAGGGATATAGTCTGAACACCACAGATCTTGACACCCAAACACACAGCCTTGCAGGTTCACAGATGAGGGACCTCAGGTCGAGGGAGGAGGGACATGCCCTGGGGGCAGGTGCCTGCTCTCCCACCATGCAGTCTGTGCTGTCCTCATCCCTTTGGCCATGTCACCCTGAGTAAAAGCTTTCTGACTTCCATGAAGTCAACAGGGTTGATAGACACATTGTCCCAAGACCCTAAGACTAGAAGCATCTGTAAAAAGAAATTATTCCCTCAAGAGCCCAAAATCTCTATGTGGTTTCACCAGTGGATTAACCGCAGCCCAGGCTCTGCTTCCACCTCAGACACGTCGTCCTCCTGTCAGATACTTCGAAGCCCTTCCACAGACCCCTAGATTTCATTCATCTTGTGCCCCCCCTGAGAAATGCCAGCTCGCCAGCCCCCAAAAGAGACCAAAGCAAGGTGGAGTATCTCTGAAGGGTCAAAGGCAGCTCTAGTAGGGTCTTTAGCCAAGGATCCAACAGAGACTACATTTCCCAACCCAAGGAACAGTTTGACAAACCATTCATTTGAAAAATACTAATTGGACAGAATTTAGGAACTCAGCCCTAGAAAATTCAGGCTATGTAACAGGCTCCAAGCTGGGGGACTTCAAGCTTCCTGTAACCTAGTTTCTATCTGGGGGAGGGGGAGGTACATGACCTTCTCCCTGTTGTTTCCTTCTCATTACCTGTCCAGCCTATCCCAGGATCAAGTCAACGGAGACCTTTGTCCCGCCCCTGCAGGTGCCAAGGGGCGTTTGGCATTCTAATCCTTCAGAAGGGCTCTCAAAGTGCATTTCAATCAAATGTCACCCAGATGTGTGTTGGATCAAGGGGTGGGAGCACATCCGACAGTCCTTCCCTGGTCAGTCCCACTCTCAAGGTCTTTAACCCCCATAGGAAGGTTTGGCTCCACTGCGGGCATGCCAAGAGGAGTGGCCACACACTGGCTCTCCCCGCTCTGTGCGTATCAACTCATTTAATCCTCACGCTGTGGGGCAGGCCTGGGAGACAGCAGTACTTCGGCCACTCCGCACCCGGCAGGCAGGTGGTAGAGCTCAGTTACATCATTCTTTTCGCTTCTCCCTCCCCACACCCATTTATGCTTTGTTTGTTTATCTGGTTTTTGCCCTCTGGGGTGGTCTTGGCTAAGAAACCGAAGGTGACTAAGATTACCCCAGTGGCAACCTGGATTCTTGTTTCAGAGATGTGCTTTGAGAAATCTAAACTCACCCAAGAACTGTTATCCTGGAGGTGAAACATCCTGGATATTTATGGCCCTTCCAGCCGGCCACTCACCAGCCCTCCCAGCACTCAGGGGAGAAGGCCTGAAGGCTCTGCCCTTGGAGGTTTCCCTCTGAGGAGCTTAGAATCCTACCTGCCTGTCCTGCGAAGATAATAGTAAACCAGCTCTGCCCTCCGTGAAGGAAAGTTCTGATTTGCCAATCATTTGAAATTTGCCAGTTTCTGGGGCGTGAATACCTGCTTTCAAGCTACCACGAGCAAGATCTCTGACATTCTAACCATCACCCTCTCAAGGTGCCATGGGCCAGCTCTGGCCTACCGCTGCCTAGACGACTCTTCTCAGAGATTCCTTAAGGGCCAAAAGGCAGCCCTCTCTCCCTTCAGGCTGAGAGGTGACAGCCCTCTTCGTATTTGGCCTGGACTCAAACCAGTTTGCAACACAGCAGAATTAAAACGTGATCAAGGATTTCGGATAAATGACAACCAACTATTTTAGTATAAGTATGTCCCAAATGCTGCATGGGACATACTTACACTAAAATAGCTTTTGGTTATTTAGCTGAAATTCAGATTTAACTGGGCAAGGTGGGAGGGAGCAGCTTTGCGCGTCTTGAATTTTAGGAGGCAACTCCAGCTCCTTAGACATGTCCTGTGGGTGCTGGAAAACATGTGAGAATTGATGGAGGTGTTGAGGGTGGCAGGGGGACCGAAAGCCAGAGGTGCACGTCTTCCTTGTTTGCTATTTAAACCTGGAAGAGTCACAGTAACATGTACTACTTCAGCTCCTCGATTTAGGGGCTCTCGAAACTAAGAGGCACCCAAAGGCATTGAGTCTGATGTCTCTGATTTACAAATGAGGAAACTGAGGCCCCATGATGTGACTTGCTTCAGGTCACTTAGCTAGTCGCAGCATTGAGACTAAAATTTCCTGTCTCAAAAGTCTGTGTTGGGGGGTGGGGGGGCACCTGGGTGGCTCAGTGGGTTAAGCCACTGCCTTCGGCTCAGGTCATGATCCCAGGGTCCTGGAATCGAGTCCTGCATCGGGCTCCTTGCTTGGCAGGAAGCCTGCTTCTCTCTCTGCCTCTGCCTGCAGCTCTGCCTGCTTGTGCTCTCTCTCTGACAAATAAATAAATAAAATCTTTTTTAAAAAAGTCTGTGGGATTTTTTTTTTTCTTTTTATCCTACACATTCTCATTTGAAAGTCAGTTTGGTTTAGTGAGTAAGAGTGGATTCTATGTTTGATGGGGGTGGACAAAATAGGTGAAGGGACTCAGAAGGTAGAAACTTCTAGTTATCAAATAAATAAGTCAGGGGGATGTAACGTACAGCATGGCGACCCCAGTTAGTGAAACTGTATTGCATTTTGGGAGTTGCTAAGAGAGTAGATCTTTAAAGTTCTCATCAGAAGACAAAAATCTGTGTATGGCAACAGATGTTAACATGACTTACTGTAGCGATCACTTTCCAGCGTTTACAAATATTGAATCATGCCATATACACAAAACTAATATAATGTTATGTGTCAGTTATATGTCAATTAAAAAAAAAAAGAGTAGGGCGCCTGGGTGGCTCAGTGGATTAGGCCTCTGCCTTTGGCTCAGGTCATGATCCCGTGGTCCTGGGATCGAGTCCCACATCGGGCTCTCTGCTCAGCAGGGAGTCTGCTTCCCTTCCTCTCTCTCTGCCTGCCTCTCTGCCTACTTGTGATCTCTCTCTGTCAAAAAAATAAATAAAATCTTTAAAAAAAAAAAAAAAAGAGTAGGCTTTGTACTAAGACCACCTGGGTTCAAACTCTGGCCCTGACAGTTACTAGCCATGTGACCTTGGGCCCTATCTCTTTGGCTCTTTCCCATCTTTAATATGAGAGTTAAGGGGCACCTGGGTGGCTCAGAGGGTTAGGTGTCTGCCTTCGGCTCAGGTCATGATCTCAGGGTCCTGGGATTGAGCGCGCCCTGCATCTGGTCCCACCCTTAGCAGAGGGTCTGCTTCTCCCTCTGTAATGATGTAACTGAGCTCTACCATGCTCACTTCCCCTGCTCATGCTCTCTCTCTCTTGCTGTCAAATAAATAAAATCTTCAAAATAATTAATGAATGAATTAAAATGGGGATTAAATGAGTTGCTGCATATAAAGTACTCAGAACAGTGGCTGGCACACAGTGAGCGACCACTCAATAAATAAATGCTAGACCAACGAACAGCCCCCTAGAAAAATCTCTTCCTTGTTTCCCTGGAGCTCCTTGAATCTGCTCCCACGTGCCAATGTCTTCTGAACTTGGCCTAGGGCGCTGGTGCACCAGGTTCTGCCTCCCGTCTCATGTTCTGCCCCATTCTCCCTGGTGATCAGCCCCCACTCTGCGCACCTGAGATCATCATCATCATCGCCTACAAAGTGGGAATCAGCCCCCTGTGCCCACTGGTTTCGAGCGATGCTCCAAGGGTTCACTGCAGTTAAAATTCAGCACAGAGGAACCTGTTAATCTCACTGGTGGTTCTGTCTCATATATTAAACCATAATCAGATACTGCTCAGGCCAGACTGGAAAGTCCTGGAAGGCCCCGGTGGCACTTCAGGCTTTCTTTCTGCCCTGAGGAAGGTAGGAGGGACAGTGGAGGCAGGATGAGCCTCGGGGGCGGAGGTTGGAGAAACTGCAGAGACTTTGTGTTCTTCACGTCCTTAACACTTATAGCAGTGGGATATTGGGCAAATTCGTCTCCACTTGCCTCAATGTCTCCATCTGTAAAATGAGGACAGTAACCCCTTCCTCTTGGAGGACTAAACAAAGCAACCTTTGAAAAGCTCGTACCATCAAGTTGGCACCCAGTAAACTCTCAGGACAGTGGAACATCTGTATCCTTTCATGCCACTTGCTTGGCCAACTTCTGTCAACATAATACTTTCCCCTGGTAACTAGCATGGGAAATGAGATGAAAGCTCAATTAACTGCAAAAGCAGAAACGAGCTTAGAAATCAAGCTTCTGCTTATTCGTCTCTATCATACCTGCAGCATTTAGCATTTGAGCTTCCGAGCCTGCCTCTTTTTTTGTTTGCGAATTAGACACGGTCTTGTTTGGGATGAAGGTTGTTTTTGTTTCATTTTGCTTTATAAACAGAAACACTCCCTGATTTCTCTTCTGAAAGGCTGAGGAGGAAGCTGAGTCAGGTGGGTGCGGTTAATGTGAAATCAGTCATCATTCCCTCACCTTGGGCTTGCCTTCCCCAATCAGCACACACTGACTTGCGTATCAGCCACACTGAGCATCCCATCTTATGCTCATTTCTCTTAACGGCATGAAAAAAAACAACAGCATTCTTCTGGAACGCAGGAAGGCGTGGTGCAGCAAGCCAGACCCAGGCTGGGGGTCCCAGACCCAGGCTGGAATTCCAACCTCCTGCACTTGGTAACTGAGACAGTGAGCAGGCAGGCTAGGAAATGGTGGAGCCAGCTTTCCACCAAGTGGTAGTGATGCCTGTCCTGGAGGATGACAGTGAGGCCGAGCATTAATGGATATGAAGCTTGCAGAAAAGCACAGTGGAAAAGAATGTACCCCTATGACACCCCATTCTCTTCCTTTCAGGATAGCATCCCAGGTCCGGGGTTCTACAATGTCATTCACCAATCTCCAGTGTTCAACAGTGCCTCGTTGTCTAAGAAAGGGACGTGCACTTTTCCCTCTATGGTAAGAGGGAAATTCGTCCATTGCGTAAACATGTATCGGACCGCCGGTCCCTTCTCTCCAAAGACCGTGGTTCTAATTAGGAGAGTAAGGGTTGCCTCAGGTGTCATGCAGGTAAATTAGAGCCTGTGTCTTTAAGTAATTTCCCCCCTCACTGCTCTACATGGCCAGAGTGAGAAGAGAGACCAGAAAGATATTCATAACCTGATCATCAACTTTGTCATTGTGGGGTGGACTAAGCAGATGTTTTCCTGAGATCTCTAGGCACCAGGGAAAAGATCTTACCCTAACAGGGTGTTTCACACCACTTGGTCTAATTGGGTTATTCAAATTATTGAGAAATCTGCCAGGAGCAAAAAGAAAGCAGGCAATGGGCTGAAATGGAGTGATCTTCCTTCCCTTCTTTGTAAGATGTGGGTCTTTATCTTTGTGGATGGCTCTAAGAATCAAGGATTTATATGAAGTGCAGATGTCCCTGACCAGACCTGGGCAAGGATCTTTTTCCTTTTGTTCTTAATTTGAGTATCTATAAATTGGCATCAAGAAGAGATATATATCTCTTCTTGAGATATATATCTCAAGATATATATCCTCTGAGAGGGGAAAGGGTCAAACTGGGGTAAAATTAGCTGAGGTAGAAAAGTGAAAAAGAAAGCAAACCCAAACTAGCGTCCACAAAACACATATGCCCTCTGTCCCTTTAAAAATTACAACAATCTCTTGCAAAGATGTATTATAATGCCTGACACTGGCACCGATTTCAAAACAAAACAAAGCACCACACAAAGGGTCCATTTAAGACACGCTGAATGCAGCCACTTACTGGAGTTTGACTTTGGCAGAGCTGACTTTGAAGTTAGCTCCCTATCAGCGGAGACATGGAAGTCACCCATGCCCCCGGTGAGCTCACAGAACCATGCCTCTGCCTCCTTTTCTGCCCCAAACCCTGCAGATGAAGGGACCTGAAAGCAATCGGCAACAGAAGTGCCATCTCACGAGGTCTTGGCACAGGAGACAAGACTTCAGACCTGAGCCTGACTCAGCTGAGGATTCTCGATGTGGCCTCAAGCACGTCACCCTTCTGTGTCCTGGTTACCTCATAAAAGTGGAGACTCCCTGGAGGCGCTGGGCAAATTGCAATGAGCAAAATGCTCTTTGAAACTGCAGAGTATTGTAAACATGTTAAATATTATGAGTGTTACCACCTGAGTCACCAACAAGACCTCCCGCACCTCCCAAGTTTTCTCTCCGAGAAATTCTCAACCGTAGAGTGGCACAGCCCACTCCTGCTTGGTGCCAAAGAAGGGATCAGATGAGAGCATGCGACCAATTCCCTGCTAGACTTTGTGCACAATAACTTTCCAAACGATGAGGCTGAGACCTCTGGAGGAGAAGAGGCCCAGGGGAAGGTCCGAGTTTTATAGAAACTAGTCAGGCCCGTCAGGTCATTAAAAAATTCAGACCAAACCCAAAAGAAAGCAGACATGGATTTGTGCAGGCTTCTTGTCCCTGCTTTGATGGATGAGAATTTATATTTATAGATATTTAGATTCCTGTAACCAGTTTGCAGTGGCCTGTGGAGGTCTGTTAGGAGACCCCACATCTTAGCTATTTCCTTTCTGCGCTGATGTGAATTTCATGCCCCCCCCCCATCCCCTTAGTGACTTTCACATTTGACACCTCCTCCATTTCTGGATCCGAGGACTCTGAGGATAGGAAAAGGAGACCTCCTCAGAAGAAGATCTGCCTGACTGACACTGGTATAGTCAGGAGGAGTGTGATTGTAGGCGAGGCTGACCAAGAAATTCTGTGGGTCCATAAATTCTAGAAACTTCCTGATGACTGTTGGAACCACTACACCCAACCTTCAGAGAGGACCTGTCATCTTGCTAAGTCCAAATAATTTAAAGAGCTTCATTAATGTATTCTAAATCTTTGTTCCAGGATTATTCATGAGGCTGACAGGATGTTAAATGAGGCCGGTGGGAGGAGATTTTCATGGCCTTTCTCTGTTTGCATGGTGGCAGGAGTGGTTCTGGAAAAATTAGTAGGTGCTGGAGAGAGGTTCACAAATGCCGGCATGGGGCCGGATTAGAGCCCACAGGCCCGGAAATTAAAAGAAAGTCAAGGGCGTGTGAATGAGTGTTACTTTGAGACAAACTCTATTATAATGCTTTATGAAAATTGGCTTCAAATGAACAATTAGAACAATTTTTTCCTACAAGTATGTTCACAGGTATTCTAAGCCAAAAAGATTTTATGATCTAGTAAGTTTCAGAAAGGCTGGGTAAGTGAAGTTAGGTTTGTTTATGGTAGGACTTCTCATGTACTTAACACGGTGGGCTTTAGGGTGAGCCTTCAACGTGGGAATACAGTATGAGGCTTCTTTTTTTTTTTTTAATTTTTTTATTTATTTGACAGAGACCACAAGTAGGCAGAGAGGCAGGCAGAGAGAGAGGAGGAAGCAGGCTCACCACCGAGCAGAGAGCCCGATGTGGGGCTCCATCCCAGGACCCTGGGATCATGTCCTGAGCCGAAGACAGAGGCTTTAACCCACTGAGCCACCCAGGCACCCCCAGTATGAGGCTTCTTAAGTTTGTTTGGCTCTGGAACTCTCTCCCTGCTGCTGCCATCACCAACACTAACCTATCTTATAAAACTTGTACGCCAAGGAACCCTTCGGGAAATAGTGTTTTTGAAAAGCGTGCTTGCCTCATCTGTTGGGTGAGTCAGGATAGACATGCTACAAACGGGACCCCTGGGGGGGTGGTTTCACTTTAACAGCCTTTACCAGCCTTTACCAGCTTTTCTCTGTGGAAGTGAAAGGGAAAGATGTGCCTATCCTACTGGGCAGAGGAGAGAGTGGGTAGAGATTCCCCTTGAACTAGAACATCCCACAATCATTCATCAGCTGCCCATCCTGTAAACGAAACATGTATTGCTTTATTCTTTTTTAGAATGAGATATCTAATCTGTATCACGTAGTGGGGACAGACTGGTAACAATGTTGTTTCCATCCCTCAAATGGCAGACAAAGCCCAGTGTCCTATCCATAAAGTGGGGATAATCATAATATCCACTCCCCAGGTTTTTCGAGAAAATTAAATGCAACAGCCCATGGAAAGCATTCCATTAACTATTGCCCAAAATGCAAAGGGCTTAGAGGGCTGGGGTAACCTTACTTCTGGGAGCATGAGTGAATCCTGACCGTTAGAGAAGGCTGACTAGAACTTGAATCCAGGTTAGACTCTGAACAGCTGAAACTCTGGACAAGAGCGTGTTTGCCCCCAGGAGCTCATCCACCCATATACCATTGGTGGTCCATAGACTAGATGCTGAGAACCACTGCCACGAAACTCAGGGTGAGGAGCTGGTGGGAGGGAGGGTCCATGCCTCTTCACAGCCTCACCCACTTTCTGTGTTTGTGTAGTTATTGACCCCTAGCCAGCTGAGGTGTTCTCAAGCTTTTAACCATAAAATAATGAGAATTTTTTGTTTGTCTGTTTTATCAGGCTCCAATACTTGCCATACTATCCTAGGGTAAAGCGATGTTATCACCTAGTTTCTATGGCTTTTGCCCCTTTTCATTTGGCAAACATTGATTCTGCTTGTTTTATTTATTTATTTTTTTATCTGAAAATAGTTTATGATGACTTCCTGGAAGGAGTAGGATTAGTTCTACTGAAAGAGAAAAAAAATTGTAGGGTTCTGTGCAACCAGCAGTTAGGGGGCGCCTGGGTGGCTCAGTTGATAAGTGTCTGCCTTCAGCTCAGGTCATGATCCCCGGGTCCTGGGATAGAGACCCTGCATCTGGCTCCCTGCTCAGCAGGGAACCTGCTTCCCTGTCACCCTCTGCCCCTCCCCCTGCTCATGCTCTCTCTCTCTCTCTCTCTCTCTCTCTGTCTCTCAAATAAATAAATCTAAAAAGAAAAAAGAGATCAGCAATTAAGTGGAGGGTTGGTAGGAGGCATGGTTGGACAGCAAGCCCTATCGACCCTTGTACCTTTAAGACATTCGAAGCAAACTTGTTATTTAAGCAATTCAGATTACTTAATCTTAGAAACAAGACATGAGGTTTTACTCAGAAGGAAAGCCTTGGCTGGAGGAAGAAAGTTTAAAGCTTCCCATCATATAAATTACCCAACAGTTGATGAGTCAAGGGTAAGTGGCTAGAAACGGGATTGGGTGGCAATGCATTTATGGCAAAATTATTTTTGCCAAGTCCCAAATATTAGATGAATAATTTGAGTTAGTTTACAGAAGTCAGAACAAGTCAGAACTTGTGTTCTCCAAGAGCAAATCCTCAAAGCCTGAGGTCAGTTTATCATTGCTACCTGTAGGAGTTTCAGCCCTCGCACAATGCTTTTAGACCTAGTGCTGGCCACCATTCTTTGACATCTCTCCTGTGGAGCCCAGAGATTATGGGAGAGTGCTGATTCCTTTGGTTTTGTCCTTGCAGCGTGCCCGGTTGGACACCATCATTTCTAAATACCCTGCAGCAAACGCATACACTATCCCATCACGTCTTGTCTCAAAGAAAGACTTCAGTAATTCCTGTTCCAGCATGTTCCAGTTGCCGAGCTTTGCAAAAGTCCTCAAATTTGAAACTCCTGCACCAAACCAGTACAATGTAAGAACGTTGCATGCGCTTGTTAAATATATACTGGATGAATTCTTTACTGAAATAAACGAAGGCAGGGGACGCTTTGGGAAATAGCATTCCAATGCAATTGACAAGCCAGTTAGTGTTTGTTGACTGCCTAGCGGGTACAGAAGGCTGCACATGGCTTTATGGGGAATTTGCAGAACCCAGAGAAAAATGTGAGCAACACGGAGGTCAGTGGGAAGCAGTGGGAAGACCTCACCCCGGAAAATACTATAATTACTCCTACTACAGAGACTTTCTGGGACATATTCTCGTCTGTAACAATTATTATTTCCCACATTATCTGTAGTCACTATCCATTTACTTCTTAGGCTTTTATAGGGAAAATAAGCTTCCATATTTCCATATCAGAAATTGGGTTTTTAGCAGTAATATTCTGCCACTTGCAATCACTTTGTGGTCATGGAAGCAAAAGGGTGTGATTAATGGTTAAGAGACAGAGTCAGGTTCAAGTGGACGCTGCCCTTTTCTGACTGTGTGGATCTGGGCATGTCCCTTCAGCTTTCAGGACTCAAGTTATTGATCTGCAAAAGGGGGAAAATGTGTCTACTTCATAAAGTTCATGCAAATGTTAAATTGGGTCATCTGAGCTGAGTGCTTAGCCTAGGCCTTGGCGCACAAGGACCCCACCATCAGTGGAGATCGGCAGAGCTGGCTTTAGGGAAGTCATATTACCTCTTAAGCCTCAATTGTAAAATGGAATCAATTATACTCAACCTACAGGGTTATTATAAGAACCAATGAGACAACACTCCAAAATACATAAGAAAAAGGGGGTATAGCTCAGTGATAGAGCATTTGACTGCCAAATACATAAGAAATGAATTGTGTATAAAGTATTAACATGATTATGACATATTGTCAAATATGGTCTTAGATACTTTGGTCTCAGAGTACTTCATTTTTTATTTTTAAAATTAATTAATTAATTAATTAATTTGTCAGAAAGAGAGAGAGAGTGTGTGCATGCACACACATGCAGGCAGAGTGGCAGGCAGAGGCGGAGACAGAAGCAGGCTCCCTGCCGAGCAAGGAGCCCGATGCGGGACTAGACACCAGGACCCTGGGATCATGACCTGAGCTGAAGGCAGCAGCTTAACCAACTGAGCCACCCAGGCGCCCTCCTTTTTCTTGTATAATACCTTTAAATATTAATTTTCTGCCTACAAAGACCCTGCCAACTTTCTGTGATTGATACAATCAATTACAATGTGCTCAAAACAATGTATGGGCCTGCTAGGCTGGCACTGTCCAATAGAAATATAGTGGTAGCCATACACATCATTTAAATATTGGGGACCTGGGTGGCTCAGTCGGTTAAGTGTCTGCCTTCGGCTTGGGTTATGATCCTGGGGTCCTAGATCAAGTTCCGCATCGGGCTCCCCACTCCATGGGGAGTCTGTTTCTCCCTCTCCCCCTCCCCCTGCTCATGCTCATTCTCTCTCTCTCTCACAGAAATAAATAAAATCTTTAAATCTTCCCAGTAGTCACATTTGAAAGTAAAAAGGAACAGGTGAAATCAATTTTAAGAATATATTTATTTATTTAACCCAGTATACTCAAAATATTATTTCAATGTCTCATCAATATAAAGATTAATTATACTATTAATTATAATTATACGTGTAATTATAAATAAAATAATTGATGGTTTACATTCTTTCCGTCTATCTTAACAATCCAGTATGTGTTTTTATTTTATTTATTTATTTGACAGATCACAAGTAGGCAGAGAGGCAGGCAGAGAGAGAGGGGAAGCAGGTACCCCGCTGAGCAGAGAGCCCGATGTGGGGCTCGATCCCAGGACCCTGAGATCATGACCTGAGCTGCAGGCAGAGGCTTAACCCACTGAGCTACCCAGGCGCACCAGTATGTGTTTTATGCTTTCAGCACATCTTAATGCGGACCAGCGGTGTTTTTAGGGCTTGATAGCCAGCGGCTGCTCTATTAGACAGCACAGCTCTAGTCTTCCCCTGAGATAATCAGAGCCTGAAAATAACAAGGAGGAGGACGGTGAAGTACTTTTCAAGGCCTATATACTGTTCTAAGCATGATGTATTCATCTTGTTTAATAATCACAAGAATCCCTGACGTGAGTTATCTCTTCTTTCAATTTACAGAAGAGGAAGCTGATGCTCAGGGAAGGGACAGGATTTGCCCAAAGTTATCCTGCTAAAGGGACTGTTTGCATATCGGTGAGCACAAGTAGGTGGCTGAGGGATACAGCTGGAGAGTGACCCCTTGTCGTGTTCCAGCTCTGCTGGGTCTCCCTTCGTGGAATCTGTGGCTGCCCCGTGCTAGACCAGGGATACAGCTTAGATTCCAGTGGGGAACTCAAGGCAAAACTAGTAAACAGGCAAACCAGAGAATTACAAGCTGTGGCCAGCTTTGAAGCAAACGAACAGTTGGGGTCTGAGAGATATAATATGTGGAGAATATGGGGGGTTGACAGCATCATGTACTTTAGACTGGGTGGTCAGAGAAGGCTCTGGGGCTGAGACCCAAGAACTGAAGGAAGAGCTAGAGTTGGAGGAACAGCATGTACAAAGGCCCTGGGACAGCCTTTGGAGACTACAAGAAGATAGCTGGGATAGCATTAACTAGGAGGAGAGGGGAAAAGGGGAAGCCAAACAGGCAGGAGCTAGTTCATTCAGGACCCTAAAGACCCTGGGAGGGGTCTTTAATTTGGTTCTCTGTGGGATGACATCATCTGATGTACTTTTTAAAAAAAAAACTCCCTCCAGCAAGCCCTATGGAGAATGGACCATAGTTTGGGTAAAGAGTGGATTTTGAAAAACCAGTTAGGAGGCTGTTATGCTAACAGGAGAGAGGCCAAGGCCTGGTCCAAGAAATGGATAATGTTCTTGCCCTTTGCACCTTTGCCATTTCTGAGAGAGGGAGTTAGCGTTCTATGCGTCTGCCTCCACAACCCCACTGTGGGCTCCATCACCCAGCTTGAAACCTCCAGCGCCCCACACAGGTCCTGGTAGATGGTACACTTGCAATAAATGCTTACGACATTGAAGGAATTACACCCAGGGGTATATAGTTAACCTAGAAAAGACCCTTTCCCAAGTCAGAGCTCAGACTTTCTGCCAACAGATCAATTTTAAGTGCATGGTTTTTGTTGATTATTGTTTTAATGTGACTGTGAAAATAATTAGGCTCTTCATTAAATATTTTCAACTATTTTAGAAATCCATGAACTAGAAAAGCAGAATTCTCTTAGAATTCTGCCCTCTAAAGCAAACCACCAGCAAAAACAGGTGCAATTTCTTTCATAGTCTCTTTCTCCCCCATCCCTACCTCCGGTATTAGGATTATGCTGTCCACGGTACTCGTGCATTTTCTACTCAGCTCTATCTTGGATTTTTCCCCTCCATGGTGATATAGCAAACCTGCTTCTTTTTTTTTTTTTTTTTCCCAACTGGCCAGTCAAGCTAGCTGACTGTTTTCCTCGTCTAATGGTGAAATCTTCCAGTGACACACGCTCAGAGTATACAAAAATGCTCCCTCTTTCAGTTGTTTTTCTGTCTGGGTGAGGAATAAGGCTGAAATCATGTTTTGTCTACAGGAGGCTTTTTTTCCCACCTGGAGAACAACGGTTAAGTCAACCGGCAAGAAGCAGAAGTGTGATAATCGTGTTAGCCACACTGCAGGCGAGGTCTCTTAGGGCTTTTCTTTTCCTTTGCTTACCTGGATCCCCCACCTCTCTAGGCGAATCCCTTTTCTCCATACCATGTGATTACTTCCTCCCGGCACCCTGGCTCCGGTCCCTCTGTCCAGTAATTAGCCTGCCCCATCTGATGCTTTTGTTTGCCCTCCCTGCATGCATTCTAGCCACCAGGACCCTGGGAAAAGCTAAGTTCCTCCGCCTTTGTAAACACAAAATCAAAATGCCATCTGCATTTCTTGAGAAACTTTTTTTTTTTTTTTTGACAAAAGAGTATCTCAGAGAAATCAAACCATTCTGGCCCCAGCAAATAGTTTCGCTCATTCAGTAAATATTCCCAGTCACTGCCTTTATGATTTTTATTGCATCTTTATCTAATGAATACAGGGCACTGACTACAAATTGGCATTTAAAATATTTATGATTCAATATAGCAGAGGAATGAACTCAGGGTTCTTTTTTTTTTCTTTCCCTCTCCTGTTATTTTCAGAGCGCCAAACATGCTTATATTGTGTGGATCAGTCAAAATTTTTAATTTCTGGTCGGTCCAGAAAAGTCAAGACAAGGGGGTGTTATAGATCTGATCAGCATCTTCAATTACCTGATGCCCTTGTGTGTCTCCCCAGTCCTGCGTTCATAGGAGGGCTGTTTGAACAGCAAGGAATCAGGGTGGGGAGATGTAGGACTCTGTGTCCTGAAAGGGACAAAAGTCATAGAAAAAATAAGGAAAACAGTGCGCATTTGCAGTGTTACGGGCTTGAAAAAGACATTGTCCCGTAGGTGATGTCTGCTGACCGCTGTCACCCTAACTGCCTCAAGTAGAGCGGGCAGCCAGCCTGGCAGCCAGATTTCAGACTCTCTTCCCGGCTTTGTCCTCTAGACGTCTGCTGGTGATCACAGACTCCTTGGCCTCTCCAGCTGGGGTGATGGCGAAGGCACAGTCGGGGGGACCGTTTCCACTCTCGTCCGTTCATTCTCTGAGGGACTCGTGCTTGTGTTCTCCCCCCAGACCTCTGTCTCTTACTGCAAGCAGAGAAACAACGTCTGTGCCCAAGCCGGGTTTCTGTCCAAAACCCAGAGAGGATTTTTCACTGTCGCTGAAACGGGACCTGCCCCAGGTAAGCAGCCAGCCGCCTGGCAAGGGCCTTGACCTCGGGGTTAACGTACCAGATCGACTCTGCGGGGCACCATTGCTTCATAGGGAGTCTCTTTGGGAAGAGTTCGGCTTTGGAGGAAGCGGGGATGTTGAACAAAAAGGGGAAGGATAAGGAAAAGACCGGGTCTCCCCCTTCGAGGAAACAAGGGCTGCTCTGGAAATGGCCCCAAAGCAGCCTCATTGGCCTCCCTTTTCATGACCAGGCAGCACATCTGCTCTGGGTGGCCAGATGGGGAAGTGGCTTCTCACCACAGAAGGGTGCACATCCCCATGCCCCAGGTGTCCTCAATACACTGAGTGTCCAGACCCTTTCTTTCCTCCTGAGCCTAGAGGGCACTTTGTCAATTAGTCACCAGCACCAGAAAATGGCTCCATTTACTCAGCGCCTACTCCATGCTAAGAATTTTCCACGCAGTCTTGTACGTCTGTCTTCCTTGGCCTATACTCTCAGCAGGGCTTTTCCGGTGAGGAAAGGGGCCTCAGAGAGTGGTAGTGACCTGCCCCGCGTCACACAGCAGACAGACGGCAGGCCTAGGCCCAGAGGTGTCTCTCTGAGGAGACTATGACCCCAGTCAGCCCACAGTGATTTCTGAAATGGCCCCAAGAGCTGGCATGCAAGTGTTTTCCTCTCTGGGCTGGGAGAGCTATTGCTCTGTCCTATTCTCTCAGACCTGCTCCCCGCTTCCAGCCTCAGTGAAAGGTTCCCAGAGAGGTCAGGCGATGCCGCCATTGGCACTCTGGGAGCCTTCGTCAGAGCAGACCTTTCCAGTGGGTCCTGCGGATCCCCCGTCCCCCCAGTAGGGAGCCTGGAGCCCCAGAGCTGAGGGGAGGGGCAGGGAGGGTTTGCCTGCGCAGTCACACCTCTTGGAGGCGGGGTGTGGGTAAAATTGCAGGCCTGTCGGATTTCACCAAATCCAGATTAAAGTTGAGAAGATCAGTCTGAAGCTGAATAACAAAACCAGCCCTAATTAGGAGGCTAAACCCAGGCTAAAGCTCCCCTGGCTTGCACCATCAGAGGCAAAGCTCCACCTTGTTTGTTTATACAGAACAAAGCCCGCATCCCCAGGAGTCTGGCCAGAGGCCCCGCCCACGAGCCCTGGGATGTAGGCACCTTCCCAGCTGGCACATGCACCCGCTCCTTTCAGAAGGGTCCTCAGGGATCCCCAGCCCCTTGTCCCGGAGCAGGGCGGGGAGAGGTGGGTACCAGTGCGTGCTAAACTCCTACTGTGTGCCAGAGGCTTTATGTTTCTCATTGAATGATCTCCAGACCCTGTGGAGTGTGTGGCTGGCACACAATAGAGTGCTCAGAAAGCATGAGATACTGCTATTAATGGTCCCCATTGTATAGGCAAAAATGATGCCCAGGGTCCCACCGGTGGATTGGAGTCCGGGCCCTTCCCACTTGATGCCTGGTGCCTTAGTCACTCCCCACCCAAAACTTGCCTGGGGAATCTGCGACAAACAGTATGTTTTGACCTCTTGGAAATAACTCTGGTTGTTCCTTCTCCTCTTGGGGGACGTGGGGGAGAGGGAGTGTGCAGATGTGGAACTGTAATTGGCACCCCCTGCTGGGTCCCTGGCCCTGGCCCAACTGCTCTGGGGACCCCTTCCTTAGGGGCTGAGGGTGAGGACTGGCCCACCTTCAACTGTGAGCAAAATGCTCACTGTCACACATCTGCTGGTTGGGTTTTCTAGTTTCTACCTGCCAAGCATGTCACAAATGTTCTTTTCTCTATTTTTCCTTAAAATTAAAAAAAGGCTATCAAGCTAGGGGGAAAAGGCCAATGTTAAAATGTCACTTGAAAAATGTGGGTTTCAGAATGGGAATTGCACTGTGAGATCCACACCGTGTTGTGTTCCAAACACACTCAGGAAGAGACGAGAAGGAAATACACCAACGGTTATCCTTGGTCCTCTCGGAGCTGCGGGAGCATGAGTGTCTTTTTCTTCTTGCTTCTGCTTTTCAGCATTTGATAATCAAGTGATTGCTTTAACCTTTTTGTGGAAGGGGGAAAAATACATTTATATATGTATAAATATATACATATTTACATGTTCATGAGAGAAAAAGAAACATACTATGAGAGATGTATACCAATATTATAAAGCCTGCTAATTGGACATTTGCCTTTTGTTAACTTAACCATATATTGGGAACATCTTTTTATGTTATTAAAAAACCCCATAAGAATATCATTTTGAAACGGACATATGGTATTTCATTGGATGGTGGTACCGTAAGTTAGGGACCACATGGCCTTCATGTAGGTTGTTTTAAATGAAATGTAGGTTGTTTTAAACTGCTCACTATATAAATAGACAGCAAACATCCCTGTAGCTCACAGCTTGTGTACAATCAAGATTATTTCCTTATATTCACTGCTTAAATTGAAACTGCCAAGTCAAAAGAATGTAAAATATTTCAGGTTTTTTTTTTCTTTTATATTGGTGACCAAATTGCCCTTCAGCAGAGAGGTCATTTATCCTCCTGCTTCTATGAGGCACCTGTATCTCCTCACCTTTGCCACCACTGGGTATGATCATTCAAAGAGCATCTTGCTAATATGTTATCCGGCTAATCCCCCATATTGTTTTCAGTACATTTGCAATGGAAAAGTACATTTTATTTGAAACAAAATAAATCTTACAATGTTTAGAAAACTTGAAATATTTTTCCCATCCACAATGCTACCACTTTTCTGGGTTCCCATGTATTTTTGTTCAGACGGATCCATTTGTACCTGGTATATATAGCAACTTTTAGGTATTATTTTCACTCACCTTTTTTTTTTTTTCCCCCAAAACCATGGCCACGTGGTTTTATGGTCTCCATGTTTATTGTGGGAAGGGCTGACCTTCCACCAGACTGGGCTGCTGGGCCCAGCACAGTGCCTCTGCTCTTGGACCTTCAGGCCATGTACCCTTCACACACTCTGGCCGCTGCTGTTATGTGCGTCTCTATGCGTAGAGCTTTTCCCCTATGTTGAATAATTTCTTTAATTTCTGAGTAATGGGAAAGCTGGGTCAGAGGATCCAGGCATCCTCAAGACTTCTGGTCAATACTCCCTCTTTGTACTCCAAAACACCTGTACCCCCGACAGGGCTCCCAACAATTCAGGGGTGAGACTGCCTTCTGTTCCCCCATCCCAGGACCTTCTTTCCCTCTACGAAGCTTCGTGCGCAGCCGAATTTATTTTATTCTCTCAGTTTCTTGAAACAGGGCATGGTGGGAAAGTGTGGACTTTGGAGACCGGTGGCCCCAGGTCCACATAGTAGGTACTCAATAAATATTTGTCAATTGCATAATAGTTACTAAATGACTACCATGTGTCAGGAACTTCAATATTATCCAACTACCCTAACCCCCCTGTTGCTGGAAGAATTATTCTTACCTTATGGAGGAGGAAGCTGGGCTTAGTTCCTAGTTAGATGAAATCTTTTTGACAAATCATTCAATATCTCCAAGTCTCCGTTTCCACCTCTCTAGAATGGAGGTGACAGTGACCCATCTAGCTGGGCTACTGTGAGCATGTTTCCTTGAGGATGAGTGTGATTTTCAGTGACTTCAGGCAGCCCTTTCATCAGACCACCGTGGAGAGATAGCCCCTTATAGTATTAAATGTATTCTTAGGTGTGAAGTTGTGCTTTTCATTTACTTGAGAAGAGTTCCTTATTCTGTTTTAAAATGTCTTTCGGGACGCCTGGGTGGCTCAGTTGGTTGAGCGGCTGCCTTCGGCTCAGGTCATGATCCCAGCGTCCTGGGATCGAGTCCCACATCGGGCTCCTTGCTCAGCAGGGAGCCTGCTTCTCCCTCTGCCTCTGCCTGCCACTCTGTCTGCCTGTGCTCGCTTGCTCTCTTTCCCTCTGTCTCTGACAAATAAATAAATAAAATCTTTAAAAAAAAATTAAAATGTCTTTCTTCTTAGGACATTATAATATCAACGAATCCCTTGTGAAGCAGTCGCCAAAGGTATTAATGTCTTGTTTTAAATCAAAAACTGAACGTGGATTAAAACTGACATCAACGGGCCCGGGACCTGGTTATTACAACCCCAATGATCACACCAAGATTCTGAAAAAGACTCTTATCCCGTAAGTCCTGATTATTCTGATCTTTCTTTGGAAAGGTGGCTCTGGAGAAGGACCCAACAGAAGCAGAAAATAAAGGGGTGTCACTGGTTGGCAGGACACAGCTCCAGGTCCCTCTCCAGGGGCCCTCGTTGACGTAGTGGGTGCTCAATAAATACTTATTGAATGCTTAATATTTATTGAGCAACTACTATGTGCTGGGAACTTAGCCTCTTCCTCAACCATAATCATGAACCTATTGTAAGAATTATTATTCTCATTCCATAGACTGGGAAGCTAGGCAGCAGTGAGCCTGAGGATTTGCCTGTGGGCACACAGCTAACTTGAAATGCCCCTGCGAATCAGGCTCAGGACTGTCTGGATCCTTCCACATCCCTCATGATGATATGCTATCCTGGTGCTAACATTATTCTATTTTTATAACATAACATCTTTGCTGGGGTGGCAGAATATACAGCAGCAAGGGGCTGTCATAGTTTTGTATGGATAGATTGAAAGTCTAGACCGTTGAGTTGGTCAGACCTGCCGGATATGAACTTCAGCTCTGCTGTTTTCATGCTGTGTGACCTAGGGCACTGTACTAGACCTTCTGAGCCTCCACGTTCTCATCTGTGGAGTAAAGGGGGTAATTCATGCCTTGTAGGGTTGCTTTCAGATCTGATATGTTTGCCGCGGGGTAGTTGCAAATGGTGACAGCATTAGCACACATTTAAAAAGTGAAGATGGGGATTCTTGTTAACATGTTTAATATCCTGTGCATCTAATATTACTTTCACCAAACAGGTTCAAGAACTCGCAAGGCTTATTTATTCCTCAGATGGTTCTAGAACTAGAACTAACTGTAAGGTCAGGCTGCCTGTCACCATCTAAGACCTCACCCCAGTATAGTCCTCTCCAGGCAGTACTGGCCCCTGGTGGGGAGAGCTGACCTGCAGGGCGCTCCCCCCACCCCCACAGGGGTTAGGCAGGTAACTAGGTTCATACCCACAGCAGGTCAGAAGTCCAGGCAACCGGCAGAGGCTGGCAATGTTGTGCCTAGTCTGACCATCAGCGCAGGACAAGGAGATGGGGTTGGGGAGAAGAACAAGGCATGAACATGCCAAATCAGACTTAGGATCTGGAAAAAGGATTCAGACCTCAGATGGAATCCACTGGGTAAGTCCCTTCTGTCCTCAGTTTCTTGGGTTCTGTAGATTGGGCCCTCACAGTTTCCAGGGCTCAAAACAGGACGGTCTCCGGGAACAGACTCTTTTTGAATTATCAGGGACTCCGGCCTACAGGTGGGCTTAGGGCACCGCTGCGCACCACCTTTCCCTTGCTGTGCCAGCAAATAGAAGGGGTAAGGGGAAGAGTTCTGGAGCCAGCAGAACTGGGTGTGAGTCATGGCTCTCTCCCTTGCAGAGGCTTTCCCTCTCTAAGCCTCAGTTTCCATGTTATTAAGTGGAGATAAGGGTCTTGTCGCATAGGGGTTCTGGGAGGGTTAGATGAGACTTTTCTCCTTAGAGTGGCTGCTATTCCGTATCCAATGGCGTATGAGCATATAGGGTACAACTCCTTGGTATAGCCACTCAGGCCCCCTAGTTTGAATCTGGAAGCTTCTTCAGGGAAGTAGTGAAAAGGAGAGTGGAGAACACTCAGTGTTGAGGTGTTTTCCGCAGACAAGTGCCATTCGGGCTTTGCTGAAGTTTGGACGAGCGGTTTGAAATAATTCTCATTTTATGGCATTTGCGTCTGTCAGTCAACAGGCTCTGTAGGTTTCTGGGTCTGTGCTGGAGGCTGTGGGGGTGCTCAGTAAACAGGGCACCAGACATACCTCCCACTGGGCTTACCCGGGAACAACTCCAGAGCACAGCAGAGGCATGCGCCACAAAATGCTGGATCATGTGGCCCCAGGGCTGTTGGCTACCCAGATCTTCCCAGCTGGGTGCTGTGCCATGGTGCTGGCATGTCTGAGGGTGTCTGGGGATCGCTGGCTGTCTATGATGCTTTGTGAATGATGGACCTTTGGTTAACAAGTCTGGGAAGCACTGAGTACGAACCTTCTGCCCCGGGAGCATCACGGAGTACATGGCCTAATTAAAGGCTCTGAGAAGTCCTGAAGTCCTGAAGTAAAGAAACCTATTACACCCAGTGACTCTTAAACTTGGGTTCCCCCTCATGAGTACATAACCCCCATTCGGGTTCCTCCTGGTGAGTGCATGGTGCCCTGGGCAGGACATTTGTGTTAACTTCCCCCATGGTTTAGGGCTGCTCTCAGCACCTCCCTGGGCCTTATTTCTTTAGGTGTGAAAAGAAGGAAAGGTCTTTGCATTTCTGACACTCCGGGACCCCGGGTTTGCTCACCATGTCATTCAGGAGAACATACTAGGGGCAGTGAACATGGAGCCAGCCCGGATCCACAAAGAAGGCCCAAAATGTATACATTTGTAATTGATGCAGAAAGGATATAGCCGAGAAACCTCTAATTGTACTTAAAAACCAAGAAGAAGTGTGCTCCAGGGTAGTCTAAACAAGCAACCATCTGTTTATGTTTAATGATGATGAAATGAATTAATATAAAGCGAAAATACAGCTGAATACCCTGTTTTGAGAGATTGTCCAGAATCTAGTCTCTCGAGTTGGAATTGTTTCCTCTCCTGTGTCCCTGAAGGGAAGAGAGGGACAGGAGCGGTTGGAGTTGGTGGGGGGCACCTGCTGGAATCATCAGGCCCCTGACAAGGTCTGCATTGTTTTCTCCCCATCTCTATGTAACTTCGTCAAGACTTCATGCACACCAAGTCTAAGCACAATTCGCTCTCCTGGGCTGCTTGGGGCGGCACAGAGAACCCGAGAGTCATCACCGGGTGTCCTCGTGGCTAGTGCAAGCAGCCCAGGTGTCATGCCCATGTGACCTGATGTGAGGCCTCTCTTTATTGGTCTTCAGTTGCAAGCGTTTGGCTTGTATTTTGGGGGAGGGTCCCAGCTTGCAAAAATAACCTTTCGGTGCTGCTTTCTTAAGGATGCAGGAAGAATCAGAAGATACCAGTGGTCCCTAAAATCATTAGTCCCATATTACCCACCAAAAAAAGTAAAGTCCAGGAGCTGAGGATGGGGTGAGATCCCAGGTGGGATAGGGAGGCCGACAGGGGGCCAGGCATGGGCTTGTCTTGTCTCTGCTCTGCTCCCAGAGCTGACAATGGGCTGCGGAGACAATGTGGCTAGTGGACGTGTATATACACAGGATCCAAGTCAGAGTCGGGCCAGTGCTGAACCTCCCACCTTCCCCATTCACCAGTTCTGGGAGTCTGGGGTGGAGGGGCGGGGGTCCCTTAACTCCCAGGAATTCAAATTCAATCCTGCAAATTGTGAAATGAACACTACGTAACGTGCTTGGGAGGATAACATACGATAACCCAGAGAACTCACCGGGTCTGGTTCACGGTAAGCTTTTGATACACGTAACTTGTATTTCGTATGTGAGCGGGTCTCCTGTACTTCTTGAATGGCCCCTGGAGGGCAGGTGCTGTGCTAAGGGCTGGCAGGTGTTCGGATGACCGTGTCTGGGCTCCCTAGCTGAGGAACGGGGCACAGGTGCCTCTCTGCTGTGGCCACCTTCCGACGCAAAGCTAAGACATTTACCGGCTTGCAGCGAGGGCTTTGGAAGAGACGTGGAGTGTCTGCTTCAGGTCTTCAATACCATCACAGTGATGACTCAGTGAATCAGGGTGAGTCAGGATAAGGGCTTTTTAGAGATCAAACTTGTCCCTCCCAGGCGCTGCCTTCCACGCACAGCAGCGAGGGGAAACGCCCACTGACATCTTTCTAACCCTTGATCTACTTCCTGGAGTTTCTAAGCCCCTGGTTTTGCACAGACACGCTGTCCTGCCACAGCCAGAGCTGAAGAATCAAACCCTGTTGGCCCCGCTCCAATTTGGGTAATTATCATGACCCACCTAAAGTTCCCCTGGGATTTTCAATTAGATACGGGATGCTTCTTCCCAAGCGGCTGTAATCTGTCACCCTCTCCCCTGTTAAACAGATGCTGCATTCCACCCCAGAGGCAACCGGCTGCCCTTTAATGATGAGAAAAAATTGCCCCTTTATCCCTCCCCACCCTGGGAATCCCCGAGGCAGAGTGAATCGGTGCCTGGGAGTGTCCTGAGGGTCTCGGATGCCTTCCCCGAGTGACCTGCTGGGTCCTCCCAAGACATTCGTTATTCTCCAGTGATTTGCAAACAGCTCATACTGGGAGCTGCAAACATACTTAATCCAGTTGTGGCCAACTCAGAGCCTTTGATAGATGTTTTCTTTCTATGAGGCAGGACCAGGTTGGCGTTTATAACTGAGCAATGAGGCTCATAAAAGCCCCGGTCACCATGCACTGAGGGCTGCCCTGGGTCTGATGCAGCCAGACATTTGTGATCTGCCCAGCCCCACCTCACCATGGAGGGAGCAGCCCCGAACGATGATAAAACTGTCAGGTGGGGGGTTCAGGTGTCTGGACTCCCTGACTTGCGGCAACCCCTCCGCTTTTCTCTGCAGTTCAGCAAATGTTCTGGGGAATAAGGATGGGGCCTCAAAGATGAGTAAGACGAAGTCCCCTGCCTTAAAGAGCTAGGCATTTAAGAGCATTAGAAAACCTAGCATGTTATATGCAGCGAAAAGGAGGGCTAGAACATATCAAGGGCCCAGGCGCGCTGAGCTAAGAGCTTTCATGGATGCCACCTAGCGTCATGCTCCCAGCTCCCCTGCAGGGCAGTACAGCTACATAGAGTACAGATGAGGGTGGTGGAGCAAAGGCGTGGGGTGCAGGTCCAGCTGGCTCCAGGATCCATGCTGCTCTGTGGAGCCCCAGGAAGGGCGGTGGGGAATGGGGAGGGTAGTAACCACAGAAGTTTCCCTGAAGGATGTGAGACGTGAAGAATGATCAGAGTTTGTAGGAAAAGGAGGTGATACTGGCAGAAGGAACAGCACAGGCAAAGTCAAGGAATGGTTGAACAGTGTTGTGTTGGGGGTTTCTGGAAGGTCAAATGGGAGCAAGGGGCGTTGGGGGTTAGGCTGAATTGAGAGGCCATAAATAGGAGCTATTCCTCTAGCTTCTCATCAGGGTCTGTGAGGGTGGATGGTCAGAAACAGGTGAACATTCTAGAAGTCATGGGTGCATTGAGAGCTGAAGGCCATCTAGGAGACTCGGTGACCTCTGCCTCCTTATTCCAATTCCTGTCACATACAGCTATAGCTCATGCCTCAAGCACGCTCTTGTCCCTGCTGTTTCCTCTACAGGAAATGCCCCCTTTTCTACCTGAAGAATTCCTGCTTACCTTTCAGGGCAAATGTTAGCTCTTCTAGGGTAGAATTCTGGATTCACTTAATTGGAATTTCTGCCCCCCCCCAACCCAGTGCAATGTTTTTATCTCTATTCTAATATTTCATGCTTTAAAAAAATAATACAAGTAAAGCACTAGTTAATCTTCATAAGGATCCTGGATGGAAAGTATTTTTATGCCCCATGTCACAGAAGAAGGAACTGAGCCTCAGGCAGGCTAGTGATGGGGAAGTGTGGATTCAAACCCAAGTTTGTCTGGAGGCAAAGCCTATACCTCCTCAAGCTGTCACCAGCCAGGACTATCACTAACAGGGGATTGCCAAGCCCTTGGAAACATACAGGGTCTGTGTCTCAGCACAGAACAGTCTGGACTCCCCAGAGTGCCTGGCACATGGCTGCACACGTGGCTGGCACTCTTTAAAGATCCAGAGAGCTGAGCTGCCAGTGCTGGGACTGTTGATGGGGTGGAGGGCAAGGGACCTCTCTAGGCCCTCCTGCCAAGAATTCTGATGAGAGTGGCGCCTGGGTGGCTCAGAGGGTTAAGCCTCTGCCTTCGGCTCAGGTCATGATCTCAGGATCCTGGGATTGAGCCCCACATCGGGCTCTCTGTTCAGCAGGGAGCCTGCTTCCTCCTCTCTCTCTCTCTACCTGCCAAATAAATAAAATCTTAAAAAAAAAAAAAAAAAAAAAGAATTCTGATGAGACACCGGCCCCGCCTCCTGCAGGCTGTCCCGGTTAGGCCACCTCATGGCCGCCTCGAAGAATGGGGCCTGGGAGTCACCTAGACCACAGGGGTGACCTCATGCGGTGGTTGGCTCACTCCGGCTCCAGCTTTTAGGACTCAAGCCTGTCTCTCAGTGATGCCAGTCCCACACTCATCAAATTTCTGGGGGTGCTTTGAAGGGGTGACACAAGCCAGAACAAGGCGAAGCCCGCTTTCATTTCTGAGGGGAGAGGACACTATAACCTGTTCTTCCATGTCGGCTGGAGGGGAAGAAAGAGGCATGGTTTTATTCTCCTTTTCCTGTGGGCACCTTTGTTCTAAGCACAGGCATCCCAGCCAGCTGTTCTGTGTGAGATACGAGCCCCAAGTCGATTCACGATGACTTCCAACAGCCTGGCAGTGGGAGCAGCCACCCTGCTTCAGGGTGACTCTGTGCTAGGGGGCCCCCCAGCCTCTCTCTCTGAGGCTCTGTTGCTCCCCTGAGACCAAGCAGCAGGCAGAGGCTTGCTCTGATCATCTCACTAACAACATCTGCTTTATTTTTTTTATTTTTTGAAGATTTTATTTATTTATTTGAGAGGGGGAAAGAAAGAGAGCATGACTGGTGTGGGGAGAGGCAGAGGAAGAGGGAGAAGCAGACTCCCTGCTGAGCAGGGAGCCCGATGCAGGACTCGATCCCAGGACCCTGGGATCACAACCCGAGCCCAAGGCAGACACCCAACTGACTGAGCCACACAGGCGCCCCCACAACATCTGCTTTTATTGAGCATTTACTGTGAGCTCCACTCACCAAGTGCCTTACAGTGCCATTGCTCTTGCTGCAGGCACAGAAAGGTTAAAGGACTCGTCTGAGGTCTCACAGCCAGTAAGTGGGATGCCTGGAATCCAGACGCAGGTCTGTGGCTCTAAATCTCTAAGATTCCCCTCTGCCGCTTGGGAGGGGGGGGCTCTCCTTCTCTCACAGGGCACCAATTTCTTTAGCACAATGAGGAGGTTGGATAAGACATCGCTGAGTCCCCTCGAGGCCTCTGAGTTTAAAAATGCCCTCACTTCCAAAGGTGTTGGCCAAAGGGCAGCAGCGTACCAGTGCCCGGGAATCCCGGTCCCTTCCTCTGTTTGGGTGGGCGGCCTTCCAGCTGGGGTGAGTCTCCTGTGGCTGTTCAGTGCTGCGAGGACTTTCCCTTCCCTTTTGGTGAAAGACCTTAGACGAAGCCTCAGGTGGCAGTGGGCAGCCCTTCCATTGCATGGCAGGGAGAGGAGTGTGATTCCCAGAACAACCCCAGAATTCCCTGGGCAACTGGCAGACCTCTCCCAACCACAGCCTGGTGGATGATCGCAGCTGGAAGGGAGGTCACACCTTAGAGGTTATCGTGTCCAATCTCCTCATTTCGCAGATGGGGAGACTGAGGCCCAGAGTGAATTCGTGACAGAGCTAGGGCTCAGGCACCTTTCCGTTCACCTTTCTTTCTTTTTTTTTTTAAATTGTAATTTATTTATTTGACAGACAGAGATCACAAGTAGGCAGAGAGGTAGGCGGTAGGGGGGGTCGGGGGGGGGGGAAGCAGACTCCCTGCTGAGCAGAGATCCCGATTGGCTTGGCCTAAAAACAACTGTTTCCCCGATAAGACTGTTTGAGTGCTAGCTTCACATTTTGTCTTTTTTTGAAGGAGAAACCCCATCCTGAACTTCTCGGCGCAGCCTTTGCCCCTGCCCCCGAAGCCGCCCCTCCCGGGCCCTGGGCAGTATGAGATCGTGGACTACGCAGGGCCCCCCAGACACTTCATCTCCAGTGCGTCGTTTGTGTCCAACACCAGCCGGTGGACAGCAGCCCTGTCCCAGCCAGGCCTGCCAGGCCCAGGTCAGAGGAGGGTTTGAAATGACTATAAAAACCAAATCTGGAATTGTCATTCCTGGGCCATCAAATGTCACTGATTTATGGGCTGTTTGCCCAACAGGTTACAGAGGTTTGAATCCATCTGGAAGGCCTTGTAGCTTGTACTTTTGGAGTATGAAGGAGGTGTTTTTGTTTTTGTTTCTTTTTTCTTTAAGATTTTATTTATTTATTTGACAGAGAGAGATCTCAAATAGGTGGAGAGGCAGGTGGAGAGAGAGAGAGAGGAGGAAGCAGGCTCTTCACTGAGCAGAGAGCCCAATGCAGGGCTTGATCTCAGGACCCTGAGACCATGACCCGAGCCGAAGCCAGAGGCTTAACCCACTGAGCCACCCAGGTGCCCCTGTTTTTGTTTTTTTAAGGTGGAAGGTCTCTTAGAGTTAATCCAGGCCAGAGATTCATAACCAATGACCATGGATATCCTAGAAGCTCAGAGATGGGCTCTAGAGGGGTCTGTGACCCTGAAATTGCCTGCAGACTTGGAGCATGAAGACACTAATTTTTGGAGAAAGGGGCCGTAGCTTTTACAAGACTGTCCAACAATTGCGTGTTCTTAGATATGCTTATCTCCCTGGCCTGATCTGGCCGAATCGCTTGACAGCAGGGGAAGGCCTGGAGAGCAAGATGTGCACTGAGCCACAGTGAGGGAGGGGCAGACAGAGCCGTGGGCTGTTTCCCCTCCGTGACCTCCGTGCCCTATTGTGAGGAGACATGCCAGGGACTGTTCCCTGGAGCAGTTCCTCGGAGCTATCTAGGTGTGTGCCCTTTCCAGATGGTTGACGCGGGGGGGACCCTGTCACCTCTGGGACCTACCTGAAAGTTGACAGTGTGAGGGACCTTCTCCAGCGGCTGGTCTCTGTGCTCCCTGACCTCTTCATAGCTCTCCTAGAGCCCCTCAGCCCCTTGCCACCCCCTGATGTCAGCCAGAGCTGGTGGCCTTGGGGACAGACAGGTGTGCTAGCCGGGTGGCAGCGTGAGAGGAGGAAAGCAGAGCTGAGGGGGTTGCAGGTCTGTAAAGTCAGTCTTTCAGTGAGAACTGGTGAGGCTCCCACCCTGGGGAGACAAAGGTCACCTAGCTCGGTGCTTACCCCCAGAGACGTCAGTCTGGTAGGGGAGACACCCTCCCCTTCACGCATACGAGTGTATAAGACATCAGGTGGACAGGACAGGGAAAGCCGATCTTAGAGCTTCGGAAATGTAGAAATAAAGCATAATCAAGTCAAGAAGACAGCAGAGGTTGGACCTGGGGGTCACTGGTCAGCTCAGGCAGAGCTTAGCTCCATATGCACAGTGGGCTCCAGGAGGTCCGGGGCCCAGCGAGGATCCTTGTCTGCACGTGTGTGGCCCAGGCCTCAAGAAGCTTTTCCAGGGGGTCTTCTCCCTGCAGCACCTGGCACCTGGGCGCAGGCCACTTCCTGCTGCCGAGATCACCCACAGCGTGGGCTTCTCTGGGTGGGGGGGGGGCTGGGAGTAAGCCCCACGTAAACATCTGCCTTCTTGCTTCTGGTGGGCTGCCTGGTGCTCCCGGGGGCTTGGACCCCCAATAACAAAATCAGCATCCCTCTGGGAGTTTCCATTCACCCCGGTGTGGTCCTGGCAGTTGATCTCCCAGAGAAAATGTGGCTGCAGTCATCATGGCTTTCACTTTTCTGGAAATTTCTTTCATTTTTAAGTAGGCTCCACACCCAGTGTGGAGCTTGAATTCACAACCCAGAGATCCAGACTCACAGGCTTTGTCAACTAAGCCAGCCAGGCACCGCTTCTGGAAATTTCTGAACGAAATGAAAACAAAACCCCACCAAGTTGACACCTGGCTTCTTTAAAAGTATTGCTTTACTCAGTCGTTTTTTTCAAATCTGATAGAAAACTCTTTGGTGAATTTTTCTTCTGTTAAAGAAGTTGCAGGGAGGGACGCCTGGGTGGCTCAGTTGGTTAAGCAGCTGCCTTCGGCTCAGGTCATGATCCCAGCGTCCTGGGATCGAGTCCCACATCGGGCTCCTTGCTCGGCAGGGAGCCTGCTTCTCCCTCTGCCTCCGTCTGCCAGTGCTGGCGTGCTCTCGCTCTCTCTCTCTCTGACAAATAAATAAAATCTTTAAAAAAAAAAAAAAAAAAAAAGAAGTTGCAGGGAGTTAAAGAAGGTCGAAAGCCAGAATTCAAGTCCTGCATCAGCCGGGCCAGGCCCTTCCCCTCTCTGCCTCCCCATGTGTGAGACACAGGGGCAGGACAGGGTTACCCCAGCATTGCCAGCTCTGATGTAGAATGCCAGGGCTCGAGCAGCTGGGCTTTGCATTCTTAATACTCTCTCTCTCTCTCTCTCTCTCTCGCCCTCTCTTGCCTCACAGCCACGTACAGACCGGAATTCCCTGGAAAGCAGTCCTTTCTCTACAATGAGGACAACAAATGGATCCCGGTGTTGTAGGGCCCTCACACAAGCTCAGGGAGGACCCTGGCCACCAGCTGCCCCACGCTGGTTCCCTGGGACGTTCATTCAGAGAATGCCCATTTTGTCTATGATGGATGACTCCCCGTGGGCAGTTCTGCCCCCCTCCCCTCTGCCCCAGATGCCCCCCTCCCCTCCGCCCCAGCTGCTACTGAGCTGGGCTCCTGCATTTGTCGTTACCTTGAGCTGTCCCCTGGAGACTGGGCCTCCATGTCTACTGACTCCAGTGGTTTCCTGAGCAGAAATGAGGAGTGCACAGAGCCTCTTGCTTACCTCGACATGCACCTGTCCATGCTGGCTTCCGAGGGCCTCCCCACGGATGTAAGGGGCTGCTGAGCTCAGACTCCAGTGAGAAGGCAGCCAACGGCAGATTCCCCGTCTAGAAGCCCGATGCTGAGCCGTGTGGCTCTGGGCGCCAGAGCACACCTGTAGGATGGACCGCACAGGACTGCAGCCCAGGCACACTCCCATCCTTCAGCCTTGAACCCCCAGTCTTCCCCTGGAGTCTCCGGAGCTGGGAATGCCCAGAGGCGCTTGTGATAGACATGAAAGGATTGCCTGGGCCCTCACCTCCAGCTGGATCTTTGTGTCTCCCATTTAGGAAGAGCACGGCAACCAGTCACTGTGGTCACTTGTGCTCATTACCCACCTTCTGGAAGGGCCACTGCATCCCCTGGGTGGCTCAGCATCTGGCAGCCCATGTGGGCAGGAGGCTGCCGGAACCAGGGCCCTGGAAACTGTGATTCTGAGGGGCAGGGAGGCCATACATCATTTGGTGCCTGTGGGTCCTTTCTTTCCCCCAGGACTTCCCTGTCCCCAGGCCTGGCCTCTGTCTCCTTCCAGACCTGCTGCTCCAGCTTGACGCAGTCTTTGGTGGATCTTTTCTGGCCTGCCAAATCGGCTTCCTCCTGGCAAAAGAAAGAGATTCCCAAAGAACCAAGGGGAGCTGGAACTGAGCACTTTCCCCAAATACCGATGTTGTTCACATCTGCCAGAGCAAGGCTGTGCTGCAGTCTCCTCCCTGCTCCCCACACAGTCAAGGCCTCTGACTCCCTGGGCCCCACCTCTGACTTTTCTCTGTGACCAGAGAATGGCTTTCCTGTCCGAATGGCCGCTGACTGGCCCTCCCTTTGGGGGCAGGTGGGTGAGGAAGAGGGAGGGAGACAGAATACCACATCCAATTAAACTGAATTCTTGCATCTCATGAAAGCTGGCCTTTTTGTGAACCCCAGATTCCTGCCAGTGCCCGCTGCTCTGGGATGAGCGGGAGGTGGCCTGGAGCTCCTGGCAAAGCGCCAGGCAAGGCTGGACCTCGAGGCAGGATGGCTCAGGCTCCCCTCCTGTCAGGTCCATAGCTTCTCCTTGAAAGAAAAGAGTTCAATTCGAATTCCGGGGCTCAAGGTCAACCCTTTCAGGGGCTGGGCAGGAAAGTAGGTAAGGCCGGTATGGGGAGTGGGAGCCGAGGCTGCCCGTCTAAAGGGACATCCAGTAAGTCTCCAGCTAACTGTGGCCAGATCTGCAGAGTTTCAGCAGAAATCTGGGAAGTCCTTAAAATGTGAAATCTCCTGACTGGAGATGTTGACAACCATCTTTCAACTTGAAATTTTTTGTTGCAGCTAAAGGAAACTTCTGCAGGCCATCCATTGTCCACTTGGGTTGTAGAAGTTCTGGAAGACCCTTTTGAAGTTGGCACTTGACGCTGTACCTTTCTTTGACTCCAGACTCTGGACAATGGGGCCAGACCCCAAAGCCTTGGTTTTTAGGTCCCTCTGACCCTGGGGGACCTTTAACAGATGCTTGGGCTGGATGCCACCAGCCCTGGGTTCTCTGTGTGCAGAGGCTGGGAAATGCATGGGAAAACGAGTCAGGTCTCTCTAGCCCTTGGGCAGCTGGGCTGAGCACGGCAGGTAAGGGCTGTGTCTCCAGAGGAGCGCCCTCCACATGGGGTCAGGAAAAAGGGAACTCTGGGGAAAAAATGGCAGGGCTGTGCTTGGCCAGTCTGAATCTGGCTTCTGTTGAATACATGACGGGCTGAGGCCCTGAGATCAGAGGGTCTGTCTTGACCCTATCTAGCCTCTCTTAATGTGTCATGAGCTGCCTATAGCTCTGTCCAGACTCTGGCCATATGTTAGGATCACCTTGGGAGCTGTTAGAGAAATAGGCTGTCCAGGCCCGGACCCTCGGAGTTCTGATGTAATTGATCTGAGGTAGGGTCTGGGCCTTGTTATCTGTACGGATCTTCTCAGCGTGGTGATAATGTATCTAGTTAGGGTTAGGACACACTGATCCTTTCTTTTTTTTTTAAAGATTTTATTCATTTATTTGGCAGACAGAGATCACAAGTAGGCAGAGAGGCAGGCAGAGAGAGAGAGGGAAGCAGGCTCCCCGCTAAGAGAGAGCCCGATGTGGGGCTCGATCCCAGGACCCTGAGATCATGCCCTGAGCCGAAGACAGAGGCTTTAACCCACTGAGCCACCCAGGTGCCCCAAGATTTTATTTATTTTTTTGAGAGAGAGAGAGAAAGAGAGAGGGAGGGAGAGAGCTTGAGAAGGGGGAGGGTCAGAGGGAGAAGCAGACTCCCTGCTGAGCAGGGAGCCTGATGCAGGACTGGCATCCCAGGACCTCAGGATCATGACCTGAGCTGAAGGCAGCCACTTGACCAACTGAGCCACCCAGGCACCCCGTTGTTCTCAAAATTTTTAAAAATGAAATATAATTGACATACAACATTGTATTAATTTTAGGCATAAGCGTTTCTAACAAGCTCTCAGGCAATGCTGATCCTGCTGGTCCCTGGACCGCACTCAGGGTAGCGAGGGTCTGATCAATATAGTTAATTACTCAACTCTGACCTTCCATTTATTCGCTCATCTGCTGTTTGCCTATTTGCCTCCCCCACCTTTCTTTTCCTCCCTCCCTTCCTCCTCGTTCCCTCTGCCTATTTGCCTCC
Organism: Mellivora capensis; assembly: GCA_004024625.1. Lineage (NCBI taxonomy): Eukaryota > Metazoa > Chordata > Mammalia > Carnivora > Mustelidae > Mellivora > Mellivora capensis. Next base: position 130,732 of record PISX010001538.1, on the reverse strand, counting down.
CCCACCTTTCTTTTCCTCCCTCCCTTCCTCCTCGTTCCCTCCCTCTCTCATCCCTCACGCCTGCTTTCCTCCTCCATCCCTTTCCCCCTCACTGGGTGCTTGTCTTCCAGGGGAACACCACCGGGCAGGGGACGTGCACTCCACCAGCGGACGGCCACCTTCTCAAAGTGACTCCCGTTTGGAAAGGACTTACCTTCACTTCTTCCCCCTTCGAATCCTTGGAGCAAAAGACAGTCCTAGAACAGAGCTGTTGGGCTCGGGAGGCACCCTTGGCCCCTGACTTCTCGGAGGGCAGGCCTCTCTCTGAGTTCCAAATGGCCCTTGTAGGCACTGACAGCCCTGGGCTCATCATCTGGTGGCTGCGATGAGGAGAACTGAGCCCTGGTGGTTTTCTTGCGGCTGCTGGATGGCGGGCGTGGGGCTGCCCGGCTCCCTTCCTGAGCTCTGTGGCAGGCTCTGCACGGATACGGATTCCTTGTCTGTATTAGTCCAGCCAGACCCTGGCAGATGACAAAGGCTTCAAGGCCTATATAATTATGGCGTCTCTGGAGTGGTGGTTCTTGACCTTGACTGCACACTGTAATCACCATGGGTGGGGTGGGGTGGGCAGGGGCTTTAAAAAGTTCTGAGGTCTGGGTCCACCCCCAGAAATTTTGATTTGAATGTTCCAGCGTGGGGGCGCCTGGCTGGCTCAGTTGGTAGAGCATGTGACACTTGATCTCGGGGCTGTGAGTTCGAGCCCCACGCTGGGTGTAGAGCTCACTTAAAAACAAAATTTTACTTTATTTTATTTTGCTCTAAGATTTTATTTATTTATTTATTTATTTGACAGAATGAGAGAGAGAGAGACAGCAAGAGAGGGAACACAAGCAGGGGGATTGGGAGGAGAGAAGCAGGCTTCCTTCTGGAGTGGGAGCTCCACATGGGGCTCAATCCCAAGTCCCTGGGATCATGACCTGAGCTGAAGGCAGGTGCTCAATGACTGAGCCACCCAGGCTCCCCAAAACAAATAAAATTTTAAAAAACAGATAAAGAAATGCTCTGAGCCGTGGGGTCTGGGCAGTGGGGAGAGGGGTAAAAGCTGCCCAGGTGATTCGTAGGGGCAAACCAAGGTGGAGAAGTGCCACCTGCCTGCTTCCCAGCTGCTTCTGGGAGGGGAGCTGGCAGGAAGTTCAAGAAGGAAGGAAATGAACAGGTGCTCCTGGCAGGGTGCTGACCCTCTGCACACACCTGGCCATCCCATCCTCCTGCATCGTCCTGTGCTGACAGGTTGGGTGACATCATAGCTGTAGTGGGGCCCGGATGGACGCAGGCACTTGGATGCCTACAGGGTCCCTCGAGCTGTGCCATGTGAGCCATATAGGGGTCTGAGGCCCCAGGAGACACCAGTAATACTGATCCAGGCATCAAATGTTGATATTTTGTTCATCGTGGATTTTTTTTTTTTTGCTTTTATTAAAAAACCAAACAAAAAAAACCACATTGCATTGGTTTATCTTAATTGCTCGCTCTTGACTCCTAAATTTTGTACCTGAAATTTGCTGGCCTGACCCTAGTCCTAGCCTCAGCCCTGACTCCAGGCAGCGTGGTGGGAATTAGGACCACTGGTTCTGACTATCAGAGCTGAGGGGCTCTTGGAGATATCTGCGGTTTACAAATGTTTTAAAAGTTTTATTCAAACAAAAGTTTACAGGAAACCCTGATGTGTAAATGGCAAAAAGCTGATCTGCCATGAGTGAAGTCAGGAGGGTCCTCAAGGTTGCAGCTGTCCCCTCCCGCACATCGAAGGGGGGACTCTAACGATGATAGTTACAAAGACCCATGTAGATCCATGTCCCTCATTCATAGCCAAAGAAACTGAGGCCTATAGGCCGTGGTGTGCTAGGAAGCTGGTGAAGGAAGGAAGGAAGGAAGAAAAAAGGGAGGGAAGGAGGGATGGAGGGAGGAAGAGATGCTCTCATTTTCACTTGTTTCCAGAGGAAATAAAAACCTTGCTTTGTAGGTTTTTACAAACCTACAATTGACAACTTGTCAGTTTCTGGGGTGTAAATACTCCCCCACGGACCAACATGATGTCACGACCACAGAGCTGGGAAAAGAGGGGAGCACCCATTTCTGTAAGCCTCCGAGTCAGCTGCAGGGACAATGACTTGGCCTGGAGTGTGGGGGCAGAAGTGGCACAAGAATTCAGGTCACGTGGCTCCCAGCCTTGGGTGCTGCCTACTGGCCCCAGCTGTGTGGTCCTTGGCAAGGCCATCCTGGACCTTCCCGGGACTTCTCCATTTCTAGTCAATGGTCCTAAGGTTATAACATTCAGCCTGTAGGACTGTGTGAGACAGAGATCCGGACATCAGGATCCCGCTGGCTTCCAGGGGGCACCTCAGCTTCTCCAGTGCCCAGCATGCACCACCGGCCTTGGAGTCCAGGGTAAACCACCCACAGGACGGGAGGAGGTGGGCCTAATCAGCTTTCACCCTCTCCTCCTGGGAAGACTTTCACAGAAGGAACAAGTGTAGTATTTAAAGTAATACATACGTAGAATTTTATTACTAAATACCATGTGAGTATACAAAATGCATAATTGAATAACAGCTAAAAAAAAATAGTCCAAGAATGTGTAATACACATTTTTTGAAATGATAAAAATGTATCCATGAAAAATATAAAATGTTGCCTGTATATACAATATTTACTTCTACATATATAACATAAATGAAAATCGTAAATAAGAAATGTGTACATGAGCGAACAGGTATGGAAGCTGTTTTTTTTTTAGAGCAGCTCTTTGTTCCAATCAATCAGCTCGATTATTTACATCTTCTACTGAGGAATTCCATGAGAAAGAGAGTGTTTCCACTCTAGTAACTTTAAAAATTGTTTGCACTGAAAGTCGAGAGTTTTCCAGTTAATTGACCAAAGGTCTGAATTTGATAGAAGAGTCAAGAATGAAAGCTGGGTAAGAGTCAAGGAAGCTCTGGGAAAGAGGGTCTGCTTCCACCATCTGAACAGCCAACCAGGAGATGGACTGAAAGGACAAGCTCGTCTGAGGAGGAGATGTCGCTGACTCTGGCTGGCTGGGCGCCAGCAGGAAATCCAGCGTAGATTCAAGCATGAGTTGGGGTTCAGGTCAGGATACTTCCCAGGTCCCTTCCTGACTTGGCATCCGTGGGTTTGCAATGTGACGGCATTCAAGTAACAGCACTGAGGCACGAAGACAGGTTGTGTGCGGTGTGGGGCCACTTCCCAGATGGCTCCTTGCCTGGGGCCCACCCCAGGGTTTCCGAGGGGGTAGAGGCTTGGGCCTCACAGCTCCTTAAGGATGATCTGAATCTTGCCATCAAGCTCCCCCATGTCCAGCAGAAAGGCGACGTGGTTGCTATAGTGCTGAATGATGTTGTTGTCCATGTTGACCAAGATTCTGGAAGAGAAGAGGAGATGCGTCTAGAATGTGGCAGGCCCCTTGCTTTCAGGGCCTCTGGGTGGTAAGGATGACTGTACTGGTTCCTACCTATTGGGTGCCCCCAACATTTCCGGCATGTCATGAATGGTCTCCTGACCATCGTGACAACAAAGGTGGAGGGCACGATCCCCAAGCGGCCGGGCCACACCTCTAATCAGAGCCCCTACGGCACCAGACTGACTGGGGAAGACGCAGTGCTCCTTCGTCCCCGGGCCAGACAGGACTCGGACATGGAGTGAGAGTTCAAGCGCAAGAGGCTTGGTGGGGGGACCAGCGTGGTTTGGCTTCGCTAAGAGGCTGTGATGTGTCGCTCAGGTGGGCCTGCCTGAGCCAGCAGCAGGTGCCACATGAGACCCTCTCCGTTCCACCCCCACGAAGCTGAAACCTCACTGGCAGTGCAAGAGACTCAAAGGGCTCAGCCCTCTCTCCCCACACTCTCTAGGCAGGGACTTGGGCCAACCCAAGAGTGAAAGGGCCTCCACACTTGGCCCTCTGCAGGGTGTCAAAGCCACTGTGTAGTGTATGCCGAAGAGCACCCCGCTGGCAGCCGCCTCCCTGACGAAGGGTCTCTCAGGCCCAACCCCATCAGCGTCCCCTTTGTCATGAAGGTGGGTTTCTTCATCCATCCCTCCACCCCCACTAGCATTGACTGAGGCCTCTCCACCGGCAGGGCCCTGCTCCAAACAAAAACAAGGGCCGCTCAGAGATCCTAGACCCTGCCCTCCAGGAGTTTAGTACCTAGTAGGGCCTGAGAAAAGGAATCCTTAGAACCTTACTACTCTGAGTGATAGATGGGGAAGCTGAGATTCAGAGAAGTCATTTGCCTGAGGTCACACCATTAACAGACGGCAGAGCTGGGACTTGTGTCCAGACTTTTGTCTCTTTCCACTGTACCATTTTTTAGAAAGAAAAGCAAAAAATCCTATACATAGAAGTTAGGAAGCGGCATATATGAGAAAGGCAAAATCCAGGCCTGGGGAAGAGTTCAGATGAGAGTGGCGCAGGAGTCAGGGGCTACGGGTCTCAGACTACTGCTCCTGACGGGTAGCCGTCTGTTTTTCAGGGGACCCCCCCACCCCACCGGAGGCGGTAGCCCTGTCCCTGCCATCCCCCAGGTCCGGAAGAAGGAGACCTTGCTGAAGCAGTGAGCCTAAACCTCTGGCCTACATCCCGGCCTCTGAGCCACTGCAGCCAGACGAGGCTACTTTCTGGAAGCAGGGCTGGTCTCAGGCTCCCACGCCGGGGTGCTGACTGCCGGGGTCTAATTACAGGTTCCCACTTTCTCAGATCCCATCAGCCATTCCTTCATCTCACAGAGGGATCTCTGTCTGGGGGCTGCAGGCTGGGCCAGAGGGGTGTGTGCTGGGTCAGCAGGCCAGGTTTGTGTGGGTTTCTGATAGTGATATTTCCGGGGTGCTTCTGGGTGCTGGGCACCGAGTGCCTTGCCTGCATGAACTTGAACGCCTCCACCCACGCCCCAGCAGAGCTCTCAGCGGGCCCAGAGGGCACACCTCCACACAAGGCACCCCAGACAAGACCGCAGACCCTTCCCCCTCGAGGGCAGTGACAACTGGGCCCTAGCAGCTGGGCTTGCTGGGAACCGCTGCCCCAGAACAGGGGCCTCTTGTCCCTTGCCAACTTCTAGCTGTCTTCTGTCATGGTTTGCCGGAAACCCTTGGCCGGCTACCAGCCAAACAATGTATTTGTTCATCTTTCAAGCATTCAGTGGTGCTTGTCAAGCTGATTGTATCTACCTTTGTCCACAGGACTTTCAGGAGGGTTCTGTGAAAATAAATGAGGCCGCTGATTGGAATAGAGTCTGATGCCGAGGGAGGTGGCAGATGACCTTGGCCTCTCCTTTCCCAAAAGGTTTTTTTTTGCGGACTCTTCTCATTTAAGCATCTCAGATGACCCTAGGCCTGAGGTCTTCGTGGTTGGGGGTGTGTATGGGGTGGAGGGTGCCTCTGAAGGGTGGCTAAGTGACGCCCTGGGCCATGGGGCCAAGCAAATGAAAGGCCTGGACACAGCCTTTATTTGCACATTGCTTAGCGGTTAGAGGAAAAAGCAGGAGGCAAGATAAAATAGTGGGTGCCTGCACAGGCTTTAGACAGGTTGCTAGTTACTCACTGGGACCCTGGGACTCCCTGATCATCAGTTTCCTCATCTCTAGAAATACAGAACTTCATACCAAACTCAAAAGGTCAATGAGATGATGTTGGGGAGTTATTCAGCCCAGCGCCTAGCACACAGAAGGTGCTCCACACATGGGAGCTATTAAAATTTGGATTTAAATAGCTGGCTGGGGCTTAAGGGAAAGATTCTGCCAGTGGGGCCCAGGCATCCTTGTAGGATTTCCCTGCTCCCAAATCACACACACATAAACACACACACACACACACACACACACATTTCCTAGCCCCTCGGCCCAGACTGCGGTGGGACCCGAGGGAGGCCGGCTAAAGGTGGGACTGCAGCCAGGGGCGTGGGCGCTGGCATCGAAGGGGAAGTGGGGCTGGGCTTGTCTGGGCAAAGCAGAGCCTGCCCTCTTAGAGGAGGATTCCGCTCCAGAGAGCGTGTGAGCCCCAGTTTGAAACCGAAACTTGGAAGGAAAAAACACAGAAAACCCTAGATACTCATATAACCAAAACCAAACGGGTCCTTTCCCAGGGGCTGCAGGACAGCCCCCCTCCCCCCTGCCCTTCTGTGGGAGGCTGGGTGGGAACCAAGGAGGAGGGAGGGTGGGAGGCCAGCCCCTGGGCCTGCCTGGATGGGGCCGCCGGCTGGGTACAAAGCCTGCCTGCCTTTGCAAAGCCTTCTGAGAAGGAAAGCCCACAGACAGTAGCCACGGGTGCCCAAGCACCTTCCTGGGGCCACAATAAGGGTAGCCAGAGTTACACTGTCGTGAGCAGGGGGACAGGGTCTGAGCTGCCCACAGGGGCCTGGGAGTGCATCCTCTGGGCAGGGAATGGTGTAAACAACTCCTCACTGGCCTGGAGGCCCCACGCTGGGCTGGTGCAGGGACTCAGTTAGCAAAGGCTGTGAGGGTCCAGTTCACTGGCTCTGACCAGGGGCCAAAAATCTGGGGGAGGGGAAGCAGTCACCACGTGACCCTCCATCTCCTCCTCCCCCGCCAAGGGCTCTCCTGGACAGGTAGCCAAGGGTGCTGTGGTGGTGTTTAGCACTAATCCCCAGCGACCCACCATAAGTGCCACATTGCCCCGCCCTCTGGAAAGTAAAGCTTTGCTTGCTCCTGCCACATCCAGACCTGAAGGTGGAGGCCTGCGGAGCATCCCCTCAAAACCACGCCCAGTCACCGCACCCTTTCCAGACTCCTCCCTGACCACTCCCTCCTTGGGCCCCTGACTCCACCAGACTACTGGGCCCTCGGCCTCCTTGCCTTTCCTCCGCTGTTCCTGCTCCCGAATGTTGCTTAGCACCTCTAAGCCTCAGTTTCCCTATCTGCGAAGTGTGAATCATGGTGTCTACCTCGTAGCGTGGCTGTGAGAGTTAAGTGGGATATGTGTAGTCTCACATCTGCCACACGGTAGGCGGACGAGGGAATGGCAGTCACTATCGCCAGCATTATGATCAAATGACTTGGCTATCCCATGGCCTCGGGACTCAGGTCTGACTCTCCTGATCTCTGGGCCTGCCCTGGCCTCCACCTGTGGTCTCTACAAAGACCCTTCCCTCGGTCTGCCTCTTCTTTCCCTCCCGGTGCTGGTCAGTGTCTGGTCTCTACAAGTGGCCTTGCCTCACTGGGGGCTTTTGTTCCAACTCCACAGCCCTTGAACTCTCCACAAAGCCAACGCATTGGGAGCTCCCTGAGCCAACATTTCAGAGGGAAAGGGGCCGCGAGGGGGTTACCGGAGGGAGAGCCGTTCTGAGCACTTACCCCCGCTTACATTTCTTGTAGACTTTGTAAATGTTCTCTTCAGGGAAGCCATACTTCTCAGAGATCTAGAAGAGAGCAGTAGGGGGTTTGTTATGCTGCACAAACTGGATCCATTCCAGCCTTTTATACTCTGACTTCTATTTCCTGGTTATAAAAGTAGTATGTACATCCCTACTGTGGAAAAATGCGAAGAAGAAGGTTACGATTGTCCATAATCTTGTTTCTCCGAGACGAACATGTGGGTGCGCTCTTTCCCATCTTTTGGCCACGGTGTAGATTTTTTTTTATCTTCCACATGGATAGCTTTAGAGAACTTTTTTACTTCCCATCGTATGTTATAAGCCTTCCCACATCACAGCAAACCCTTGACAGACTACACGTTTTGTGACTGTACTATATCCCAAAGAGCGTCCCTCAGGTCCCCCAGCCCCTGCCCAAAGCCAGTGCCCAGGGCCCCCCACTCAGCAGCTGCCGACTCTGGGCGAGCTAGTGGCAGAGACAGTCGTGCACCTAGCTTGTAGGAAGGGACCAAACTGGCCCAAGCGTTTCAAACGGGAGTTTGAGGAGTGAGTTCCCGGAGTGAGGAAGACCTCCATAAATGGTCACTGTCGTTTTCGAAGGGGAGCCCTGGGGAAGCTCCTGTCCCGTCGTGAGGGGATTACCCAGGTAGTGTCCCCCTTGACGCAGGCGTGACGAACCCCATCGGATGGGTGAGGATGCCGGGCTCCACGAGGATAAACCACGCACCCTAGGCCCAGCCAGGTCCCAGGTTTCCTGCCCCATCACATCCCAGGACATTAGTGCTCGTTCTGCAGACAGGGAGCCCGAGGCTCAGAGGCCTGTGAGTGGCCTGCCTGAGCTCACGCCGCCAGAACCAGCTCACTTCTCCCCAGACAGCCGGAAGTTACCTCTGGGGCCGACAGACTTGGTCTGGTCCCAGCGTTACCACCTGGAGCGCACACTCTGAGCGAGTCCCCTTACTTCGCTGAGCCCCAGCTTCCTCGTTTATAAAACGGGAGCGAGCACGGGAGGTCCACACAGTGTGGTTCTGCTCGGGAACTGAGAAGATGATGCGAAGGGCCCAGCCCAGGGTCTCACCCTGGTGAGAGGCTCAGTCAGAGGTTGCTGTCTCCTGTCAACTGCCTTGAAGCGGCAGCGAGCCCCAGACCCAGGGCTTCAGGCTGAGGTCCTCTCTCCGTTTTTTAGGAAGAGGATCAGACTCAGCTTCTCAGTTATTCTCTGTCCTGACAGAGATCCCTCCGAGCCAGAAAAAATTCTTAGACTATTTACGTTGATGGAGATATGGCTGGAAGCTACCAGGAGGAAGATCTCAATTCAGTCTAAAGAAGAACTCGGGAACTTCCTAACCATAAGCTGCACAAAGACAGCACAGGCTGCCCTGTATGGCGGTGAGCTCTCCATCCCTGGGAGTATACAAGTCAAGAGTGGGTATCCACTTGGAAGAGCTACTGGGAACAGAGCTCAAATACGAGATGGGGACCCTTTTAGGTACTGTCCAACCCAAAGACTCTGAGTTAATGTTCAGGTAACATTAACGGACTTTCGTGAGGCCAGCTTCTGGGGCTGCTGCCAACCAAGCAGGGTAGACGATCTGTAAAGGGACCAGGAGGGCACCACAGAGTGGAGAGGGCCTGGGCTAGACTGCGGCTCTGTCACTTCTAGCCACTTGGGTAAGTCGCCTGACTGGTAGGCTGTTTCCTCATGAAAATGAACAGATAATAACAGTACCCACTTTGGGGGGGTGTTAGGAGGATATGGTGAGCCAGCGAACGCTGCATGCCTGACAAAATGCCTGGCACGTAGCGGGTCTTCAGTAAAAGGTAGCTGGTGTTACTATCGGTTCGCTCTCCCTTCCCCCGCCCGCCATCTTGGAACCCTCTGGCTGTCCTGTGTGGTTCAGCCTTTGAGCCCAGCTGGCCCTGGTGGAGGCTCATGTTTGCTCAGTTTTTCGCTGAGCCACAAAGCTGCTGTGGGTCTCATTCAAAGCTGTTTCACCCGCTCTCTGGTAGTTTGGGGGAGGGCTGGGGAAGGTCTCCTTGCCGAGACACCACCTTTTGCTGCCAGCGCCCCCCCAGCGCTCCCCCAGCCAACCACAAGCTGCAGGAATGAGGCCCCCTGGAAGAGAAAGAAGAGTGTCTCTGGGGCCTGGCCTTTTTGGGTTTCATTCCCATTAAAACAGAAACAGGTTTGCAAAGCCAACAAAAAGCTCTGGCCTGTCAGACAGCAGCCATCAGATTAAGGAGGATTTATGGTGTGTGTGACTCCCAGGGTGGAGCCAGGGTTCTGGCTGGGAGATAACATCACAGAGGCACACCTCCACCAGCCAGGCCTGGAGGCCCCCCCTAAATGGGGTGGGACAGGTGGACCATCAGAAAGCCAGGGTTCCAGCATATTCCTCCTTAGAGCCTTCCTGTGCAAAATCAGAACTGTGGCGTGAGGGGTGGGGGACAGGAACACAGAGTGGGGGTCCGGCCAAAGCTGGGGGCAGGGGGTCCCAGAGCCTCTTACCGCATTCCTCAGCCCTTTCAGATCTGGGGTCTTCAACATGAGAGCATCAAACACTTCCTCAGTCTCCCTCCGCACGTACAACAGAACTGAGAGGCAAAGAGGTGGGCTTTAGTGGTAAGGGGAGGACAAAAGAGCCTGGGAATATACCTCAGGGGATGGGAGAATCTTCAAAAATATTATTTTTTTAAGTTTTTTTTTTTAATTTATTAGAGAGAGAGAGCACAGAGGGAGAGGGAGAAGCAGACTCCTCACTGAGCAGACAGCTCGATGTGGGACTCAATCCCAGGACCCTGAAATCGTGACCTGAGCAGAAGGCAGACGCTTAACAGACTGAGCCAACCAGGCACCCGCCAAAATATTATTTTTGCCATAAGACTGATGTCTGCAGAAAGGGCAAATTCCTGCTGAGGGTCTGTACCCTGATGGGAAATACCACCCAGCTCTGCAGGTCCCACTCTCAGACTGGGCTGATTTGGGCAAGCTCGAATCCCTCCATGCTCTACCGCCTGCCAGCTAGGTGACCTTGAAGACATTTTCCCATCACTGAACCTCACTTTATCCAAATGGGAAATGGAGGTGGCTCTGCCCTCTATTTCACAGAGTTGTTGGGGAATTAATGACATGACATTTTAAATACCAAGTGCAAAAAAAACCAAAAAAACAAAAAACAAAAAAATAAGTGTAGTACAAGGCTCAATTCAAAGTTGCCAGAAGCTTTTGATCTTAGCTGCTGGTTGGTTTCTTCTTGATAATCAGCTACAGCCCCCCAGAGGTTTGGGCATGTCCTCCTCTCCCAGGAAGTCACAGATTTAGGCTGTTGAAGCCAGAAAGCCAGGTATGGAAACCCAACTCTTCTTCAACCTCCCCACCCCCGGTCCCAGCAGAGAAGGCGGGCACTTGCCCAACACAATGAGCCTGTTGCCTTTGCCAGCTGCCACAGGATGCCCATGCCCACCGAAGCCAGAGGAGGCAGAAGCCCTCCAGCTCCATGGACCTCTCTCCAAGCACCGTGGGCTTCCCCCTGACCCCCACCCCACCCTCAAGCCTTGGCCGAACTCCAGCTCTGAGGAGTAAGGCAGCCCCTTGTGCCTTCTCTGCTGGGATGGATGCTGCCCTGGCTACCTGGGCCCCGGTAGGTGTTTGAGGCTTTGGGGACTGTTTCATGGGGAGCTGGGGACTCTGTGGTGGCTCTGACAATGGATGGGCCGGAAGTGAAGGTACCTCTCTGAAGATCGTCTTCTTTGGCCTTTTTGGAGGGCAGAGGCTCAAAGTCCTCAGTGAAGGGTGAGCAGGTGCGTTTCAGAGGCAGCCTGGGGGGAAGGGGGGACAGAGGGGAAAGGGAAGGGCTCGTGAGAAACCCAGGGGGATCCCAGAGTCCAAAGGGACCCCAGAGGTGCAGAAGATCCCATGAGGGCAGACCCAAAGCAGTGGGATGGCAGTGAAAGCAGCAGGTTCTAGAGTTGGGACAGCCTGGGTTCAAATCCCACTCACTAGCTGGGTGACTCGGGGGAGTCCCTTAGTCCCTCAGGGTCCCCATCTATCCGATGGGGTGACGAAACAATGACAACAAGACTTCATGAAGTCATGAAGCTTCAGGAGATCACGTAGACAGCTTCCGGAGCCGCGTGTGGGGCGCAGCGGGGCCTCGGGGAATGACGACTGTTTCACCATCAATAGGATGGTTTTTTGAAAGAATCCACTTGGACGGGCGGTGGGGAGAGGGGGCAGGGCTACAGGTTTTGGAGTAAGGCACACTGAGGTGCCAGCCTGCCAGCACTTGTGAGCTTGGCCAAGTCACTTCACTTCTCTGAGCCTTGGCTTCCTCATCCATCAAGGAGAGCAAAAACCCCTGCTTGCCTGCCCCGTAGGGGCTGTGGTGAGGGGATAGGTGACCTAATTTGGCATGGAAGCCCCTCCTGAAAGGTACCCCTTGTTTATGGGGGCAGGACACTGAGACCAACGACAAACGAGCTTTCCCTTTCACCCACCGCCTTCTCATCCCTGCCTTGGGCCCACGAGGCCATGCTGCCCCTAGGACAGACCTCTAGGCTAGAGAGAAGGACATCAGGAGGGGACAAGTCACCAGGCCCCGCCCTCGCCTCCTGGAGTCTTGGTGGGGTGTGGACAACCCCCCCGCCCCGCCGTCAGTCCTGTGGCACAGCATCTCCTCCTTGCTCCCCAAATCTACTCTACCATCTCGGAGGCTTCTTCTTTCGCTTTTTACAAGCATGTGTCTCGCCAGAGATTCGCCAACTTTTCACATAAAACAAACCCATAAAAATGTGGGCAGTTTCAGTGAGAAAGGAGTGTGAATCTAGCTTGGGGGCTGGGGGCAGAGTCTCCCCGCTGCTTCCTCGGTGCCCCAGCCCTGGCTTGAGGGGGGGGTCCAGCGCAAGCAGTGGAGGGCCAGGTGGGGGCGGGGAGGGGGTGAGGAGGCCCCTCGCTGTCTCTCCCTACCTGTTGGAGCTGCTCTGACCCACTGCCGAGGGCACTGCCTGCAATGAAGACAAAAGACATTTTCCATCACATGCAGGAAGATGAGAGGGGCCCTCCACTTCTGGAGGCTTTCTGGGAGGAGGGGGCCCAATCTTTGATGGAGGGTGGGGGGAGGGGAGAGGAGGTTGGAATGCCTTTCCAGCTCATTCTGCTCAGACTAAGTCCTCTTAAGTGAGCTGTGATCCTGAGACGAAAGGCAGCATCCACCCCAGGGAGAACCAGTCGGGGACTCGGTGGACACAGGAGGTGCTGAAGAAATATGGCAGACCCTGTGCGCCCCACCCGAGCCCCAGCTCACCCAGAAGGGCCAGAACTGCAGACTGCCCTGCAGCTGGGAACAGGGAAGTGGGAGCAGAGACACAAGGGGAAGGGGGGTGAGGGGAAAGGGCACTCTTTGGAACCTTCCTGTGCACCTGGCCTTGTGCTGTCTGGCACAGTCATCACCAGTCCCACGACAGAGGCACCCAGGCCTGCCTGAGAGGGTGAAGAGCCTACACACGCAGTAGGAGGCAGAGTCAGGATTCAGAGCGCCCCCCACCCCACTCTACCCCGCTGAACCCAGGCTCATAGCTGCAAGCCTGGGGACCTCTCTCTTCCCCACGGAGCAGCCGTCAACCTGGCCACAGGGCCCTTAATCCCAAGAAAGCAGCCATCTCCTGATTTGGGGACTCTGGCTGGGGAGAGGCACTGGGGTCATGCAGCCATCAAACTATGGGGCCACAGAACCACTTCCGGGGCGGGGGTGGGGGCAGTGATGGGAGGATGGCAGACACAGAAAGGGCTTGAAGTATGTGCCACCGGCCACATCAGTACTGGCTGCCCTTTTGGTTTCATAACCTCTTATAGTTTTAAGTCAGTGCATTGAACGCATCTTGGACAGCAAGAGCTGTTTCTACAAACATGCCCACCTACATGGCAGTGTGGGGGGGTGGGGACCTTGATGGAAGGAGAATCAGATTGTTTAATGTGGAAGCAAACTACTAGCCAGGCTCAGCCATTCTGATTCCCCATCGGACGTGCTGTGCGGATGGCTCCCCGGCCTGAGAGGTGCTGTAGCTAGAGTTTGCGGGCTCGGCTTCTGAAGCCAAGGTGCCTGGGTCCAAACCTTGGCTCTGCCCGTGCTGTGGGGTTTGGTCCCTCGGCCTCACCGTCCACCCCACGAATCCAGAGAGAATGACAGCATCCAGCCGGTAGGGAGGCATGGAGGAGGCGAGAAGGTGGTGTGTGGGGGACCTTGAGAGCAGTGCCTGGCATGTAGTGAGCGCTCACAAGTGTTGCCATGACCACCATGCTCCACCCCATGGGGGGGTCTGCCACTATCTAATTTGGGGCTCAGAAACTAGAAACCTCCATGAGTGCTCCAAGCATAAACACTTCAACGGTTATGATGGCCATTTCTTTAGTTGACCTTCTCTTCAGTAGAAAAGGTCATTAACATTGTACGAACAAGTGTCCATTCTTTAATCTCATGGGATTCTATAAGAGTATCTTCATTTTGATGTAAAAAATATCGGGACCTACGCTCGTCTAAATTGGCCTGTTGTGGCCCTGTGGCAGGAGGCTCTGCACAGATCTGCGGCGATTGCCGCCACCCCCTCACCCCCGCCCAGGGGCTGAGACCCTCTCTGGCCAGAGACCCTCACCGCTCCAGGACGCTGCAGGCCAGAGAAGTGCACGTTGGGGATGAACAGCACGGGCGGAGTCTCCAGGTCAGCCTCAGGCTGCAGGTATGTGGTCTCATTGCCCCTGAAGCCAGACAGCAGGCAGCCCTTGATGCCTAATGGGAAAAGGAAAACACTGTGTCTCAGACCCCTCCATTCACAACCCCAGTCTCCAGTCTCCATCTCCCCTTTGCCCCAGGCCAACCCAGCCCCTGGCCCGTCCCCACTGACCACTGCTGCTGGAGTCGGGGCACTTGACCTTCCTCCGGAACTGCTTCCGCTCATCATCCCTCATTTTCCTTTCTGCTCCCTGCAGGGAAAGGGGAAGGGGGGGTCACCAAGAGTCTTGAGAGAGGCTGGCTGTCTTGTATCTTAACTACGGGCCAGCCTTCCGGGGCTGCCAGACTTCTAGAGCTGCTGTCTTCCCAGAGTGAGACCAGGAAATGGGAAAGTAGCAGTGCCCAACCCGCCGGGCCCAGGCCAGCCCAGCCCTGTCTGAAGTCAGTCCAGGCCATGAGAGACAGTCAGACGTGGAGAGAGAGGAACAGACGGGAAATAGAGATGAGGAGAGTGGAGTCAAAGAGGGACAAGAAGAAGAAAGAGAAACATGAGAGAGACAGATACAGAAAGACACATAGAGAGATCTAGAAAGAGACCGAGAGGGGAGACAGCAGCACAGGGAAAGGGAGGAAAATACACTTCAAGGCCAGGACAACGATGAGCCCACAGAGGAGGGAATGAGCCAAGAGCAAGAAGCAGAGAGAGACAGACACACCCCTCATGGCTGTGGGGGGGACCCCAGTGGGGGCTGGCCCTTCCCCCTCCCAGAGCCCCCAACCCCGGCCACCTTGTCACAAAAGATCTTGATCTGGCAGATGGCTCGGTGCACCAGGCGCTCGGCGCCCGAGCCGCAGTCATAGGTGTCGATCTGCAGGTTCAGGGGGACACCCTTTACCCCCTTCTGCGAGGAGAAGTCTGTGCTGAGGCAGTTGACACCGATGAACACCTGGGGACAGACAGGGGAGCTGGAGAAACAGCGGGCCCTGCGCCGGCCCTGCTATCCCTCGAGCACTGCTCACTGAGCCTACTGTGCGCCCAGGGAGTAGCGCCCCTGGAAGGCGCCCATCACCACCACCGAAAGCCAGACTGGGGCTCAGGATGGTGTGCCAGCCTTCCCCAGAGGACACAGGGGTGTGTGTGCGGCCCAGTTGGTGAGGCAGCTCCCACTAGACTGCCCAAGGCAGCCCAAAGGATCAAGGCCCTGAGAGGGAGATGAGGGGGTCCCTCAGGGGCTTTCATGAAAGTCCAGAGCCTCATTGTTCTGCCACCCAGAGTGAGGAGGTATGGAAGGGCCATAGCCCGTTCCCCCTGGGTCCAAAAGACCACCTTCCCGCTGGCCTCGAGCCACAGGGGTGAGACCCTGCCCCTCTGTGCCCTCACCTACCAGCTCCAGCCATCACTGGACCTGTCCCCTGCCTTTTACAGCCAAGGAAACAGGGACTCTGAGCAGATGGGGGAGCTGCTGATGTTTCCACATGCCAGCAGAAAGAGCCTGGACATGGGACCACCCGGACTGGGGTTGGGAAGCTGGCCTCGGCCACTCACTGGCCACGTGGCTTTAGACGAGTACACTAACCTCACAGAGTCTCAGTTTCCTTACCTGCAAAATGGGGACAATTAAACCTACTTCATGTGGTTGCGAGGGCGCGTGGAGCCCCTAGTGGGCTTGGCATGTAGTGGTGAGTGGGACCACTGGAGTCTCAACCCAAAGCCTAGGAGGCCCAGCCGACGGCAGTCTGGGGTGAGTCCCAGCCCAGAGACTCCCCGGCAGGCTCACCTGGTGACTGTCTACCTGACTCACTCCTCCCTGGGGTGCCAGGGCCAGACCCCTCCAGACTGGCCACTGTTCTTTGGGACGTTTCCCTTGGAAGTGATCCTGACCTGCGCAGGTAGGGGTGGGGTGTGGGGCCTTTGTGGACCCCCTTCCCTCCTTGGCTGTGGTGGCCAGGCCCCCAGTCGCATACCAGACATACCTCCCCCTCAGCCAACTCAGCCCTAATGCAGCTCCCACCCAGCTCACACCTGAGAAAGACCCACGCCTGGGGGCTTCAGGAGCTGTGAGAAAATCCCAACCGAAACCCACCGCTCCCTTCCTACGAAACTCTTTCCCGCCTCCCGCACCCGGAGGCCCCAGCTCCTCCTCCAGCCTTTGGCATCTGTTTGAATACTAATAATCCCTCACTTTTGTGCCTCCCTTTGTGTTTTCAGAGTTCCCTTCAGCTCTGTTTTCTCCAGGCAGCCACGGCAGCCTGTGAGGCCAAGCCCTCCAGCTTGTCCAGGCCAGAAATGCCCTTGCCATGAGCTGGACCCAACCCTGGTCTTAGATGGTGGGCCTGGCCCAAGGAGACAAAGGACAGGCCCAAGGTCACCCAGCCCCAGCTCTCAGACCAGTGCCTTTTCCACAATGCTGGGTCTCCAAACAGGAAACCAAGCAAGGCAAAGAGAGGCCCAGAGGCACACGGCAAGTTGGCCTTGGGCAAGTTGGCCTTGGGCAAGTTGGCCTTGGGCACTAAGCGGCTGGGATGAAAAAAATCACGAGAGGCTCCACTTTCAGGCCTCTCTAATGGGTCTGGCACTGGGCCTGCATGATCCTAGGGAATCTTCACCACAACCCCCGGAGGCAGACTATTGTTCCCTTTTGATGGACATAAGATGTGAAGTAACTGGGACTTTGGCCTCCTCTAGCAGAACCCAAAGCATTCTTCCTGCACCCCCGACTGGCCTGCAAGTCGGGAAACTTGGCATCATGGGTGGCTGGCTGTGTGACCTCGCACAAGGCTCGGTTTTCCCATCTGGTAAATGGGTGGGTACAAATCACCACAACAGCAGGGCACTTGACCTTGAGCCAGATTGGCCTCTACCCTTTACTTATCGCACGTGATCCTCATGTGAACCCCTCAGTTGGTGCTATTGTTGGATCCCAACTTTACAGGCAAGGCAGTGGTCCAAGGTCACAGGGCTGGGACATAGGCCTAGCCTTTCTGGAAGCCTGCGGTTCTCTTCCATTCTGTAACCTGCCTCCTCCACAGGTGTTCTCATCAGAGCAGCTACCACAATTCTAGTTCCCTACCTGGGGACTTCTGAGGGACCCAGCCCTGCCATGGCCATGCACTGACCTTGGCCTCCTCGTTGACATTCCACACGAAGGACAGGGCGTTGTAGGCTACCTCCTCAATGTGCTGCACGGTGTTGAAGTTTTCTTTGCAGTCAGCTGGAACCACAGGAGACCAGAAGGAGAGTCAGGAGGAGAGGGATCTGGGGACATGCTGGGAAGGAGGCTTTTAGGAGCGGGGTCTAATTTCCGGCAGGGATTTTTACCCTCTCCCCACAGAACCATGCTTCAGTCTGGCAGGGAGACTGATGGTCGTGCCCTGGGTTACAGAGGGGAAAACTGAGGTCCAGATATGCCCAAACCCCACAGAGAATCCCTAAGTTGGCCAGCTAGGCCTGGGCCCTCATCACTTTTGGGTGGAGGTTTGCGTTTTCAGTGGGATTGGGACTTAGAGGGTCTCCCAGACACAGTAGTAGCAAAATGAGTAAGAGCAGTGCCAGTGATGGTAAGGGGACTAGTAAGTCCAGGACTCCTCACGCCGAGCTACTGGACGGACAGTGAGAAAACTGGGACGGCCACCACTCACTAAACAGTATGGCAAGCCCTCACTTAATCCTCACAAGGACACAATGAATCCTCAGTTTACATGTGGAAAGAAAATGAAGCTCAGAGAAGTCTGGTCACTTGGCCAGGGTCCCACGGCTTTCAAAAAAAAAGGCACAGCAAGGACTGGAGCTCAGCTTTGGCCCCTGGACACAGACTCCTGCCCACTGGCTGTGTGGTCTCTCAGACAAGTCATGGGAGTGTCCCCATGATCCGTTCTCTAGCGCATGAGACTTCAAGGCAGAAGAAACAGCACTGGATGCAGGCAGGGCAGCTGGCCCTATTCCACTTGACAGCTGAAGAAACTGAGGCACAGAAAGGGGCGGTGACACAGGTCACACAGTCAAGAAAAGAGTGATGGAGTCAGAACCTGGAGGCCTGAGGATGGGCAGTGCCTCCCACACATCCCAGGGCCCAGGACAGGGATAAGGTAGCACCCAAGTCCCTTCCCCATGTCCCTTGGGGGGGGGGGGGCTCCCTGCCGGACAGAACCCCAGGGGCCCATCTCCCAAAGCAGAACTGCCTTGCACTGTCCTTCCAACTTTCCAAATCGGGCTCTGTTGTCTTAGGCATTTGTATCTCAATGGGCTAAGCCCCCGACCCTCACGACCCTCATGGGGACACAAAGGCCAGCCAGCCTCCCAGGGGTCTATTTATCAGACACTCCTGGGGTCTCTAGGGAACTGTTTACTCCAAAGCAAACAGAAAAGAGGCCCCTGCTTCCAGCCCACAGAGGCAAATCCCTGCAAACAACTTGCAGTGCAGGACCTGCAGACCCAGGCCAGGCAGGCAGCTGGGGTGAGAACTCAGTCCTGCAGAGATCACAGGGGGCTGGGGAAGGGGGCAGGGCCAGAAAGGCCTGATTGGGCTGTGTGTGTGTGTGTGTGTGTGTGTGTGTGTGTGTGTGTGTGTCTGTGAGAGAGAGAGAGAGAGCGAGAAACAGGGAGAGACCGAGAGACTAGGAAGGGGGCCTGGGGGGACTCTCACCTACGTCGATGACACGCTGCTTGGCAGTGGGTTGCCGGGAATGCCAATGCTTCCAGAAACGCAGCTGCTCCACGGGCACCTTCTCGTTGTCGAAGACCACCATCACCACACTCTGCAAGCACAGTGGGCCGCCGTGACCCTCCGCCTCAGGAGAGGCCCAGGCAGTCCCGGTCCCCTCCCAGAATCCGGGTCCAGCGCTCCTGCCCTTTCGCCTCCATGTCCCCCGCTCCATGGCAGTGGCACCTTCTCCTTAGGGTCCTTGTCAGTCCGGGCCAGCCCAACCATCCTAGCCCCTGCGCGAGCTGCTCGGAGGACAAGCAAGATACCTTGACTTTGTTGGAGGACAAGGCAAGGCCCTTGCCGCCTGCTGGGGTCCGCAGTGTGATGGGGTAGAACTGGCCCTTGTTGAGGTAGGCCATCGGTGACTCCCCTGACTTGATGTGGATGGCTTTGGGGGAGCCCAAGGTATATTCAAAGTCACTGCAGGAAGGAGAGGGGGAGGACAGTGAGGCTGAGCAATCAGGCAGGAGGATCCCAGAAGGCAGTGCGGTAGGAGGCAGAGGCTGTGCTGTGGATTTGCTGTGGGACTTCGGGAAACCATTCTACCTCCCTGGGCCTCAGTCTCCTCATTTTTGGAGTTTCTATTTAATGGTTTCATTGAGCCACAATCCTGCTGAATAACAAATAATGGAAACTGGAGAGAGCCCTGAGGGGAGACAGAGCCCCAGGAGAGATGAAGGGCAACAGAACCTCAATTTTTTAACAGGGCTCTGAGCTCCCTGTCACAGCCCAAGAAAGAAGCATGGAAATCTGCCTCTCTCCTTTCACGTGCCTTCACTCCCCTCTTTTCATTCACTGACGATGCCTGCTCTGGGGGTGGTGTGAGGCTCTGTCTGTAGCCTCTGCCTACAGTCCAAGTGGCCAAGATTCCAGAGGGGCTGAGTTACCTCTTGGGGCTGGGATAGTCCTCTGGACACGGGGGTTCTGGGGATGTTTTCAGGATATCTGGGAAGAGCAGCGACTGCAGAGAAACACAATTCAGAGAGAATAAATGGCCACGTTCAGGCTGCTGGAGCCTCATCCCAGAGCTGTCCCACATAGCTGTGCAGGTTATGCAGTATACAACTGGGACAACAGTACATGGCAGACCTGCCTCGGCTCTAGGACTTTTTATCCCCAGGATTCCAAACCTCTGATCTCCCCACTGTCTTCTCTCCTTCTGCACAGGCATGCACATATCCAGGGATGCTGTGAGGGGTACAGGGGTGGGCCCTCACCTCCTGTGGGTCATCTTTGAAGGTGCTGTCAGGCTGCCAGCGCTGTGTGGGTGGCACCCCAGGAATGCTCTCAAACAAGGAGTTGAGGGAGCTGTTATCGTACATATCACTGGTGGGCAGCAGGTAGCTGTCCACAGAGCCAGCTTCCAGCTTGCTGGGGCCAGCGGGGAGGGGAGCTGCCTTGCCCGGAGTGGGCACGGCCCCCTCCAAACTCATCAGGTTATTCTTCTTGAGCACATCTGGGTACTCTGGGGTTCCAGACACATTCTCTGTCAGGAATTTCATGAGATGCGTGGGGCTTTCAAGGGGAGCGAGGTCCATCTCATATTCCATGCCATGGTAGTACCTGGGGAGAGAGGAGGGCTGAGTGAGTGCACCTCTTCTCTCTGAGGGGCGAGGGGACCCTCAGCTGGACTGGAAGGTGACCATCACACGGACCCACTGACCTTTAATCCCACGTAATGTTAGATCTTCCCGACATGCATGAAGCAAGATGCGGTAATAAGCCAATTTGTCACAGGGATGAGCAGGGAGGAGGGCTCAGGGTAGAGTGGAACAAACATCTGCTTTATCTTTTACAGTACCTGGTCGTTTTAAAAAACTGAAAGGTCATTTATTTCTTATCCAGAATCAAATGTCCCCACCTTAAAACAACTGCACTGAGTCACCTACACAGTATGTGTGTGTGTTGGGGGAGAGGGGGCAATGGATATTACAGTTAACGCGGTACAGTTAATATATGTTGAGAAAAAGGTCTAGAAGGATACACTCCAAACTGTTAAGGTGGGCAGGGCGTAGGATTACAGGAAACTTTTACTTTCTACTTTATACATTCCTATAGAGTTTGAATACTTTGTAACCAGTGGATATTACTTTTGTAATCAGAAAAGCTAACAACATTTTTAAAAATTAGTTTTGGGGCGCCTGGGTGGCTCAGTGGGTTAAAGCCTCTGCCTTCAGCTCGGGTCATGATCCCAGGACCCTGGGATCAGCCCCACATCGGGCTCTCTGCTCGGCAGGGAGCCTGCTTCCTCCTCTCTCTCTGCCTGCCTCTCTGCCTACTTGTGATTTCTGTCTTTCAAATAAATAAAATCTTTAAAAAAAAAAAAATTAGTTTTCAGAAAAGGCCTATGCACAGCCCTATGGTTCCTATCCCGGAGGGGCCCTGAGCCAGCTGTGTGTGTGCTAATGCCTGCCTTAACAGCTTGTATTTTCAGGAAGGCAGAGAGGAGCCTAGATGTTTTCCCAGCAGAGGTGGGCAGGGGAGGGGTGGGGGAGGGGTGGTGGGAGGAAGAGTAGAGAAAGGGCAGGGTCCGTCTAGTGCCGATCTAGTCATAAGCCTGGCCTGGGCTGCCTTCTAAGAGGAGGGGAACATCAGTGCCCTGAGGCACTCATGCCAGGCAGAGGCCCAAGAGAGCCAGAGGAAAGAAGTACCGGAATCCAGGTGCCCCTCCCCCAGGCCAGGTCTCCCTCTACAGGGAGGTGGGTTTTGGAATTAGGATAGAAAAGCCGCCTTCAGGGCTTATTCCTGGACCTTGGCTTTGAAGTTTGTTTTCTGTAAACTCCAGCCCACAGGGGCTGCAGGCTCCCTGGGAGTGTGTGTGAGCCTCTCACATGGACCAGGGTCTCATTATGACTTGGTGGGCCCTAGGCTCTTGCCTTCACAGACTCCTTCCTCCATAAAAAATATTTTAAAACACCTTTTACAACTGCACTGGTATAAAGATAGATGTAATCCAGGTTGGATTATATTCATTGTTTTCTTCTGATTTTAAAATAAATTCTTCCACTTCCATGGGCCCTAAGAGTCCCGTGGGCCCTAGGCACTGAGCCTCTGTGCCTGATGGTTAAGAGCCCAGAGGTAGAGGGGAGCATGAGAAAAGGGCTGAGATGGGGGGTTGGGCAAACCTCACCTCTTTCCTTGGTCGTTCCGGCCCCCGGTGCTAGAGGACAGGATCCGCTTCTCCTTGGGGCCCTAAGTAGAGAGGAAAGAGGGATTTATACATTTAGGGCAAGATAACCCCCGTCCAGTGGACTTGGCCAGACAGAGGAGCTACCTTGGTCACTGGGGGAAAACCTGCTGGTCTTTGGGGTGGGCAAGCCATCATTTAGCCTGAGTCCCAAGTTAGAGAGTGAGAAGTAACCCAAGATCGGAAGCTGGGCATCAAGGAATTTGAAGTCAGGCAGATCTGGCTTAAGTTCTAACTTTACCACTTAAAAGTACTATGAATTCATTCTGAATGAATGACTCTACCTTTCTGAGATTCAGTTTCTTCATATCTCAAGTGGGGGATTATAATACTTACTTCAAGGGTATTTGGAGATTTACTAGTAAAAATAATGCTCGCTGGTTTTTTGTTTTAAGATTTATATATTTATTTGAGAGAGAGAGAAAGGGAGGGGGGTGCGGAGAGGCAGAGGAGAGGGAGAGACAGAATCTCTAGCAGACTTCCCACTGAGTGAGGAACCCGACATGTGGCTCGATTCCACAACCTTGAGATCATGACCTGAGCTGAAATCAAGAGTTGGCTGCTTAACTGACTGAGCTACCCAGGTGCCCCTTGCTGGTTTTTATTTTTGAGATTTTATTTGTAAGTACTCTCTACACCCAATGTGGGGCTCAAACACATAACCCCAAGATTAAGAGTTGCATTTTCTACAGACTGAGCCAGTGAGGTGACCCTTGCTTGCTGTTTTTCAGTCTAGTACTTCTTGTGTACTTGGCCCTGCGTTAAATGCCTTCTGTGTAGTCTCTAATTTAACCCCTACACCACTCTGTGATAGCTACTAATGTCATTTCCATTATATGGATGAGTAAACTGAGGCCCGGAGAGGGTCTGTTGTCTCAGTGGTTAGGAGCATGGACTCTAGATCCAGATTTCTTGGATTTCTTGGTTCAATTCCCAGATATGCCATATACTGGCTATGTAACCCGGGGGGCAAGTCCCTTAACCTCTCTCTACTTCATTGTCCTCATCTGTATAAGGATAATAATAGTAAAACCCACTCCAGAGATCATTGTGTGTGCTTAGCCAGCACCTAGCACATGGAGAACACTATCTAAATGTAAATTTCATAATTATAATGTTGTCATATCTTCGAGCACTCAGGTCACTTCGACCTCTGGCTAATAAGGCCAGAACCAGGTCTCCAATCCAGCATAGGGACTCCAATGCCTGGGCTCTTACTCACTCCCCGTGGGAGAGCATGCAAGAAGGCACCTGGCACAGAGCCTGGCTTTCAGGAAGAAACCAAACACTGTTACATTTAGAAGTATATTACCCAAAACCACATTGCCTGTTTGTGGCCAGATCAGGTCTTAAACTCCCAACTCAGTGCTCTCTGTACATCATGAGACGTTATTAACCACAGGGCTGTTCTGAACCTAGAGTGCTCTTGAAATGGAGAGGTGGGACAGGTGTTTTCACTAAAACCATGATCTCCAGAACCTGTCCCCACCATTCTGGCTCTAGGAATGGCCCAGGAAGATGGTACTGAATTTTACATTATGGTCCAACCTGTAAATCCCAGTTAAATCCAGGGGGTTAAATCCAGGCCAAGGATTCTGGCTCCCACCACGTCTCCAGTCTGAGATAGTCAATTCAAATTTCTTTTCCATCGGCCTGGGCCAAACACTATCAGCACGCTGCTGGTCTACTGGGGGGGAAGTGAGGTAGTGTAACCACACTGCTCCAGGGTGAGAACCAAAGCCAGAAAGAAAATTTGGGGCCTTCTTGTATCCAAGACCACACTTCCTATTCTTGGCCTGTGAGTTTACATGGACAGGGTGCATTCCCCCTTGGGGTAAGGTAGATAAAATATTTCTTGGGTCAGTAAATTTAAGGGCTTATTTACAAGGTGGCTTTAAATCTTCAAGTTCAAAGCCAGCTATCTCAATAATTGGCTGTTTATGTTTCCCATTCTCAAATCTGGGAAAGTCTCTCGGAGCAATCATCCGGCCCACGGAGAATGAGAAAGTTTGCTACAGTGGGACAATTCAGATGGATGGGTAGGGGCTGCCTGGAGTACTTGCTTGAGAAAGATTCTTCAGTCTCCTATGCCCCAGTGAGAAGGCAGGCTGGAATCCATGGGCAGTGTCTGGCACAGGAATGGGAAAAGGGGCTCTGGGACTGTGTTATGCCCCTGTGGTTGCCCACTGCTCAGATAGAGGAGGGTCTCAATCCTGTTCTCAGGTGATGACAGTCTCCCAGAGTCAAGGCCAAGGCCCTGGAAACAATTAGAGAACCATAACGACGGTCTGTCAGGAGGAGTTACATTACATAGACTGGCAGCAAGGATAGGGAGGAGAATCAGACACTCCAGAGAGGGACAGGTAATGTGGCAGCCCAGCTTCCAAAGGAAAGTGACCTTGGGAAGAAAAGGAAAGGAGTCAGGAGCAGAAGGCATGTTCTAGGTGGTGGGGTTGGGATAGGTGAGTGGGGATGACAGGGCAACTGGGATGATCTAAGGGACAGGGGCAGAAAGAAGATGGCAGGCTAGGCGTGCTGCTGTGAGGGGCTGTGTGTGGCCGAGGCATTGAGCCCTTCCATCAATACACACTGGGTTCTGCGCTTGTGGCAAGCAGGATGGGGTGCTGAGGACTGAGTGATGATCACCACGTGCTTCCTGTCCTCCAAGAGCTCAGTCATGGGGGAGATGAAGGAAAAAATGCATGGCCAGCAACTTTCTAAACACAGCGTCAAGGACAATGATGGGAGTTGCTGAGGGTCCCCAGAGGCACAGAATGGGAAACTCAAGTCTTCCCTCTTCTCGGTGAAGGAATGGGGTGACCTTGAAACTGAGACCCAGAGCGGAGAAGAAGGTTTAGTCAGGGGAAAAGGGAGGGGGTCAGGCTGAGGGAACAGCCTGTGGGAAGACCCAGAGGAGAGAAAAAGCATGGTGCAGGGCCGGGGGGTGGGCTGTCGGGCCAGGAGGCCTGAGAGCAAGGGTGTGTGTTCAGTCAGAGGGGGAAACACAGTGGGGGCAAATGTACCATGTAGTAGTCATAGAGGAAGCTCAGGGCCGCAACACTGTCATCATCCCCATTGACTCTCATCATGGCCTTTGTGGCGGCTGTCAGTGGGTTTTCCAGGTAGGTCTTCCAGGCCTCATCCTCACTCGTGTAAGGGAACTTCTGGAAGTTGACTGGGTCGTTCTTCAGCAGTCGCACAGACCTGAAGCTGGAAGGCAAGTAGGGAAGGTCAGATTTTAGGCCGTCCCAGAGGAAGGTCCATGGATGGTCAGCCTCCAGCCAATGCCCAGGAATTCAAAGAGTTACCAGTCTTGCAAACTTGAAAACCCTTCCTCTGCCCCATTTGGACAGCTTGGGGCAGTAGAACATACCCGAAGTTGGGAGCTAGATGATTTTGGTCTATAACAAATGTGGCCACATAAAAGCTGTCGACCTGAGGCCCGAGTGCCCTCATGTAGGACACCAAGACCCTAATCCCAACCTTGCAAAGCTTCGCAGAGGATTCAATAAAATGCTTCTGTGTAGGTACTTATTCAAGGTGATTTAGCATAAGGATAGGAAATCATGACAGGCTGCAAAAAACAAAGTTTCTAGATAACCCAGCATGAGAAGTTCCCCTTTAGACCGTGAAAGATGCAGAAGGCTGGCCATCGTTGCAAATTAGGGAGTGTGGTGAGGAAGCCGGTGGGCAGAACCTGGTCTTGGGAAGTGGCGTTTCAGACCAACATGGGCTGCGGAGGGCCCAGGCAGCTGCCCAGATGCCAGGAACTTGTGAGGGAGGGGAAGGGGATGCTGCAGGGCACCGGATGAGGCAGAACCCAGCCCTGTGCTGAAAACTCATATACATACAAGGCAGGTGGCCCAAGAGACAAGCCACATGGGCTCAAAGGAAAGGGATCAATGAGAGGCTCTTTGGAGAAAACAGACATTTTACTTGGGGGCCCTTAGCACTGGGAATGATATCATGCAGACATGTGAAGGGGGGGCCACTGGGATAGCGACATGATGCAGAATAATGATGATGTCATTATTAAAAGTCACACCTAATCTTTATCAAGCATCAGCCATGTTTTAGGTGCTGAGTTAAGCACTTTCCATGAATTCTCTCCCTGAATTCTCACAACAACCAAGTAAGGTGGGTGCTATTCTTGTCCCTATTTTATAGCAAGGAAGCTGAAGCTTGCAGAAGTTAGGGGGCTTGCTCAAGCTCCTAGTTCGTGAGTAGCCCCCAGGGCACTCAAGCTCCAGCAGAATGAGGCTGTGACTGGGGATGGAGTTCTCAAACCTGAATGGCATCACAATGACGTGGAAGGTTTGTTCTTAAAAACAGATTTCTGGGATCCACCCCTGGCGTTTCTGATTCGCTGAACCACTGCTGTAAAAAGTGCTCTTGATGGTGAGCAGAGGCCAGAGGTGGGAAAGTTCCAGTGTGTTCACTTTAGAGTGAAGAGTGTATGAAGGGGGGTGGCATCTGAGAATAAGGGAGTGGCTAGACTGGGACAAGAGAACCCCAGTGATGAAATGGGCACTTCATGGCCCGATGCCCCCCTTCCTAAATGAGCCTCTTAGACTCTCTCACATTAGGGACACAGGAACAATGTCACCTGCCATTTACCAGAATATGTTAGAATGCTTTCCATCCCTAAACTCTGCTCCTTCTAAGAACACTATGACATAAGGATCATTGGCTTCATTTTATAAATGAGGGAGCCTGAGACTTGGAGAAGGTAAGAAAATGCCCAAGATCACCCAGTTGGTCCACAGCACAACCAGGATTTAAGCCCAGGCTTGTCTAGTATCAAAGCTGTGTGCTTTCCACTGAGCCGCACTATTTTACCATAATGCAAGAAGGGTGACATTTCAGGCACCGTGGCAGAGTTGTGGGTGGGCAAGGAAGTGTCCCCATGCTGGCCTGCAGCTTGGGCCTATACTCCCAGACAGAGTGGGAACAGCAGCCAGACCACACCCAGGCAGGATGCGGGTGGGTGACGGCTCTGCCAGGGGCTTCACCCAGGGCCCAGAGCACCGCCCCACCCCTGTCCCTATCTCCCTGGGTCCCAGGGTGCGGGACATTGGATCTGGGAGGGAGGGAGAGAGAGCTGTCACACAGGAAAGAGAAATGATAGAAACCTTCCTGCTTCAGAGGTGCGGAAAGGGAGGCACACCCCGAGTTTCTGCACAATAAATCAGGGGCATTAAGACGGAGAAGAGGGAGGCCCTTCCTCCCTGCCTCCTGGGCCCGGGGACAGAAGAACTTACAGAGCAGACCCAGGGTAGCTGGCCCCAGCCCCTCCCAGCCCCAGGCTAAAGGAAACTCCCCAACCAAGGGGTCATGGGAGCATCCACCACATAGGATGAGGACTGGGGGCATCACCACATGAGAAATGATTAGAACAGACCCTGCCATGTAATAAATACTTAATACAGGAAAGCCATTTTGGGCTCTGGACCCAGCTTGGAGCCAGACATCAAGGGGCTGCAAAGTGGTTTCAGACATGGTCACCCCACAAGTCAGTGGCAGATCAGGGCCTAGAGCCACAGTCTGCTGACTCTGCTGGAATGTCCATTATCAGCTTTGATGAGCTATTAGTTATCTCTTACCCTATTTAAAAATTAAAGTTTGAAGACAATGATGAGGTCCCATCAGGAAGAAAAGGTCAGAGTTTACTGTTCATCTGGGAGGTTTTTCTGGCCGATGAGGGTCTCCAATCCATCCTGCTGGGATCCCTGAGTCGAGTCCCAGCTACATAGTGGCTGTTGGACCTGCCGTGTTTACCATAGGCAGACGTGGTGCCAACTGTTTTTCTGTACTATCTCATCATCTCTGAGCCATAGCCCTGAGAGATAGGTCTTGGGGAAATTGAGACTCGAACAGGTAATATCACCTGCTCAAGATCACTCAGCTGGTAGTTAGTGGAAACTCAACCTAAACCTGGACCGGTTGGACTCAAAGGCGTTTCCCCCCCATGCTAGTCTCCTTTCAGGATGCCTTTCTTATTCTGGAAATTCCCCTCCTCTAGACTACATTGAACCAATGGTCCACTGGCAGAGAGACAGGGATTTTCCATCCACACAAGGCAGGAGGGACTGAGTAAGAAAGCAAGAGGACTGAAAGTTTCTGGCCAGGAGCTGGGAGCCCCAGTGTCCTGGTCCCCATGCCTGCTCATGCTACCAATCAACTTCATGCTCCAAAGCTAAGCATTTGGCTTCCAGAAAGTCTTGACTACAGAGAAGATTAGCATGGTCCTGTGTGCCGAAGAAATCCAAGAACTTCTGGTACCCTGTTCTCTTAATGTTGGAATTGAGGATTGAGGGCCCAGTGGGTGAGAGATGTGAAGCGTTCTAAGGACTGAGCCCTTCTTAGAGGTGACAAAGCCAGAACAAAGAGGGAAGGCCAAGAGGCTCCTTCCCAAGGGCCTCCACAAACTGTCTGTTGATGCCCCTGTCCAAGGCAGAACTCCTCAGCTACCAGAAGGAGGAAGGGAAATGGGGGAGGAGGGGATAGCAAGAGGACTTAGCTATTTCCTCATCTGTTAAATGGGTCTATTGAATGTCTTCTCTGTGCCCAGTCAAGAACTCTTCTAGGCCCTGGGGAATCAGCCAAGAACAAGACAGATAAGGCTCTGCTCCCATGGAACTTACAGTTTAATTGGGGAAGACAGACCATAAACAAGGAGGTAAATGAGTTAATTTTAGTCAGTGATAAGTGCTGTGAAGAAAATTAAAACACAGTCAAGTGAAGGAGTCACAGGGCTGGCTACTTTAGGGTAGGGCTAATCTCATGGGCTGTTAGAAGAATTAAGTACATTAACGTAGGAAATGTGCTTAGCCTTGAGCCTGCCAGAGAATAATCACTCAGTAAATAATAGCCATCATCATCACCATCATCATGACCACCATCATCTCAGAAGCCCTAAATGACAGTCAAGGGGAGACTCTGCCGGAGGTTCTCAAATTAACATCCTCCCTAAACCTCCGGGCTGTGAACAAAGTTCTATGTCAAAAACAAAAAAGAGACAGTATAATAACCCCTTGCCTTGACTTTCACATTCATTATCTCGCGGGGCCTCCCCACGTACATCATGTGTTATTATCTCTACTTTACAGACCAGGAAATAGACAACAGAGATGTACGGGGACCTGTTCTAGGTGACTGGCCAAGGGAGTTACAAAGTCAGGCTTCCTGGTATCTAACTCCACAACTAATCACTTTTTCACCAACCACTAGGTTCCAAAAAGGGAAGTAGAAGACAAGTAAATAGGGGTGGCATTCCTCCCTCATTTTAACAACTATTTGTCAAGTAACTACTATGTGCCAGGCCTTGTCCTGGGCCAACAATACAAGAAGGTCATCCCCGATGTCATGCTGTTCGCATTTTTAATAACAGCAAGACAGACATGACCACAAAAACAAACAAACAGCTAAGGTCAGATAGGTGAAGAAAGCTATGAAGGAAAGGAAGCAGAAGTCTGACCTGCCTGAACTTTGGGGAGTGCCAGGGCGTGGTCAAGAAGAGGACTGCAGGGGGAAAGAGATTGGGGAGATAGGTGGGGAGGACCTTGGATCTTCCAGAGGAGAGGAGCAGCAAGATCCAAAGCATAAGCCTGGGACAGCTCCCAGAGCTTGCCTACCTACTGTGTGCCAGGGTTTTTGCATACATTGCCTTGTTTCGAGGAAGGCCAGCCCCCTAAGGAGGAAACTCAAGTCAGAGATTTGATAATCCCTCACATTTGCATGTCGTGTTGTATTTTTCAACATGCTTCTCATACGTTTGTCATCACCTCTGATCCTGCAACGCCCCTGTAAAGTAGGGAGGGAACGTATGACTCTCCCCCATGTGATAGCAGGAAAAATTGAGCCACAGAGAGGGCCACTGGCTTGCCTAAGGCCAACCAGCTACTATCTCATGACATCAAGCTTAGAAAAAGGTCTCTGGTTTCTAGCATCAACAACCTTCTCGAGACTGTGTCCTCAGAGCCTCACTGGCCCAGCTTCTCCTCCATTTGGGAGAGAGTTGAATCCGAGATCATGAGAGAGGAGCTGGAACATCTAGCTGATAAGCCTCCCTTCCTGAGGCCTCTGTCTCAAGCCTGTGGGGATGTGCAAACCGTCTATGCAGGGGCTTTCATGTGGGTGGGGCCTTGCTCCAGCAGCTCACTCTGGGCCCACAGCATGGGAGGGGTGTGGTATACGAGCTGTTCCACACCCAGCCAGACTCTTGGCTTCCTGAATCTACCATGTATCATTCTGGGCACCAGGATGGAGGAAACCTAGGGTGGTGAAGTGGGTTTCATCCCAAGTCCTGTTGGACTCTCGATACCCACAGCTTTCTGGCTGAGCGCCACTTGAAACTCCCAATGAGACTAAGTAAATGTATCTCATTCATCATTTGAGGACTTTTGAGTCCCATGTAGGGTGCAAAGGCATTTTCAAACTCTTGTTTCTCAGAGAAGTTGTGACTTTGCCTAAGGACACAGCATAGAGCAGGATTGAGATTCGAGTCTTTTAGCTTCCTATCTGGTACCAAGTTGAATCACTGCCCTATCTCAAAGGCATGTCAAAAATTCAGAGATGTAAAAGGAAGGACTCTTCCTCAATGTTGCTGAAGGGAGAAGGAAACTCACCAAGGAGGGATTGGGGGGGCTCAAGTCCCGCCAAACAAAGTGCCTAGCACAGGACAGATCTAGTGAGCTGGTGATCTAGTGATCTTATCTCACTTCCCTCCAGCCTGAGGAGGAAGAGTTCCAGGGGCTACTCGAACTGGGTGTTGACACCCAGATACACCCAATAACTTGCCGTACCCTGTCATGAGCCACCCAGCCTCCTCAGCAGTGATCAATCACACTCACTAATTACCCACAGGGAGGCGCTGCCACAGCCGCTCCCGGAAGAATCATTTTTCAGTCAGCCCCGTGCAAGGTGTTCCCTGGGCATGACAGAAGCACTCTGGGGTTCTCGTTCTTGCCAGTGACCTATCTGGTTTCTGGACGCCCAGGTTGTGAAATGTGCCTAGTCGCAGGCTGGGGGCCCTTTGGGGGCCTCAGCGGAAACATAGTGGAGTCCACTCTAGGTCCTGGCTCTGTAGCGCCTCCACTTTGAATGAGGTAGTTGGAGCTCCTGGCTACCTGGTGGGCCCCACAGCTTCACAGACCTGGTTCCAGTTTCCGCTCTGCTTGTTACGAGCTGTGTGACTTTATGCAACTTGACCTCTCTGTGCCCTGGCTTTCTTCCCTGTAAAAGAGGGAAAGACGGGAGTACTAAACTCATAGAATTCTTACGAGAGCTGCTATTCACTTGAGGGCTTACCAAGTACTGAGTGCTGGCCCAACAATGTCTAGTCATTGTTTCACTCCATCTTTACAGCTTTGTGAGGTATTACTGTTGGAAAATGCAATGAGATAATGCAAGTAATCAGCAGAGTGCCCATGATAATGTGAATTATTATTATTATTATTAAAACTCTCTTTGGAGGGTAGCCCCCAGCAAATTGCATGACAACTCACAGCCTCACCTTCTCCCACCTGTAAACGGGTGGGAGAAGCTTTTCCTAGCAGCAGCAGGAGACCTGAAGCTTGGAGAGTCCCAGATAAGAGGGGCAAATATTCATCATCTGCCTTTGGGTGGGCAGGGTGAGGGCAGTCAGGCCCTAGCCAATGCTTCTAGTTGCATGTAAATTAATTATGTGCCATTTTCTAATTATACCAGAAACTCACTTTCTCCTCTTAGAAAAACTCTGTTCTCTACGGGAATTCTTCTTTCATGCTATGCTCTTCTTTTGGTTTCCTGTCCAATTTTCCTGTTTTTTTTTCCCCCTCTTTCAAGTGAGATGTGAAAGAAATTGAAATCCACCTGTAAACCCGGGGTGCCACATCCCTTCATTCATTCATTCACTGATTCATTCAACAAACATTCATTGAGGATTACTCTATAATAGGCCCTGTGCTGGGTACTAGGACAGAAATGTAAATACCATGCTGTCCCTGCCCTCCAGAGTTTCCAATTCTTGCCACCCAGGTGCTCCACCCACCAGGGAAATAACACCAAACATTGCTGAGATAATTTCCCTTCAGGACATTCACTAGGTCAGTTGCTCTGACTTTTTAGAAGATGAAAGGAATGGAGGGAGACAGCCAGCCAGGATTATGTTGCTCCATTTTGCAAACGCTGAGCTCTTGAGAGGGGAAGGAAGACAGGGGAAGAAGGGAACTGTTATTTAAAAGCAGCAGGCCATGGGGCGCCTGGGTGGCTCAGCAGGTTAAGCCTCTGCCTTCGGCTCAGGTCATGATCCCAGGGTTCTGGGATCGAGCCCCGCATGGGGCTCTCCACTCAGCGGGGAGCCTGCTCCCCACCTCCCTCTGCCTGCCTCTCTGCCTACTTGTGATCTCTGTCTGTTGAATAAAAATAAATAAAACCTTTAAAAAATATATTAAAAAAAAAAAAAATAAAAGCAGCAGGCCCAAGGCGGCCTGGAGCTCAGTTGGTTAAGCATTTACCTTAGGCTCATGTCATAATCTCAGGGTCCTGGGATTAGCCCCACATGGAGGGGCGGGTGCCCAAGCAGTAAGGCTCCTTGCTCAGCAGGGAGTCTGCTTCTTCCTCTCCCTCTGCCCCTCCCCACTCCTCACGCTCTCTCTTGCTATCTCTCCCCCTCAAATAAATAAATATTTAAAAATAAATAAATAAAAGCATCAGGCCTCTTCATTCTCTACTTGCAGGGGGGGGGCGGTATTAGCACCAATTTACACACAGCACTGACACCTTGAGAGGTTAAGGAGCTTATCCAAATGTCACCTGGTCCACATGTGGCGGAGCTAGGCTCAAACACAAGCATGACCCCCACAGCAAAACTCTCAGCCTGCTGACCCAGCAACTACGTGGCGGGTCAGAAGAGGATCTGGGAACCTCCTGCTTCCCAATCCTCTGCCAGATCTTCTAGGCCAATGGTTCTTAAACTTGAACATGCATCAGAATTGCCTGGAGGGCCTGTTAAAACACATATTGCTGAGCCCCACCCCCAGAATTTCTGATTCAGTAGGTCTAGGGTGAGGCTGAGAATTTGCATTTCTAACAAGTTCCCAGGTAGTGAAGATGATGATGCTGGTCCAGGAACCACATTTCGAGAACACCATTTTTAGATGAACCAATAATTCTCTCTTTGAAAAATAGTAACTCCCTCTCCTCACCCTCCCCATTTCAAAAGTAACATAGGTATGGAAAACACAATATATAAAATATAAAACAGAGAAAAATTGGAAGCAGAGCTAGATTCACCTGCATTTCTCTACTCAGATAACCACTGTTAACAGTTGGCATATCTCATCTTTTTCTTTTTTAAGATTTTATTTATTTATTTGACAGAGATCACAAGTAGGCAGAGAGGCAGGCAGAGAGAGAGGAAGGAAGCAGGCTCCCTGCTGAGAAGAGAGCCCAATGCAGGGCTCGATCCCAGGACCCTGGAATCATGACCTGAGCCGAAGGCAGAGGCTTTAACCCACTGAGCCACCCAGGCACCCTATCTCATCTTTTTTCAATAGATCTTTTTTCAACAGATAGGAGGTAGGATGACATATTGGTGTAAAGCATCCTTTTAGGTCCTCGGTTAAGACCCAGCTAAGATCTCAGCTCTTTCCTGATACCGTGAGCAAGCCTGGGGCAAGTCTCAGAGCCCTCCTTGGCAAAACTGAATTTATACTCCCATCCTCACTGGATCATCGGGAAGGTTAAAGGAGATAATGTATTTATCAAGCACTGCACACTGAGTCAGCTCTCAATCAATGCTTGGTTGTTATTTTTTTCAACCAAAGGAAAAGCTTCCAGTATATGCTATTTGTGTTTCAGACCCCTTGCCTTTCCTCCGGCTGGCCTTCCTCTGTGTTGATCACAACGCAACGCTCTCCCCCACCCCCAACCCCTACCCCGGTCAAACTCTGTGTGGCTCCAGGTACCTGACCAGGACTTCACTGGCCAGAGCAGCGG
This sequence comes from Mellivora capensis, assembly GCA_004024625.1. Classification (NCBI taxonomy): domain Eukaryota; kingdom Metazoa; phylum Chordata; class Mammalia; order Carnivora; family Mustelidae; genus Mellivora; species Mellivora capensis. The sequence goes on along the minus strand of PISX010001538.1, from coordinate 96,763 downwards.
CAGGAACCTCAGCAGTGTCCTGCACCCCAAGTCTCAAGTCTCCGCCGTTAGGGTTGTCTCAGCCCCAGTCCGCCTGTTTTATAGGCGGAGCTTAATGAGGGCTTTTAACTTTTCATTCACCAGCAGCCGTAACTCTGACTTTTAATAACACACCTTGTGCACGACAAAAATTTGCTCCTGGCAATCATGGTTTCGACCACAAAACCACAGCGGGGAGGCGTTCCTGGTTAACTCTTTCAGCGCTCCAGGCAGTCTAGAGCCTGGCACTCCTGGAGATCAGATGGAGCAGCAACAGAGGTCTGTGGTCACCCACTGGGACGTTCTTTCTACCCCCTCCCTGCCTCAGTCCTGTCTCTCCAAGGCTTTGGGGAGGGAGATTCCAGGCGGCGGGTAGGCTCCCAGTCTGCAGACTGAGCCACACTGCAGAGGGGAATCCTGGCGTGCCTCACTCACTTCTCTCTCTTTCACTCGATAGACCTACTGTGTGCGGATCACTTACTCTCCTAGCCCCTCATTTCCTCCCAGGAGGAGCTAGCCAGCGCTGCTGCGCCTAGCACACAGTAGGTCCTGGAGCACCACTCTACTTGTAACTCCAGAGGTGCCGGGAAGACCCACAGAAACTATCCTAAGACCCCGGCGTGCCAGCACTTCGCCCCCAAGAGACCCTTGTACTCAGCGCGCAGGCGCGGGCTGTTTTCCCGCGAGAAGACAGCCACACGGGACTAGAGCGACTTCCGGCGCCGCCCAGGATCCCTTGCGGGCGTCTCTAGCCCCGGGGCAGCCGATGGTGCTGGCTGGCGGCAGCCAAGGCGTGCTGCGTTGGCCTGGAGGCTGGCAGACGCACCCGGCAGGCGTTGGGCCCAGCCACATAAAAGGCAGAGCGCTCCACCCGCCACCTGCCTTTAGCTGGGTTCTGACGCCGCCGCCATGCACCCCAGGACGGGGCCTTCGAAGGGCCGCCTTCCTCCCAAGGCATAGGGATCGGGCTGTCCTTAAGGAGCTCCAGCCCCGGGGCCGGGTGGCCCACAAGTGAGAGCACACTGTTTCCCCTGCCAGGTAGGTGTGCATATCCCCTATTGGGCAGAGGAAGAAAGTGAGGGCCAGGGAGAAGAAATAAATTCACCAGACCCTGGGGTTGCTAAATGGCAGAATTGAGCCCTATGCAAGCCTGGCATTTCCCACCACACCAAGGCCTAGCAAGATTTCATCATTCTGACGGAGCTCAAGATGGACACGGGGACCAACCCACTTCACTCGGCACTGTGGGGGGAATTGGACAGCCAAGACAGTGGCCACAGCAACACCAACAGGAGCAGCTCAAAACTTGCAAGCCAAGCACCCCCACCCCCCACTTACCCGTAAGGGTAGCTGAGCCCCCAGGCCCTGAGGCTCTGTCATTGTAATCTCAAATGGTGGTTTCAGAGTCTGTCTGCAATTACTCTTCGGGGACAGGTTCCCCTCACCCCACCCCAAACGGAGAAGCCTCTGCTGTCAGAGAATCTGACTTCAAAACCCAAATCAATAAGGAGGAGAAAATCAAGAAGCTTTCTGTTGGAGTAACCCAGCTTCAGGGCGCTTACCCCTTGAGGGCCACCAAAGAAAACATTTCTGTCTGTAGCCTCTGCAGTTTTAACCAGGGAATTGAAGTGGGATGAAGACACATCCCAAGATTTTTGTCTGTTTTCAGAGTGTGGAAAAATAGCAATGGGTTCAGAAATGCTCACTGGTTATTTCTGTATGAAGTAACAAGGGCATTATTAGCTTGCTCCCTACCGGGCTTTAAACCAATCACTTTTCTAAAGCAGTTGGGGGACGCCTGGGTGGCTCAGTTGGTTAAGCGGCTGCCTTCGGCTCAGGTCATGATCCCAGCGTCCTGGGATCGAGTTCCACATCGGGCTCCTTGCTCGGCAGGGAGCCTGCTTCTCCCTCTGCCTCTGCCTGCCACTTTGTCTGCCTCTCTGTCTGCCTGTGCTCGCTCGCTCTCTCTCTCTGACAAATAAGTAATTAAAAAAAAATAATAAAGTGGTTGGATCCCCCAACAACTCCATGAGGTGGGTAGCACTATGGCCCACAACCTACGAGTGAGGAAACTGAGACTCAGGTGAAGTGACTTCCCCAAGGTCACACAGCTCATTAGTGGCAAAGTGGGGGCTTCAACCTACTTGTTGCCTCCAGTGCCCCTGCTCTTATTCTAGTTGTCAACACATTGTCAACCCCAGGGAATTTGTTCAAGAGAAATCTAATGCCCAGTGACTATACTATGAACATAGTTGGCTAACCTAGAACTCAAGAACTAGCTGGTATCATGGAACACTGTCTGCAGTTAAGACCCACCAACAGCCCCCTCCGGTCTCACGTTTTTGTTGTTGTTTGTTTGTTTGTTTTGAAAGACTTTATTCATTTTATCTGTCAGAGCACAAACAGGGGGAGCAGCAGGCAGAAGGAGAAGCAGGCTCCCCGCTGAGCAAGGAGCCTGATGTGGGACTCCATCCCAGGACCCTGGGATCATGACCTGAGGCGAAGGCTTAACTCACTGAGCTACCCAGGCATCCTAGGTCTCATGTTCTTAAAACAACCTATTGAAGAATAGCTGGAAAAAAAGATTGTTTAACCCTTGTCTCTGCCCACACACCTGTGAGCATGGCAAGAGGAGAAGAGTGTATTTTAGAAGTTTGGCTTCTCCCAACTCCCTGAGCCCAAGCTAAAGCAGCCCAGAATCCCAACCTCATCCCACTTTCTCTGAGGTCTGGACCCAAACCAGGGGGTCTGTGGTGAAAGTCAACATCAGCCAGTGGAGAGTCTAAATCCCAAATACGGGAATGAAGGCACCTGCATCCTGCCAGGCAATAAAGATGACCTCACTGAAAACCACATCTCAGCTTCTCCAGCCTTAGAACTGCCTCTGAATAAAATCAACCTCATTTTATTAATGCATCTTCAGACCTTGGCTCTGTGCCTAGCATTTTAACAGCTTTTATCACACCTAACTCTCTCAGGATTCCTACAAAGCATTCTTGTACCCATTTTCTGGATGAGGAAGACGAAGCTCCAGTAAGTTGAGTGACTTGTCCAAGATCACATGCCCCAAAAGGAGCAGAGTCTTGGTTTGAACTTAGGTCAGGCTGACTACAGAGGGCATATGTTTAAACACCACTCTGTAACCTTTCCACTTGGGACTGTTCCAACCCAACAAACAAGTCCCTTTAGAGAAACCCAACTCTCTGCCTAAGACAGCTCTTAGAACAACCTCAAAGAAGTTCCTTTTGGCAAGAAGATAGAAAGCCTAGATGGGATTGGGGCGGTCTCTGATTTCCAAGTCCCTTCACAGTATCAGAAAGTGGTGCCGAAAGCCTTTACAGTTTCAGTCCCGTGTTTCCCTACCTGGCTCGAAACTGCTCAGCAGACAGGGGGAAAAAAAACAACAACCTATTTTCCCAGGGAAACATTCACCTCTAGCTTGAGATAGGGCTTGCCTCAGCACGCCAAAGTGAAATCGTCAGCCCATTCATTTACCCTTACAAATTGCTCTGTGAATCCTGGCGCCGGCCACCCTGCGCTTCCCCCTTTTGGAAACCCCATCGAGCCTCCACGCTCAGAGAGCACAAGGCATCCACCAGTGTTTACTCACTCAAGTTCATTCGACATCTTCTTGCTCCCGGGTTCCCAGGCTCCAAGACGAAGACGCACACCAGCACCGAGGCTCTGCTGACTGACCGCTTGTCTCTTAATTCTTGCCTGACATAGACATTCCCTGCCCAGGGAAGTGTTTGATTTATGTTGAGGTTTGAGTGTCCGGATTTTGCTGACAGGTAGGTTCCCGGCAGCGCTGGTGCTGATTGGCTATGGGTACAGGTGCCGGCGACAGCAGGTATGCCTCAACAGGTGCAGCTGTTAACTCTTGGCCTGCCGCATTGGGGGTGGAGCCAAGGGGGCCGGCTGGGTGGAGCTGGCCAATTCCTTCCTAGGTGAGGGGGTGGGAGGAGGAGATCAGGGAGCGCGGAGCGGGGAAAAATATTGGAGAGAAGGAAAAGTACAGAGACATACACTTGGCTGAAGGAAATCTCGATTTCTGTTTCTGGTTAGTATCCCAGATACTCAAAAATACCCCCCCACCCCCCACCAAATTTTGTTGCCCCTTTTTCTATCCACCATCAACTACTTTACAGCCACCGGGGAATCATCAAAGGAGAGACGAGATCCCCCAAACCCCCCCCCCCCCCCGGGGGGGGGGGAGTTGTCTCTGTGTAAGCGTCCATCCTCTTTTTCAGAGCTTTCCCCTTAAAATATTAATAGCTTTTTTCTGAATAATGTTTTACAGTTATTCAAGTGAGTTCTTGGATTCTCACAGTAACCCACTGTGGTAGATATTACTACACCCTTTTCTTCCCAACACACCTTACAGGTGAGAAAATGGAGGCTGGAGAGGTCAATTTACTTGCCCAAGGGCAAAGCTAGTGAGTGTCCGAGCCCAGATCTGAATCTTCAGTCATCTCTGAGTCTAGCTGTCCCTTCAGTCATCTCCACTGACTGGCTGTCAGCGGCCTCAATTTAGCAGACATTTATGGGGCACCTGTTTTGTGCCAGGCCTTTTTCTGGGTTCGGAGGAGACAGAGGCCAAGAAGACAAGGATCACTGTTTTTTGTTTGTTTGTTTGTTTGTTTAATTTATTTATTTGACAGAGATCACAAGTAGGCAGAGAGAGAGGGGGGAAGCAGGCTTCCCTCTGAGCAGAGAGTCCGATACGGGCTCTCAGGACCCTGGGATCACCACCTGAGCCACCCAAGCGCCCCAAGAATCACTCTTCTGGAAGAGTCTATAATCTGGAGTGTGTGTGTGTGTGTGTTGGTGGCAGGGGGGTGGCTGGGGGTAGGGTGGGAGGCAGCCCTTTATTTGGTGTGATACAGATCTGCATGAGATATGAGCAAACCAAATGCCTCTGGTCAACACAGAAGGGATGGAGGGGTTGAAGCCGGCCATCTCCAAAGCCTTAGCTAGCTGGTCATTTCACCCTCTAATAAGTGCTTTCTTCCTCATTGGAAACACAGGAGAATCAGATACCTGTCAGACTAAGACATTACAGAATAATTGCTGTGAGCTGCCTCTGTAAAGAACAAGGTTGGTAAACCCAAAAGATCCACAAACACAAGTAGGAGAATGCTAGAGCTCTTTTTAGAGCTTCCACCAGGATTAATTTGAAATTAAATCTAAGCCAGAGATCTTGGTATCTGTTTTTTTCCCCTCTCTCTGTTCTCTGCCCACCCCCTCTTCCCTTTTAGCAAATTATCTCTTTGCTCTGTCTTCCTGGGAGCCTCACCTTGGCCCACTCTTTACTCTCTCAGGGAAGGGTGAGGTTTCAGCTACTCCTGCCAATACGATGGAGGTTTTCAGGGTAAAGTCAGAATCCACAGGAGAGCCCTCTTGGCGGGCAGGGTGGGGGTGGGTAGGCCTATGGAGAAGGGTTTGAGAACTGTCAGAGGTTGGTTTCTCACTGGAGGCTGTGTGTGTGGCAGCCAAGGGGGCCCTGACAAGTAACAGTAAATAGTAGTAGTAGTAATTGCTAATAAAGCCACCAACTCAGAGCAGGACTTCCCAGCGGCCCTTGTTAAAGTAAACACTCAGTCACTGTATCTATCATACCACTTCAATGGGTTCTCTGCAAAGCTCTTAAAACTTTCTGATATTTTTCTAATTATTCATTGTCTTTCTCCCCTTCTCTTGGAATGTGAACTCCATAAGAGTAAAGACCTTGACTGTCCTGCCTGCCGGTGAATCTCCAGTGCCGACCACAGTGTCTGGCAGACAGCCGGTGCCCAGCACAGCGGGTAGCAGGCATCGTGCCGCGGCTTGACTCGCAGTGTCTCATGTACTCCTCCCAGCGACCCTATGAGATAGGCACTGTGGTGATCCTTGTTTTAGAGCCAAGGAGACTGAGGTACAAAGTGAGTAAGTGAGTCATTCAAGCCGCAGAGCTTAGAAGTGGTAGAGCTAGGGCTGGGATTTGATCCAAGAGTGGAGCCTGGTGTCCAACCACTTCACAGATGTTATTGGTGGCAGGAGAGCCACTGGGTGCCAGCTGTAACTGCAGAGCTCACTGCAGCCCCATGGATGGCACACGTGTCTGCCCGCCTCCTGGGAGGCTGGGAGTTTCTGTCAGCTGTGTTGCAACTCACAGGTAAAGGGCTGTGGAGGTGACTCATGTTGGCTGGGCTCAGATGGAGGCTGGGATTCCAGGCGGCGTGTCTGTGCTCGCTGGACTTTTTTAAATGGGTCTTCTCTCTCTCTCTCTCTCTCTCTCGGCTTCTGGATTTTGTCTCTTTAATCACCCGCACCCATCTGCAGAGATTAGCAGAGGCCCAGATCACGGGGCAGAAGGGTCCCATGTCTCTAAACACGGGAAGGCACCCTGGGTGGGATGGAGGGATTAGTCGTCTAGGATAAATAGGGATACCAGGGGACTATTTACAAGGTTGCCAGAACCCTAAGCAGGAACTATGGCTCCCAGTTGTGAAGCACGGACTGTCCTAGCCCTTCCTTAAATGAATGAGAGATGCCAGGGTTTGAGAGAGACACTACCCCAGCATTGCACCCACCCCCTTTGTCTTCCTGTATAGTATGGGCATGGCCCAGGGCTAGGCTGGGCTGTCATCTCTTTCCCTCTTTGGAATGGCCCAATTCTTGGAAATTTTGGCTGAGGAGAGTGAAAACAGAGACCAGCTGATCACATGTGACATAATTATACATGCACGATAGCAATTATAAACAGTGGTGGCTATTATTTTACCCTTTGTATGTGGGAAACACTGCTGAGAGCTATCTGTGTTAACTGGTAGTGTTGGTCTGAGTCTGGCAGATCCGGGTCCACATCCCGGCCCAAAATGTCATGTTGGGCAAATGACTTGGATTTTCTGTGCCTCCGTTTCCTCAACTGTAGAGTGAGGGTCATGTGAGGATGAGATGAGATGGTGTGTGCACTGGGCCATGCCTGGCACGTAGCATTCCATTGTTGTTTGGAAAGACCTTTTTTTCTCATTTAATTTTCACATAAACCTCATGAGGAAGCTCTTCCCTCATTTTACAGGTGAAGAAACTGACTCAGAGCTGTCATCTCAAAAGTGAGATGCATCTCAAAAGCGAAAAGCTAGTAAGTAAGAGTTGAGATCTGAACCCACATCTTTCTGCCTCCATTCTTGTAGAGCTAGATGAAGTCAGGGATTGTCCTGCGTTCAAGTTCTGCCTGACACTGACCACTTTCTAGCTGTGTGACTGGGTAAATTTCTCTCAGGGCCTCAGTTTCCCTCCATCTGAGACAAGATTAATGAATCACTGTAAGCGGGGAGCTGCATATCAGATCATCTAGGTTTCCTTTTCTAGATTACTTCTGGAAAAGAAATGCTCCTCTTCCCAACACATGATCTGCTCCCTCTGGAAGATGGCATGGTCCTTCATCTCTCCTTTTCCTTTCCTGGATTATCTCCAAAAAGAGTGTTATACTCTTGGCATGTTAAGGAGGAGTAAAGGTTAGGACTACTGAGTTAAGCATGTGCTAAGAGCAAGGGCTGTTTTGTTTGTCTGCAGAGGTTGTGCACTGCACAATCACACTGCCATTGTACAGTACAGGACTTGTGCTATTGGACATGATGGCACTGCTAACAGTCTTTTTTTTTCTCCTAACACATTAAGACTTCATGGATACCCAAAACTTAATGAAAATCTGTTGACCTACATAAAAATATTGAAAGGACAAATACCCAGATGTTAACAGTACTTCTCTGTAGGTGCTGAAATGACAGAATTTTAATTTTTTTCCCTCTCCCCTACCAAGTTTCTGTACTGATCTTGCATTGCTTTGTAATTAGAAATGCTATGCAAAACCCCAGTTTTGTTTTGTTTTTAATATTTTTATTTTTTAATTTTTTAAAGTAATTGCTACACCCAGCATGGAGCTTGAACTCATGACCCTGAGATCAAGGGTCACAGACCCTACTGACTGAGCCCACCAGGCATCCTACAAAATCCCAGTTTTTTGTTGTTTTTTTTTTTTTAATTTATTTTTTTTTAAAGATTTTATTTATTTATTTGTCAGAGAGAGAGGGAGAGCGAGCGAGAGAGCACAGGCAGACAGAGAGGCAGGCAGAGGCAGAGGGAGAAGCAGGCTCCCTGCTAAGCAAGGAGCCGGATGTGGGACTCGATCCCAGGACGCTGGGATCATGACCTGAGCCAAAGGCAGCCGCTTAACCGACTGAGCCACCCAGGCGTCCCTCCCAGTTTTTTTTAAAAGATTTTATTTATTTATTTGACAGAGAGAGAGATCACAAGTAGGCAGAGAGGCAGGCAGAGAGAGAGGGAGGGAAGCAGGCTCCCTGCTGAGCAGAGGGCCCAATGTGGGGCTCGATTCCAGGACCCTGAAATCATGACCTGAGCCGAAGGCAGAGGCTTAACCCATTGAGGCTTCCAGCCGCCCCTACAAAACCCCAGTTTTAATGCCCACTAAGGGTTCCTCATGTCCCCACTCTTTCAGGAGTGAAGATGGAAATAGAGCTAGTAGAGATTCAGAGTCCTTGCTTGGAGCTTCCCTGTGAAGTGCATGAATGGAGAATGGGGGCTGCCCAACTCACAGCTCCTAGCAGGGAGCTCAGGAATCAGCCCTAATCTTGCCTTCATTCAATTTATTATCATTTATCAAATTATCATCATTTATCGAGCACTCACCCCATGATACTTGTTTAAGATACTTTATCCCATTCCTGCCTGTCAAATGGGGTGACCTAATCTACCCCAGACAGACTTGGCTCCTGGAGTATTGCCAAGTTGCTAAAGGATATCAGCTTGGGTCAACACCCAAGCAGCTCTCTTCCTTGTTACCTGAGTTTCCTCCTCATTGAAGTGATCACTGTGAGGACTGAAGGAGATTAAGGTCCTTAGTGCACGCTGTTGTCGCTGTCTGGGTCAGGAGCACGTCAAGGTACTTTCTGTGCATATCCTGTCATTCTCCTGAGCTCCCCATTTTCCAGAAGAGGAACCAGCTCCGAAAGGTGAGGTAACTCAGCTAAGATCACCTGGATGTCTCCTTAGTGACAGAATCAGACCAAGGTCTGCCTAACAGTAAAGCCTCAGAAATGGATCTTTCAGCCTCCTGAGGGCCTTTTTGGGAAAAAGCCTTGGATGGAGGGGTGGGGGGAAGGAGGGAAGAAAGGAAGGAAAGCAGATAGATTGGCTGATAGGATTTGTAAGGTAGGAAGGATTTATAATCTTCTGGACTGTGGAAACCACACCGGAAAAACTAAACTTTACAGGGCATCTGTCCCAGGTCTCAACATGAGTGTTCGATAAATATTTGTTGAATAAATGAAAAGTGGATGAACATGTATAATTTACACAAGATCATTGACATTGTGGCCATATCAGCTGTTGCCCACTCCCCACTCCCCAGAGAAGACTTCCAAAGTTTGAATTGCTGTGCTCCTTCCTAGTAGCATGTACCATTGGACCAGTGACTCCCTTCTGAAAGTTTCAGTTTTCCCATCATCCCTCGACGGGGTTGACTTGAGGATTAAGTTAAATAAGATTTCAGGGAAAAGCCAATGGCAAGTAAACCATAGGTACCCAATAAAGCCATGTTTATAGGTGAGCACCCAGCTTAGAAAGGGGTCCTCCTCAGCCACTTCCTATTTCCAGCCTCAACACACAGCTTAGTTCCCAGCACTCGGCACTCCACCTCTGTTAACAGCCTGTTTGATGAGTGAAGCTCTTTTCAATTGAGAATATGCTTTCCTATGCTTTACCTCCTCTGGTGAGCCACAGTGGATGGGCGTAGTCAGAAGGTGATGTGTTTTTGTCCCCATGTGTACTCAGTGTTTGAGAAAGCATCCCTACTTAAGCAAAGGAGTTTGGATTGGAACCTCAGATTTTGGATAAAGCATCACCCTAGATACCAATCCTAACGGGTCCCAAAAGCATGATCCTGGGCCTGCACCTAAAGCTCCGTGAATATTCCATTGCAATATTCCTCACTATCCCATCACTGGGCTTAAGTAAAGGGATAAGCCCCACACCCTACGCAGAGAATATAGCCCAAATTTAAAACCCTGGAAGGACCTGGAAGTTGTGCTTGTGGAGGGTCGGGGTGGGCAGCATCCAGATCCTTTTGTGTTTTGTACTTGAGATTTTTATCACAATTCTGCCATTAACATGACCTATTTTCCTTCCTAGAAGTGCTTTGGACAGGAAGAGTCATTATAGGGTCTGAAGTTGTCCTCAAAGCATCTCTTAAAAAAACCAAGAGAAAGTCTCTGAGTACCTGGATACAAACAAGCAAGGTTCCCCCCCTCCCCCCACTTACCAAGTTGATAAAGATGAAAGAAAATGCCAAACCCCGGTGTTGGCAAGGGTGAGGGAAGACGGACTCCCTTCTTGCTGGAGGGAGGGTGAATCAGTCCAAATGTGGGCTTTAGATGTTAGCTCATCTTTGATCTAGCAATTTCACTCATAGAAATTTAGCCTAAGCAAGCAGTCTCTGTGCAAAGAGTTATCTGCGAGGATATGCATCAGAGCATTGTTTATAATGCTGAAAAATGAGAATTAATATAAATGCTCTTCAACAGAAGCTCAGTGAAATAAGTAAGATACCCCACTGGAGTGGCACGCTGAGCCGCGGTTTGCGCGGTGCTGCAGAAAGCCCCTTAGTGCGTTGCCAGTTATTTACTGAGTTTACAGCATAGTTGTTAGCGTTTATGAGTCCTGACAGTATGCAGGGCTCTGGGCTTAACTGCTTAATCTCATTTAATCATCTTACCAACCCTATGAGGCAGCTACTGTTATCCTTTTACAAATGAGAGGAGGGAGGCCCATTCATGAGACAACTTACCCAGAGTCATTCCAGGGAGCTTCTGGGTCTCGAAACTGGGTCTGAGTTCCTCATTTTGAGTTTTGAGTCTCAAACTCTACTTTTACTAAATTAGTCCGTTCCCCCCTTTTTAAAATATGGGGTCTACACCCAACATGGAGCCTTGAACTCACGACCCCAACACTGAGACCTGAGCTGCGATCAAGATGCTAAGCCGACAGAGCCCCCCAGGCGCCCCAATCCAACTCTTGTCTTTAAAATCCATTTATATGGGGGTGCCTGGGTGGCTCAGTGGGTTAAGCTTCTGCCTTTGGCTCAGGTCATGATCTCAGGGTCCTGGGATGGAGCCCTGCATCGGGCTCTGCTCAGCAGGGAGCCTGCTTCCCCTAGTCCCCCTACCCCACCGCCTGCCTCTCTGGCTACTTGTGATCTCTGTCTGTCAAATACATAAAATATTTTTTTAAAAATCCACTTATATGAATAGAAAGAATAGGAAAGCTACACAACAGAGAGAATCATGGGTAATGGGATCGGGGTCATTTATATTTTATTCTTTTGGTTTACCTGTGGGTATTATTTCTTCGGTTAATAAAAGAAAGAAAGAAACTGCAGTTATTAAAAAGTAACAAATCAGAGAGGGCTTGTCCCTGAGCTGGGAAGGAGGAAGTAGCCAAAGTACTCTCTGGAGACTCTGTGTTGCCAGGAACTGGTCAGAGCAGAAGGCAGTCAGGGAAAGCAGCCTCCACCCTAGAAGGAGAGGGCCCCCTGGGAAGAACAGAACCCAGCCAGCCCAGCCCTGTAGGCCCACTCTTTCCAGGGACCTGGACCCACCCCCATTGCAGGCCATCCCCAGCCTGCACCCTAAAAAGGCCATTAAACAAGATACTGCCCACTTCCAAATTTAAAGAGCTTTTCTGAGAAACACCTGTTAATCCCCACCAACCCCATGGCTAAAACGTATTTCCCCCTCTCATCTATCTGGAGGGGTCAGAGTGGGGGCTTGGAGGGTTCAGATGAGGGTTTCCTGTGGAATGACAAGGAAAATGTCCAAGGCCTGGCTTGGACACAGAGAACCCCATGATGAACACGAGTTTCTGGGGTCAGTGATGCATTCCTAGGTCAGAGTGGGGTGGGGTGGGGTGCGATGGGGCCTGCTCCAGCTCCCAGAGTTTTAAGTAGGCAGGATAAACCAACCCATAAGGCCCATCGTTGCTATGTTTACAGGTTCTCTTCAGGGTCTGCCCCTGGTGTTTGCTGAGATCTATCTCACTGAAGAAGGGGTTGGGGAGGGATATGTTGGGGTCTTCTGGGCCCTGCACCTTCTCAGGAAGACAGAGGCCGTGTAGTCCCAGGTTAAGTGCTCGACTTTGGACCCCAGACATTGAAGTTTGGATTTTGCTGAATCCATGACTGGTCTGCCCTGAAGATTTTTAAGGCCCTCAGTTTGGTGGCAGGTGGTCACCATTGGGGAATGGGAAGGGGAAGAGCTTCTGTGGCCTACTGTGTGCCCTCAGGAAGGCAGCTACTCAGAGGCCGTCATTGTTCGCCACTCCTTCTTGCCCCTGCTCATCATTCCAGCCTGTGCTCAGGACGGTCTGTGCGCCCTGCCTGGGCCCCTGCCGCACCACGGCCGGCTTTCCCTCCGGACTCCGTCCATTGATTTGGTTCTGTCACCCCCCCCCTTCCATTTTCCAATTGCTCTGGGAGCTTCTCCACCTCAGGACCCCCCATCTAGATGAGTGCATTGTTCATTTAAGGAATACAAAGGTGTATCTAATCATTAAAAATTATCATGGAAGCTCTTCGCTTTTGAGTACTTAAGTATATGCCGGACTGTGATAAACACTTTTCCTGCCCTGTTTCACTCAATCCTTACAACTGCCCAAAGATTTAGATCCAATCACCACCTCTAGCTTATAGATGTGGAACCCGAGGCATGAAGAGGCCAGGGAACTTGACAGGGTCCTACAACCCTGGGGTGAGGGGGCTGGGATTCTCAACTGAAAAGAGCTTCACTCATCAAAGCTCAAGCCCTGCACCTCCAGTCTTCCCCTCTCACTCCCCTCTCCCTTTCCTCCCCTCCCTTCCCCCTCCCCTCCCCCTCAAGGTAATGTAGAATCCGCACCCAGAGCACCGGCCCCAAACACATGCATGCACACACACAGTAGGGCCCCTCTAGCTGAGATCTTGGATTCTGGAACCAAACTACTTGAGTTCAAATCTCAACTCTACCATTTCCTACTTGTATGACCTTGGGCAATTTCTTTGATCCCTCTAAGCCTCAATTTCTTCATCTTGAAAGTAGGCACAGCTCCTGCCTTGGAGGGAGTTAAATGATTTCACGCATGTGAAGCATTTCGCACCGCTCTCATGCACCAAGTCCTGGTAACGTCAGCTGTTCTTGCTGTCATTACGGATGGCTCATCTTGCCTCCCAGGGAAACAGTGAGTTCCTTGTTTGTCTCTTCTTCTGCTCTGGCCCCCGCGGCACTCAGCCCAGGGCAGATTCACCCAGGGATGGACGTTAGTCACCAGGCTCCTCAGAGGGGTTGTGAGCGTGAGTGTTCTCTCTGCCTAGACTCTGCCAAAATCTGAGTCCTGACTGGATGGCTGTCCCTGAAGAGATGCCACAGCCTCAGCCCCCTCCCCTTTCACAATGAGCTCTGTCATTGACACCCTCCTCGGGCATGAGCAGACACCCCCGGGATTACCCATTAATGGGCCCTGACAACACCTCCAGGAGGAAGACTCGGTAGGCAGATGACAGGGACCTGACTCTCCAGCCAGTGGCTTTGGTTGTTTGACTATATTGAGAACCATCAGTGGCCTCCGAATTGATTGACGACCCAATATAGGGCCGCAGTATTTCATTGGGCTGCCCTTGGATAACTGACAACTTTTGCTCGGCCCCATCTGGACAGGACACGTTTGGGAGCCTTTTGTTTCCCTCTTGTCCACTCTCCAGGCCCTTGGAAGCCTGTGAGGAGGTTTGGGGGAAGTTAAGGTCCTCAACTTAAAGACTTACTGTGCCTTAGATAGTTCAGGGTTAATGATTCCAAGCTCCAGGTCTCTAGCCAGGCCTAGCTTCAAAACCTGACTCTGCTTTTGCTGGCTGCGACTCTGAGCTTCCTAACTTGTTTCTCTGTGTCTGTTTTTCCATCTGCAAAATGGCAACAGTAGTAGTATTGACTCCATAGGATGATTGTGGAGATTAAAAGCGTGTGAAGCACTTAATACAGTGCCTGGCATGTGGCTGTCACCCATACTGTTGTTAAGCAGTGGAGAGAGAGCACTGGACCAGGAGTCAAGAGGTCTGCTGCTCATTGGCTGTGTTGACCTTAGGCATGTTAAATCCCTTCTCTGAACCAGTTTCTTCAACTGTGAGATGAAAAGTTTGGGTTTGAAGGTCATTCAAGTTCTTTTTATTTATTTATTTTTTAAGGTTTTATTTATTTATTTGACAGAGAGAGACCCAGTGAGAGAGGGAACACAGCAGGGGGAGTGGGAGAGGGAGAAGCAGGCTTCCCACCAAGCAGGGAGCCCGATGTGGGACTCCATCCCAGGACCCTGGGATCATGACTTGAGCTGAAAGCAGACGCCTAATGACTGAGCCACCCAGGCACCCCAATAAATACAATAAATAAAATCTTTTTAAAAAATGATGAATTAAATATGCCCGACAGGGATGTCTTTATAATTTCTTAAGTAAAGGAACAGGTTATAAAACAGACTATAATCTTATTTTTACAAAATAAACTTAAGGCCTGAGCCACCCAGGCACCCCTATTCATTCAAGTTCTTTTTAGCTAAGATTTGTGATCTGTGATTTTGAAGGTGCCCCCCCCAAAAGAAAACAGAGTGGTAGAAAGAATTAGTACCAGATGTCTTTATCTGTCAGAATCACATTTCACAAGCCCCAGCAACTTGGCACCATCGTCAGATGCCCCCATCCCCCACCACCCCATCCAGCAGCCAGTAAACTGAAACTTCTCAACCCAGAAACTGTTTGCAAGACCCCAAGAGGCTTTCTGGAGCCACCATGAGACCCCAGGGAAGGCATGGGGTTAGAAAGCAAAGCCTGCATTACAATGAAGGGCCAACCTCAAACATCACGCCCCAGAATGTTACCCTCGGTGCCTCTGGCTACAGGGCTACCAAGTCACTCTTCACTTCCTCAGAATGGATTAGTTTATGACAAGGGAGGGATGTTTCCCCTGGAGCCTGGGGGTATAGTGATCTGTTATAAAATAGGCCTTTCCAGGGAAATGGAAGGTTTGGGTTTTTTTTCTTTTTCTTTCTCTCTCTCTCTTTTTTTTTGTTGTTGTTGTTGTTGGTATAGTGACCTCTGACATCACCCCATACCCCACCCCCTGGCCTCTCAAGCAGTCTGAGTCACCCCCCAGCAGGGGGACAAATCTGGGGATAGAGGAGGCGTCTGGCATCCCCAGGAATGAGAGCCCTTCCCCATAGGAGTGTCCGTTAGTGCAGAGTCCCACTGAGTTATTCTTATGCCCTCTTTGACCCCAGGGGGATGAGATTGGTGGGATTTACAGAAAATAAAAAGCATTTGGTTTCAACTAGTTCTACCAGTTTTCCCCCCTACAGTAAAACATCACTTAGCTATTTTAACGTAACAAATTTCCTTTTACAGAGACAGTGGGCTTTGGAGGAATTTATTGGTGGTGACAAACAGAGGCGCTTTTTACGAAGCCCTTGGTGCTCAACACATGCCAAATATTTTATACCCATTATCTTACTATTTTTTTTTTTAAATTACTGGTTTCACCGTGAGGAAAAAATATGACAATTTTCACTTTTCGGGTGGGCAAACTGAGGCGCAGAGAAGGAAAGTGATTTGCTCAAGGTAAACGGTGGAGCTGGGACTTGAACCTGGGGCCGGAATTACTCCAGAACATCTGGCAGCCACAATCTGGTGTACAAACGTGCTGGAAACCTTATTGGTAAAGCCTCGATAGTGATGAGACCCAGGTCTGTCCATCTGTCATGACATCTCAGACTCTTCTGGAAGACCCACCTGATCATCTTCTAGTCCGACAGCTAGGACTGCTGCCTCGCAGGGAGTATAGGTAACTTGTCTGAGCCAGTCCTGGGAAGGGCAGAGCTCAGCCTCTCACTCCTTGTCGGTGGGAAAGAGGCCAGTTCTAGCAGTAGAGCTTGTGATGGGGGACTCAGTTTCCCAATCATTGTCATGTCCAATGGCCGATAACCATGAACTCTTTCCTCCTTTTGCTTCTGTCCAGCAAATGCAGCGTCCTAATGCAGCCAGTCGTGAAGAGAACATTTCCATAGGAATTCTGCAATATGGATTTCCTCTCCAGGCCCCAGTCCAGTCCAAGCCGGTTCCTCTTTTGGCTGGGAAGTTTCTTTCCTCTTCCCACTTCCAAGAAGCTGTTAGGCTCAGCTCAAGCCCACTCCTTTCCCCTTTTTCCTCCTACTTTCCTCAGGCAGTAGCCTCCCTCTTCTTCACAGCACCTGGCTCTACCGCCCCATCCCTGCCTCCATGGGGCAGTTTGCTCCACACCCCTGCTGGACCCCAGTCCCTCATGAATTCTCTTATGTCAAGTCAGGGAACCCACAGATGCATCCTGGACAACACAGGAATGCCAAATATGTCCCAGGCAGAAAAGGTTCTGGGATCAAACCATTTGGGCAAAGCTGCACACCAGACCTTCTTCTTAAAAATTAATGTGCAGTCAAGTCCTTGGAAAGGCTAGCAGTCAGGAAACTGTTTTGTTTGCTTTTACAATCCAGGGTTTCTGGAACTCTGATAACCACATAATCATCTTCCCTGTCCCTGCTGCATACCTGTGACAACAGGTAAACCAGGGATCTACTGGAGAACACACTTCCAAAAATTCTACCCCCAGCCTTCCACCCGAGTTTGCAGTTAATCTCGCTTTCATTAATTTCAGCCTTTCCTTTTTCTTGGGGCTAATCTCACAAAATAATCTAAGGTGATGTCAGCCCAGTAGGGTCTTCAAGAAACATATACTTGATGGGGATGAAGATTTTCTTAAGACTTGATGATGATACCCAGAATACATCAAGGATTTTCTAGAATGTGGGAGGAAGGGGAGTAGAATTTGAAATAACAGCAGACCGTGTTTACGAAATTTTTATAAGTTTCCTAGTCAGAGGACCAAAGCCAGGGATGGAATGTAATGGAGAATAATCAAACCAGACCTCGGTCACAGATAAATTGTTTTTGAGTGAATGAATAAACAGACTTTCTGACTGGTCAGAAGGTTGGGAGGCTGTGAATGAATCCCTGCATGTACATGTGAATGAATGAAGGAAGATTGAAAAACAGGTCCCCAGATTAGAACCTGCCACCCATGTTCAATGGAAGAAGCCAGACATAAACAGAGGACACTGTGAATGTTTCCACTTATATGAAGGTCAAGAACAGATCAAGCTACTCTACTATGAAAAACACAGAGCTGTGGTTGCCTTTGTGGAGTAGGCATTGACTGGAAGGGGCACAAAAGGGCTTTTGGGAGGATAGAAATAGTTTCTCTCTTGATTCCGGGGATGGTTACACGAGTGTATACTTTTGTCAAAATTCACCAAATTGTACGTTTAAGATCTGTGCACTTACCTGTATTGTACATTTCATCTAAAAACAAAAACCTTACCACTTAGGTCTCCCTGGCAATAATTTACTCCCTTGTCCATTATTTTCTCAAAACACTTTGTCTACACAGGCAGCACATCACTTTTTTTTTTCTTTGAAGATTATATTTATTTATTAGAGCGAGAGAGCACACAAGCAGGCAGAGGGGCAGACAGAAGGAGAGGGAGAAGCAGGCTGCCCACTGACCGGGGAGCCCGATGCAGAACTTGATCCCAGGACCCTGGGATCATGACCTGAGCCAAGGGCAGAGTCCCCCAGGCGCCCCAGCACATCACTTTAATATAGACCACCTTCTAGGAGAATTCTTCATGAGCATGTCTTTTTGCTTCCCCCACGGCATGTGAGCTTCCCCCTAGAGCCTGCACACAGCGAGCAATGAACTAACATTGGTGAGATTGAGTTGAGGCCAGATTCATAAAAATCAAGGAAAACAACAATAGCTATCATATATTAAGCACCTGCTGTGTGTCAGGCTGTATGCTAAGTTCCTCACATATTTCATTATATATATAAATTGTTTATACATCTATATATGTATGCATCCATAGAATACATATATATATAACCCCCACGAGATAAATACAGAGTAGCCATTAAGTCTGAAAACGGGCAAAGAATAACAGATGCGAATGGTTTAGCTCTATTATATATTATAGGCAAAAGTGTAGTATATTTCCAACTTTCTGGTCAGTGTGTAGGATAATGGCAGACAAACCCAGGAAGCCTGAGCTCCGAGGAGTCGAGCTTGACTCTTTCCAAAGTGGCATCACATAAATCCAGAAGAGATGTTGTGAGATCTTCTTGGCCAAGGGACGTGAAAACAGTTTCCTCGAAATGGAAACTGCGTGAGTTCGTGTGTGTTCTGAGAGGCGTAAAGGCTCTAGGGGCTCCCATGGCTCCCGGAAGGGGCTGCTTTGCAAG
This sequence comes from Mellivora capensis, assembly GCA_004024625.1. Classification (NCBI taxonomy): domain Eukaryota; kingdom Metazoa; phylum Chordata; class Mammalia; order Carnivora; family Mustelidae; genus Mellivora; species Mellivora capensis. The sequence continues at coordinate 78,345 of PISX010001538.1, read as the reverse complement.
AGGAGTACTTGGGTTTAGAATCCTAATCACCTGCACCATTTATCAGCTGCATGACATGACCTTGGGCAGATTATTCACTACCACTCAGCCTGGATCCCCTGCCATCGACAGAGGTGTAGTAACCGTGCCCATCTCCTGGTGTGTTGAGGGAGGATTCAATGAGATAAAGCACGTAAACCTCTCAGCATGGGTAAGTTCTCAGTAAGTGTTTGTTGAGTTTATTACTATCATTTTGCTGTTTTCAGTAGGATTACAACTCTCTGCCCTCCCTCCCGCCTCAAACAACTCTTTGGCCTGCTACCCGCCTCCCCCTTTCCTCAGAAGGCGGAAGCTCGGGATGGGACCCTCCAACAGCAGTTGTGACAGACAGTTTGAATCAGGAACAGTTATCACAGCTCAGGGAGTAGAGAGAACTAAGTCCCTGGTGGAGGCAGGGAGGGTCACTAGGGAATTCCCTAGCTGATTTGGGAAAAACATGAATCCTTGTGTTGTTGTTGTTTTTTAAAGAATCCTTGCCACCTGCTTTGGGCTTCTCCTTTCCTAGTTCATTCTGAAATGAGGAATGGGGCCACAGTGACCCGAGGGCCCACCTTTGAATTGCATGTGAGTCCCAGGCCTTGCAGGTCCTGGGCTGGTGGGAAGACTGGACCCCTTTGGCTGGAAACTTGCCCTTTGGGATCTTGTGTGAGAGGGGCTGGCTGGGGATAAGGTTCCCCTTATTGTAGTTCTGAAGACCAGACCTTAGGGTTTCCTGCTTCTTAGTCTGAAACACCCTCTGGCAGGTGGAAGACATGGCAGGGAAAAAAAACCCCTCTGAACAGGTCAAGTGTTTGGTTTTTTTGATTTGTAGATTCAATAAGTCAGTGTTATTTGAAATAAAGTACAGCCCATGCTCACTGAGAGAGGGGGGCGGAAAAGGCAATGAAAATGCAGATAAATATAATGAAGAATAAAATAATAATACATTTAATAAATAACTGATTAATTTTCCATCTGAAGAGAAGCACCGTGTTCTTCCCTACCTTTTTCTGTGCTTACAGGAATGCCTTGGCCCCGGGATTAAATGCACAGGCTGTCTGAGGTACACTTTAATCCTAGCTGTACAGGTGTGGGCTAGTCTCCTAAATGGTCAGAACCTCATTTCTCCAACTGTAAAATAAAATTAAAAACAGCATCTATGATATTAAAACGTTTATTTAAAAAAATTTTAAAGAAATTATCTATGTTATAGGGTTGAAATAATACTATGCTCTTATCCTAGCAAATATAGTCTTTCCAGAAAAACAACATCACTCCATGGACACGTTCCCTGCCTTTTTTCTCCCATTAGGCAACAATGTGAATCTCTTTCCAGTTTTAACTACTCTGTGAAGACCTTTGTGTGGAAGACCTGGTCTCATTTACCAGTCACCCAAAGACAGATAGTCCTGTTACATCCAGTATTTCATTATTATAACCAATGCTGCATTAACATAACTACAGCTAAATCTTTGTAGCCAGCCACGATTACTTCCTTGTGGCCAATCTCAAGAAACAGAATTGCAGGATTTTAAAGGTAGGCACAATTTTAGGACTTTTGATACCTGTTACGAAAACCGTCCTCCAGAAAGACTGTACCAAGTTCCTTTCCCACCAGCAGGGAATGAGAGTGACTGTTTCTCTGCACCATCACCAACACTGGCTTTTATCATTTTTGTCCATCTTTAAGCAATTATTCTTGAGCAAGGGTTTTCTTTTATCTGTCTGATTCAACTGGGAACTCCCGGAGGGCAGGGCAGGGAGGTAGCTCCTTCATCTGTGTAGCTCCTGTGCCTGGTACGTGATCTACCCACAGCAAACACTCAAGAGATACTTGAACTGAGTCTCAGAAGCCAGGAGTGATTTTTGAAGTGCCCCGGGCAGACAATTCTTATTAAATGCAAGACCTAACCACCAAGGATTCTACCTAGATGCAATTCAGGGACTATACACAGAGGAAGACAAATGCATTTCCAGAAACACTGGCCTGATATTCAGATGTTAATCAGCCAAGTGATAAATTCTGAGATCAGCCTGGGTTGGGGCCACTGATCTGCCAGCAGATTTGCATGTGTAACTTGAGATCCACTCCAGTTTCAAATCTTAGAGGAGCTCTGAGCCAGGATACTTGGGTTTCGCACTGTCACCATTCTGGCAGTGGCCCAGGACACATCACTTCATCCTTTTGGGCTTGCTGTCCCTATCTGTTCAGTGGGGAGCGCAATAGTGTTTCCACTGAAGTGTATCAACAGTCATGGAATGCTGTCTCCCTCTCCCTTCTAGTACCTACTGAGGATTTATTATGCCTCCTGTCTGTGCTGGGGGTGGGTTAGTGTGATGCAGAAGGCACTTTGGACAGCCTGGGTTCAAAATCCTTGCTCCAAAACGCTGTCACTGTATGCACTTGACAATGGAACTAATAAAACCTGCCTTGGAGGGTTTCATGGAGAGATTAAATACCCTCATCTGTGCAAAGCATTTAGATAGAACAGTCCTTGGTACCTAGTAAGCACTAAGTGTCAGCAACCATTATCTGATCTAAACCTCACAGTAACTTTGTGAGAGAACTATTTCCTATTGACTCCGTTTTTTAAAGATGGAGAAACCCAGAGGAGAGAAGTTACACAAAGGGTAAGGAGAAAGCCAAGACTGATCTCACATCTGTTTGACTCAGGACTTTTCCATTTACAATATGAAAGATTCATATTTAATATAATATTAAATCTATATTAAGTATTTTAAACTATATTAAATATTAAATAATATTAAAGTTATAGTAAATATCAAAGCTAGAAAACAGTCCAGATCATCTAATCTAATCCCCTCACCTGACAAGGCTGGGAGTGGATGGGACTTGCCCAAGGATGCCCAGTAGGATAGTGACAGTGTGGGGCCATCAGCCTCCCAATGGCATCTCATGAACCAGGTGACTGGTGCCAGGAGCAAGGAGGCCTCTCCTGTGGCTGCCCTCGTTCCTGGACTAGTGAGCGGAGCCCCAGAGCTTGTGGGGACATGAGCAACTCTGCAGCCCAACCCAGGCAAGATGCCAGGAGAAGCCATTGTTGCCATCGGCCACTGCAATTACTCCTTTTGTCCATAATTCTAGGTCCCGGGCCCCTCCCAGGGGGGAATTAATCTACCATCTCCTGCCTGGACTTGCCCTCTCTGCAGCTGCCCCCAGGGCCAAGGCAGGGCAACCCAAAGTGGCTGCTGGGGCAGTCCAGCCAACCCCTCTCCTCACTTCCTGTCTGCCACTGCACCTGGCAAGTGAGAGATGGGAAGCTGCCCCCCTCCTCTGCAGCTCCCGCCTCCCCTGCCTTTTTTGCAGCCCAATTTCTTTTTAAGGATATATTTTATTTAACCCAACAGATTAAAAAAATATGACTTCAACATACAGTCAGTTTAATAAAGTGTTAATGAGGTATTTTATATTCTTTTTTTGCCCAAGTCTTCGAAATCTGGAATATATTTTACACTTACCACACATCTCAACTTAGATGCTACCTTTTATTAAGATTGATTGATTGATTGATTGATTGATTTGACAGGCAGGGGTGGGGGGCAGGAAGCACAAGCAGGGGAAGTGGCTGGAAGAAGGTGAAGCAGGCTCCCTGCTGAGCAGAGAGCAGACCTGGGGCTCCATCCCAGGACCCGAAGATCATGGCCTGAGCCAAAGGCAGGCGCTTAACCGATTGAGCCACCCAGGTGCCCCTGGATGCTACGTTTTTAAGGGTTTGTAGCCCCAAGGTGGAAACAACCCAAATATCCATGAACTGAGGAATAGATAAACAAAAGGTGGTATATCCATTCAAAGAAATATTACATATTCAGCCATAAAAATGGAAAAATGCCACAATGGAGGAAACCTTAAAAAAAATATGCTCAGTGAAAGAAGCCAGACACAGAAGAGTGTATACTAAAGGATTCCATTTACATGAACTGTCCAGAAGAGGCAAATTCATAGAGACGGAAAGTAGATTATGGTCGCCAGGGCCTGGGGGCAGGGGTAATGTGGAATGATCGCTAATAGGTATGAGTTTTCTTTTTGGGATGACAAAATATTCTGGAATTAGTGGCGACGGTTGTATAACCTTGTGAAGATACTGACAACCACTGCATTGTATACTTTACAATGGTGAATTGAGTGGTATTAAATTACATCTCAATAGAAAAGTTCATGATAAAAATATATTAAAACTATGGAAAGAACCTAGATGTCCATCAACAGATGAATGGATAAAGAAGTTGTGGTATATATATACAATGGAATACTATGCAGCCATCAAAAGAAATGAAATCTTGCCATTTGCAGTGATGTGGATGGAACCAGAGGGTATTACGCTGAGTGAAATAAGTCAATCAGAGAAAGACAATTACCGTATGATCTCCCTGATGTGAAGAAGTTGAGAGGCAACATGGGAGGTTTGAGGGATGGGAAAAGAATAAATGAAACAAAATGAGATCGAGAGGTAGACAAACCATAAGAGACTCTTAATCTCACAAAACAGAGGGTTGCTGGGGGCAGGGGGGTAGGGAGAGGGTGGTAGGGTTATGGACATTGGGGAAGGTATGTGCTATGGTGAGTGCTGTGAAGTGTGTAAACCTGGTGATTCACAGACCTGTACCCCTGGGGCTAATAATACATTATATGTTAATAAAAATTTAAAAAATATATATATATATTAAAAATATAAGGTCCTACCAAAACAATAAAGTCATCCTTAATGGGAAAATATTTTGCATTGATTCACTTTCCAAATCTAAATAGAAATTAATTTAAATTAAATAAAATTGAAAATTCGGGTCCTCCTTGGCACCAGCCTCCAGTCGAGTCTCGGTAGCCGCACATGACCAGTGGCTACCATATTGGATAGTGTAGCTCTGTGGTATTGGTGCTTCTGGTGATGGAAAGACATTCTGACTAACCATCCTCGGCCACTCCTGGTGAATCCTGAAGGGATGGGAGGCAGCCTGGTATGAGGACCAAGTGGTGGATGAATAGAGACCCTTTTCTTCCCACCATGAGCAAAATCATATCAATTTTATTCTTCCTTTCCAATAACTCTGTCTTACAGTTGAAGAAATCCATAGCATGACAGAACCAAGAGAAATCCTCAAGACGGCCAACTTTTTAAAATTTACACAGGGGCGCCTGGGTGGCTCAGCCGGTTAAGCATCTGCCTTCTCAGCTCAGGTCATGATCTCGGGGTCATGAGATTGAGCCCCATGTCAGGTTCCTCGCTCGGTGGGGAGCCTGCTTGCCACTCTGCCTACTTGTGCTCTTTCTACCAAATAAATAAAATCTTAAAAAAAAAAAAAAAAAAGAGGCAAAGTTGTTTTTAAAAAAACTTACACGGAGTACAACTCATTCTGTGGTGTATAATTCTGTGAGTTTCAACAAAAACATAATATCTTGTGTCCTCTACTACATTCAAGATACAAAACTTCTCTTTCACTCCCCAAGTCCCGGTGTACAGGGCCTGTCTCTGTACTGCATGTGAACTGTCTTACCTAATTCCCCTCAAAAATCCTGTGCGGTGGTCGCTCGGTGGAATGTGAACCCCGATCCAGCAGCTCCGAAGTCCACATTCTTTTTTTTTTTTTTTTAAGATTTTATTTATTTATTTGACAGACAGAGATCACAAGTAGGCCGAGAAGCAGGCAGAGAGAGGAGGAAGCAGGCTCCTTGCTGAGCAGAGAGCCTGATGTGGGGCTCGATCCCAGGATCCTGGGATCATGACCTGAGCCGAAGACAGAGGCTTTAACCCACTGAGCCACCCAGGCGCCCCCTTCCAGATCATTTTTAAAATTTTTTTAAAAAGAGTTTATTTATTTGTCAGAGAGAGAGAGAGAACGCACAAGCAAGCAGAGTGGCAGGCAGAGGCAGAGAGAGAAGCAGGCTCCCTGCCGAGCAAGAAGCCTGATGCAGGACTCGATCCCAGGACCCTGGGGTCATGACCCGAGCCAAAGGCAGCAGCTTAACCGACTGAGCCACCCAGACATCCCTTCCAGATCATTTTTGTACACCCCTCTCTTTCCTCCAAGTAGGAGGATGTTAAGACTTTCCGGGCTTAAGTGCAGGTCTGGAAGGAATCAGGCTACTTTTGAGGAAGTTGAAGAAAGTACCAGAAGCCTCTCTCTGAGGCCTTGCTCATCCTAGTTCCTGCTGACAACACTGCCCCCACCATACCCCCCAAAAAAGGCTGAGAAAGAAGCTAGTTCCACACTTGAGGCTCCCATCACTGCAACCCAGGTTGAAACAGCAAATTTCTATAAACACCCCCATCCCCTCACCTCAGAGAACCATACCGTCATTCTAAGCCCTGGCCTTGAGGATAGAGCAGAGGCCAGGAGAAACCGAACATTTGAGGTCTGTGGAAAGGTCTGCATATTCTATGACAGCTCTCACTATGGGAAGAAGCCAGGACTAGGGGGAAGATGTCCCATGGAGGCAAACACAGACTATGAACGGTAATTTCTCATTAGCTTCAACTCCTGGGCTGATCTGAGGAAGGGGGTATAAAAGCAGAAATTAGCTACGACATCTAGATTTTGTGTCTGAGTCAGAGAGAGCGTTGGAGCCGAGCTTGAGTTGGATTTATCAAGGTTCTCCTGGGGATTACTTTTTTCTCAAATCTCAAGTGTAATGGATTTTGTTGAAGGAATTTATCAAACTCTCCAAAGACAATTAAATAAAAATTTTAAGATCACATTGCCCCGCCATTCAATGTTAACATTTTCAACCCTCCTCACGATTTTCCTGTCCGTAAGTGGCCTCTTTCCCACAAAATCAGGATCCCACGCAAGGTGCTGTGTTTTATAAACTTGCCTTTTTCAAAAGAACCTGGTCAATGGTTTTTCTTTGTTGTTGTTTTTCTAAAGGACCTTCTCAATAGGGAAATTATTAGCATAACCAGAAAGGATCCCCCCAGCCTCCCAGGAGATGAACATGATTAAGCACAGCGACTGGAGGGTGCCTTATTAAGGAGATAAATTCCATTTCTTCTTGTTAAGCATGGCTGTTAAACACTCCTGGGCCCAAGATGAAAGGAAAGGGACGTGGCTGAATCAGCACCTTGGGCTCACTGTGCCGGCCACCTGTTTTATTAAGCGTGCCCGTGTGTCAAACCCCGCAGAAGGAAGAGAAAGGTGTTTTTGTTGACTGGGACTGTATCTCCTCACTCTGGCCCTTCCCCTGCCCACCTCAGCCTGAGAGAGCTTTAGGCTACTGGTGAAAGCCCCTCACAGATCTAGCTCAGAAGCCCGAAGCTCAAGAAAGCAGTGACTACAACTTTGCTATATTGGGGACCAATTTCTAGCCCTCTGAATTTTATTTTATTTTATTTTATTTTATTTTATAGATTTTATTTATTTATTTGAGAGAGACCACAAATGGGGGTGGAGAGGCAGAAGGAGAGGGAGAGGGAGAAGCAGGCCCAGTGAGGGCTCAATCCCAGGACCCTGAGATCATGACCTGAGCCCAAGGTAGAAGCTTAACCAACTGCACCACTAGCCCTCTGAATTTTAAAAGAATTTGTGTACAAAACCTCCCCAGTTCCATGCTAGCTGTATGTATTGGCTTTGCCCTCCAGTGACAGGAAATGGTGAGCCTCTGGCCCTTGGGGACTAAGAGCCACCCCAACGGGAGCTGAAGTAGCTCCCACCCACCCACTGGAATGAGCCAGCCATTTCTGTTCCTCAACCTGTCCCTTGTCCTTCCCAGTGAAGAAACTGAGTTGCCTGGGACAATGTCAAACTTTGCAAGGCCATAAACGACCTATAAAAATCCCAAGACAGAATGCTCAGGAAGGAGGAAACACTAATGGAGGAAATCCTGAATGTCCTAAGCCTGCTCATTAATACGAGGGACATAATAACAGGCAAAACGGAGAAGCTTATAAATTAAGATGAAGCCTCAGCCTTGTTGCAGGTGGGACCTGGCCTATGGGAACCCAAGGTTCATTTCTGGGGTTAATGGAATCGTACCTGGTCCCTGGGATTGCCTCATGCCAGGCACCGTGTTTCCTTCCTGCCTCCCCGGGAGAGGTGAGTAAGTCTGAGAGAAGGGATCAGAGCACAGTCACCGCAACTCAACTCGGAGTGATACTTGCTCTGGGCCACAGAGGGAAGTGGGTCACCCGGGAAGATTAGGATTGCAAGCTTTGTCTTAGAGAGGTGCTCCCAGATCAGTAAATGACATTCCTCACCCTCTCCCCCTCCCTATTGCACATCTCCCCTCCCAGTCATTTATCACCGAAAACCAGAGACAGGAAACAGGAAACAAGGACAGGGCTACCTAGAGCTTCTAAAACCTCTTTCCCTCCCAGAGCTCCAGGCTCTACACTGTGGTCCCTATGAGCCTCCTGGCAAAAGATCAGCGCATTCAGCTGGAGAAAAACTCGTGGAACAGAGAAGTTCATGGATCAGGATCCACTCACACAGCAAACTGGGGGATCTGTTTCATTGGCTTTCCACTGAAGATTCTGTGGCTTCCTAGAGATCCTACAATCTGATTGTAGGATTTGCTTAATATAAGCAAAATGGAAACCCCATGACTCAGGCCACACTTTCATGAGTCAGAATTTGGAGAAAATTGGAAATGTCACATTTGGCACGTCCAAGACCAAGAGCTTTCCTCACGCCCTGATGACTGTATCTAGGTAGAAAGTGATCTGGGGACACTTGTATGGTATCTGACCCCTACTGGACCCTTCTCTATCCCAGGCATTTACAGATATTTCCATATCTGTATATTTTCTCTCATCGCCCTCACAACAAACTCGGGGGTGGGGGGAATCCATGCCTGGGGAAGTGGTATGACTGCCCAGGATCACACAATGTGAGAGCCTAGCATCAAACCCAGGGTTTGGGTTCTAGAGCCCAGTCTCCCAATTGTTCAGTGGCAACCAGATTTTGGTGCTGTTTGGGATACAAGCTGGAGTGGAGGCTAAGATCCCGGGTCGTGAGCCAGAAAGACCTGGAAGCAGGTCTTGCCCACTGACTTTGGGGTATGTCACTTTGCCTCCTTTAGACTCAGTTTCCTCATCTGTAAAATGGGGGAAGTAACAGCCTTTGTGAGGATTAAATGAGATACTTAGCTCACCAGGCTGGGAGTGCTGGCTTCTGGCAGCACCCAGGTGGGAGGGGCTGGGAGGGCCCCGGCAGGGCTCTTAGAGGAGCCGTGGAAAGCGGTGTTCATCATATCCACAATTTCGATGAAACCCGTAATTATAACCCCTCCTGCCAGCCCTGGCCCTGGGGCAGTGATAGGATCTTTGCCGCTCTCCAGGGTCAGGTATGATCACCACATGGACGGGCAGACACAGGGTGCCGCGGGAGACGGGTGGGGAACAGGTGGGAGGGGGCTCTTTTCTCTGAGTCAGGCAGTGGGCCACACCCAGAACCGCACCGTGGGGCACCCACCCAGACAGAGAAGCTGCCGCTGCCCCTTTCACAAGAGACTGCAGGGCGAGATTCAAAGCCCTGGAGTTTCTGCCTGTCTTCTGTTTTTTGTTTTATTTTTTTTCCCCCAAAGCTTGTATGCAATATGCTGAGTTTGAGCTGAATTCATATTAAATATCAGCTCCTGTCCAATGAACTTTGAACATATCCCAGGCTCTGGGCTAAGCACATTTTTTAAAAAGATATTATTTATTTATTTGACAGAGAGAGAGAGATGACAAGTAGACGTGGGGAAGGGGTGGTAGAGGGTGGGAAGTAGGCTCCCTGCTGAGCAGAGAGCGGGATTCGGGGCTTGATCCCAGGACCCTGATATCCTGACTTGAGCTGAAGGCAGAGGCTTAACCTACTGAACCACCCAGGCGCCCCTGGGCTAAGCACATTTTAAGTATGAATTAATTTAATCCCCTCAACAACCCCATGGCCAGGGGGAAGGTATCCATTACTCACATGTATAGAGTAGTTACTATGTGCCAGACACTGTTCTAAGCATTTCATGTTAATTAATTTATCCAATCCTATGAAGTGAGTACTCTTATTACCCCCTTTGTACAGATGGGGAAACTGAGGCTCTCACAGGTTAAGTAACCTAGCGCTCAAGGTTACAGGGCTAGCAAGTGAGGGAGCCAGACCTCAAAGTAGAGCATTCTGGACCTGGACACATACTTACTGCTACCGTAGGAGCTACTATTACTATGCCCATTTGGCAGATGAGCAAACTGAGGCTCAGCATGCTAGTTAGTGTCAGAACCAGGATCTGGTGCCAAAGCCCATGCTCAACGTTTTCTACCAGACTGGTCTACATCCTGAGTCCAGCTGGTCTTCTTTCAGTGGACATGAATGATGTGGGGCAGGAGTGGGGGGACTGGGGTGTAGACAGCCCTGCCCATAGGAATAATCACAAACACGGAGACCCACTGAGATGCTATCATTCTCACTTTATGGATGAGAAAAACAAGGTCCAGAGAGGTGAGGTCCCTGCCCAGCCAGACAACAACGGAGTTCAGACTTAAACTGACCTCTGCCTCCTGACCCAGAGCCTGAGTGCACCCTGCCTTGCCGTCAAGGTGTCTGAAATTCTCCTCTAAGGAATTCATTCTTTGGGTCATGAAGGTTTGGTCTTCAAATCATTTAAAAGACATTTGTTGAGCAGTGACCTTGTTTCCCACGTTGTGCTTAATCAAGGGCTTTCAGACGTTTGTAGAGACTCGGGAGCTCCAAGGGAGGGTCCCAGGCAGGTTCTGAGGTGGCCACACAGGCAGGGGTAACTGCCCACCCCCAACTTCAAGAACTGTTTTCCTCATATCTGTTTTATCTCAAGATGCTCATAGATTTTCTTTTGGAGCAAGAGGTCCAACCCTAAAATTGCTTGAAAATTACCATGCTTAATCCTGAGGACACAGAGATGGTATGACATGTCCCTGGCCTCCAAAAGCTGTCAGGGGACGGACACACAGAAAAATCCACTGCAGGCTTAGCAACCACCCAGGTGGGTGTGAAGTGTGTAGGCAACTCAGACAACGTTGTTAGCTCTGGGGCAAAAGTGGTTGCTGAGTGGTCAGGGAAGGCTTCTCCGAGGAAGGGACATTAAATCAAGTTTGCAGGGATTGGATTCTCTGAGCAAATATGATGGGGAAGAGCATTCCAGATAGAGGGAACAGCATGGCGAAGGCACAGAGGTGCCATGAGAAATGGTGTATATTTAGAGAGTCCTATGGAGCCCTGGAACTGAAGATTTGGGGACACCATCATGCTATTATCTGCCTAATGGAGCAGATAACTCCTGGAACAGATAACTTTTAAACTGTCACTAACTTTTACTGTCAAGATATTGTTATCTGCAGGGTCAGAAGTGTTTTTGTTTACTATGGTAAGTTACTGGGTTAGGCTGTGGGGACAAAGACATGAACTTCATAAAGCCCCTTGCTGCATCCTGCCCTGCAGCACCCCTACATCTGCAATGGGAAGGGGTGTGAACATGCAGCCCAGGTCACTGGTCAGTGAGAAATTCCCTGGGTAGGTGGTGGGGGTGGTGGACAGGGGTTGGAGCTGATCAAGAGTTAGCTATTGAAGCCCAGAGACTGGCAAGGTGTGATGTATTCCAACAAGGACAGCCCGGGAGGGTTTCACGAGCAAGGTGGCATCAAAGTTTGACTTGGGACGTGGGGAGGATTGCAGTAGACAGGGACGGGAGAACGCATTCTGGGCCAAGGAGGGAACAGCAGCAGGGAAGGCCTGGAGATAGGAATGCACAGGGTGTGACTAGGGAACAGGGAACATCTGGGCTGGGCTGGGCTGGGGTGCAGAGTGGGTGCAAGAAGGGAAGGGGAAGGAGATAAGACCAGAAAGGTGTGTTGAAACAGGGTACAGAGAAATGGGAAAGAGGCTAGCAAGGGAGTCCAGACCTAGTGATCTGGGCAGTGGAATCTGGGTGCAACCCCATCCTAGTGTTATCATCACCCTGTGGGATGCGGGATGTCTATCACCTGGAAGTGCCTCTGAGGGACAAGAGCCATTACAGCCCAGAGGGACAGTGTCTCATAGTGACTAGGGGGGCAGCTTCTAGAACCAGCTGTGTGGGTTGAAGTTCAGCTGCCTGCTAACCGGCCCTGTGACCTTGGGCAATTTACTTTGCTTCTTTGGAGCCTCAGTTTGCTTATCTGTAAGATAGGACCTGTAATATTTAAACTCCTAGGATTGGCATGGGGCTTAAATTAGTTAATACACTCAAAAGCCAAGCACAGAACCAATCGCATGGCAATTGCACTTGTTATGCTAAGGTCTGCTCATATCCCCTGGCTCATTTCATTGCTTGCCCTTTCCAGTCACGGTCAGAGGAGGAGAGCTACGCATCTCCATCTCATTCATGTGCTGGTTCACTTGACTGTTTCCTTGCTTGGTTGTCAGGCATTTTGCTTCCTCCTTCCCTATTCCTTTTCTGAAATACATAACGAGCTCTACCACCATTCACTGCCTCCTTCGTTTCCCCCCTTTACTGTGTTTATTCTCTTCAATATTATAAGTTTCTTATGATTAAAATTTTAAATTCCCATTATTCTCCCAGGCTATATATTCATAGTTTTGTTAGAATGAAAAAGGTATTTGGGGCCACTTAGGATTTTAGATACATTCAGTTAAGCTGAAACTATCAGTAGCACTGGATACCTCTTGTGAAGATAATCGCTACATTGTATCTACTCTCCACAGGTTCATGGCTTTCTATTTCTGTTGGGGGAGGTTTGTGGTAGGAAGCTCCATTCTCCCCTGGTCCCTATTTTTTCAATTCAGCTTTTACCCAGCACCGATCTGTGCTGAGCCCGGGATGATTAATGGGTATGCAGCCCTGCCCCGGGTGAGTTGCTGTTCTGGCCCCGAGCCTGAGTATACTGACCGTTAACCATCACCCAGTGGGATCTGGACTGAGCAGTCTCATGGGAATCCCAACGAGAGAGCAGAGCTCCAGGGCCACCCCAGAGATGAAAGGAGAGGAGAGGAGATGGCACCCCAAGGGGAAACTTCCTGATTTGTCCTGGTGTCGTGAAGTTCTTTCATTGACTATCTTTTTCAAAATTCAGAGTGTTCTCTGGTTTTGTAGGTACAGCCAGAGAGGGGAAGGATGGGCCAACGAGTGTGTGAGAAGGATGCCAGCCTGGTGCTCTGGTGCAGATGGACTTCTCCAACCCCCCGGTGAACCCTCCAGTGCACAGATGCAGGCTCCTAGGATGATGGTGATTGTAGCAATAGTGGCTAGTTTCTGAATACCTACTATTAACTGTCAGGCACTGTGCCAGGCAGGGAGAGAAAACTGATTTCAGACATTGACAGAACCGAGATCACACAAACCCCCTGGGGGCCTGGCACGGGCACCAGGGAGCTTACAGAATTCCACACTGAGCCTTAAAAGCGAAAGATGAGAATTATCCTGGGAAGAGGGAGAAGGTGGAAGTACATTCATTCAATCCTCATTATTCACAGATTCTGTATTTGTGAATTTGCCGACTTGCTAACATGTATTTGCAATCCCCAAATCAATACTCTGAGGCACCTTTGTGGTCATTTTTGGATATGCATAGTGGGGGGGAAGATAGGAGCTGCTCAACATGCACTTTTCCCAGTTAAGGATGAACAAGGTGACACTCTGCTTTCTTCTTTCAGTTTCTATGCTATAAATAAGAGTCTTTCTCAAGGTCATTTGAGTGCCACTCTTTTCACATTTCCATGCTTTTTCTTGGTCATTTCACTGTTTAAGATGGCTTTCGAGTGGCGTGCCGAAGAGCTGTCCAGGGTTCCTAAAAGCAACAAGGCTCTGATGTGCTTTACAGACAAAATACGTGTGTCAGAGAAGCTTCATCTCGTCTTGAGTTTCTGAGGCTGGCCATGAGGTCAGCGTGAAAAAAATCAACAACTTATATTAAATAAGGTGCATTTACACAGAAATGCATACAGCAAAGTTACAGCTTGATCAGAGGCTGGCAGGAACGTGCGCCCGTGTGTCCCCTAGGAGTGGCGCCTCAGTGTTCGCTGATGCCGTGTCTGTGTGCCTTACAGAAGAGAAGAATGAAGAGTGCCTCTCCCCCGCCGCACAGAGATATGGACATACATAAATAAGTATATATACGTATGGTGTCCTTCTTTAAAGATGCTTTAATAATTCAGAAGAAAATTCAATGAAACATTGAAAGTCCTCCTTTATTTCCCCGTCCAGACCCCCTGCCAATAGCTCTTTCCCCATTAATAGTTTTTTGATGATTTGTTTGCAGACTCTTTAAAACAATTTTTAAAAGATATATCTATGATATTACTGACCAAAGTGCAATGATTCCTAAATCTTTTACATCAGACTCTTACATATGTTTACAGTCACCTCCAAGGACATATGCACGTGTTTGGGTTGTTTTTCAGTGAATCCAAATGAGGTGCTACTGTTTACATAATTGCTCAGTTCCCTTCTCACATGACAGCAGTGAGGCACTTTCTTTTCTTTCTTTCTTCCTTCCTTTCTTCCTTCCTTCCTTTTTCCTTTCTTTCTTTCTTTCTTTCTTTCTTCCTTCCTTCCTTCCTTCCTTCCTTTTTTTTCTTTCTCTTTCTTTCTCTATTTCTTTCTTTCCTTCCTTCCTTCTTTTATATTTAATGTTTATTTATTTGAGAGAGAGAGAGTACTGGGGGGAGGGGCGGAGGGCAAGGGAGAGAGAGAATCTCCAGCAGACTCCCCACTGATCAAGGAGCTCGATCCCAGGACCCCAAGATCATGACCTCAGCTGAGATCAAGAGTCAGACACTCAACCGACTGAGCCACCCAGGCGCCCCCATCCAACACTCTCAGTGTTCGGTACCTACAGACCTGCCTCACTCTTTTTAAGTATCTGTGGCGCCTTCTCTCATTCCCCCCCTTAGAGGGTCGTTTCGGTTGTTTCCATTTCTTGTTATTATCAACATTTTTCTTCATGACCATGGGTCCACTGGGTCCTTTTGCAGATGGGGCTTCCTCCACTCCTTGCCAGGGGCCCTCCACGGTGGGGAGACCGGGCAAAGGTTGGTGCAGAGATGGGGCTGGGCCAGAAACAGCACTCTGGTTACTTGCTGTGAGAGGAACAGGTGCCTGGGAGGGCAGGGTGGTGGAGGCTGGAGCCTCACTGGGCTCTGTGGCAGTGCGTGTGGTCCCATTCCTTAGGCCCTTGTGCAAACACCTGGCTTTGTCACTGGCTGAATAGGAAAGTCAGCCCCAAATTAGCACTAATGTGAGGGCGTTTAACCCTCTGTGAGGGCCCTTTGACAAAGCACAAAAGGACTTTTTCAGGGGCTGGGCTGTCCAGCCCAAACAGGTCTGACTTGGAGACACATGCCCAGCAGGAATGCCATGTCCTAGGGAGACCCAGCAGCTGCCCTCTTCAGGTAACCCAGCAGAGGGATTTTGACCACAGCCCCCACCCCCCAACACTGGTCCTTGCTCCCAGGAGCATGGCAGACTGGGGCCACCATGCAACGGGACAGGGTCTTACGGCCAGTTAGCCCTTGGATATCAGACAGGCCTTCAGATCCTCAGTTCCCTCGTCCATAAAATGGGGAGGACAATAGTAGGAACCTTAAGAGTCTGTCAGGAAGGTTAAGGAGAGGATGCCTGGTCACCTGCTCAGGGAGGCCCTTCCTGATCTCGCTACATAGAATCCCAGCATCCAGCCCCACGTTTCCTTCCTAGTTTATTTTCCTCCCTAACACCTCTCACCTTGCCTGCTGCAGGTCAGCGCCTGTCTGTCCCAGCCTAAGCCCCTTCAAGGCAGAGCTTCCTCCCTCTTGTTCACGGCTGCCTCCCCGGGGCTTGATGCACCACCTGGCACCGAGCAGGGCTGAAACAGGCCGGCTTCGGTGGCAGTGACTGCTGGTGGCCTCACTTTCCAGGGCACACCAGCAAGCAGCTTCCCAGTGCTGGGCCCTGCTTCTCAGCATTACCACCCTCCTCAGCTTGTAAGCTGGGAAAGAGAACTGTTTGGGCCCCTGAGAAGCCACAGCCGAGGGCTGGGCCCTGCCCCCAGGTTTTCTTGGCATGGAGTGTGTGCACACAGATGTGCGCGCATCTGTTGGCACGTGTGTCTCACTGGCTTCCCTTCAAGGTGGGAGGCCGACAGGGCCACATTGTACATCGGAGGCTTCCCTTCCTCTCATCACGGAGACAGGCTGTCACTGCCATGAGGGAAACGGCCTGCTGCGTCTCCCCGGGCGTGTAGCGGCCTGCATGCTCTCGGGGTCCAGGGCAGCGTGGGTGAGGCCGTGGGTTGGCCCATCCCCACGGCCTGTGCTTCAGAACAGGCCTGCCTGGGCCTGCCCACCCCTAATCTGACCACAGAATCGGGGAACTGACTGAACCCCTAGTTCAAGGGGAGCCCTGCCGTGGGCCCCAAGCTGCAGGGCACCCCAGCCTGAACTTCCAGGCTCCCGCCACAGTCTCCTTGGCCTCGGCCCAGCTTTTATCCCACAAGATGCCAAGTCCAAGGGCCTCCCATGTAGGCGTGGGAGGCTTTAGACCTGCTGGCCATCTCCTGATTCTGGAAGAGACACTGACGTTCCCTGAGGGCCGGCTATAGGTCAGGTGTGTGTGTGGGGAGCTGGGGATGGAGGGTCAGGCCATGCAGACCCAGCTGTCCTCTGTGGAGCTGCGGGTCTGGGGCTGAAGAGGCAGGCATTACATAGCCAGAGTTCCTTCAGTCACAGCTGGGATGAAGCTGGGGCAGGAATGACAAAAGGCTGTGGGCACTCCTGCTGGGCGTGGACTAGGCTGGCAAGGAAGGGATAACATTGAAGCTGCAGCCAGAAGGATTGTTGCTGTCAGTCAGGTGGAGGCGCCTGGGCTGGGGTGGATTGAGGTGAATTGTGTCTCCAGAAGAGAGAACAGCATGTGCAAAGGCCCAGAAGCAAGCCTGCCCACAGAGTGCTTTCATGCACACTGGATAACCCCCCCCCCCCCGGCCCCAAGAGGAAACATCTTGTCTTGCAGATGAGGAAACTGAGTCTTGAGGAGGTTTTGTAACTTACTGGGGCTCCTTAGCCGCGCCCGTAGCCTGTGGTGGTTTCCTGGGGACTCGACGCGAGTCACGCACCCCTCCAAAAACTGGTCCCATTGACCTATGGAAAATGTTCCAAAAGGCTCTGGATTTCTGGGGAAGAACCTCATCAGGGAGGAGAGTGTGAGTGGGAAAGAGCCAAGCCCACTTCCAAGGTTATCGGGAAGACAATTCCGGGATCTGAGCATCCGTTCCCAGCCTGGTTCCTCCTTGGGTGCTGTCCCATCTGATCCACCTTCCCAGGATGAGTCACAATGCAAAGTAGGCCAGATGTATGCAGGTAAGTAAATAAACCAAACATGTAGCCCAATTCCCTGCTCCTGCAGGAAGCAGCTCCATCGGGTTTCCAGGTAAAGCCAAGTGTGTCTTGTGATCACAGTGAATCACACAGTTGATTTTCCCTGTGTTCCCGAATGAGGTCAGCTCGAAGAGGCAGCACAACAGCAGGGGGAGTAAACAGGAGGTATTCTCTGCGACTCCTGGCACAGGTCTCAGTGAGGCAAGGGTCACTCACTGTGGCTTCTTGCTCCACGTTTGTTTCAAAGTTCTGTGAGATGGGGCGCCTGGGTGGCTCAGTGGGTTAAGCCTTTGCCTTAGGCTCAGGTCATGAACTCTGGGTCCTGGGATTGAGCCCCGCATTGGGCTCTCTGCTCTGCAGGGAGCCTGCTTCCCCCTCTCTCTCTGCCTGCCTCTCTGCCTACTTGTGATCTCTCTCTCTGTCAAATAAATATATAAATAAAATCTTTAAAAAAAAATTTCTGTGAGATGCTCCTTCGTCCCATGGTCAACAGCCATGGCCTGATGTCTGGGCTGGAAAAGGTGAGGTCTTTTCTGAGAGCTTTAAATGGCATTCTCCGTGCTCCCTGACAGGCACAGGAGGACCATGACTGGGGCCTCCAAGTGGTAAGTGAGGCTGCGGCCCCACCTGTCCCCATGTAGCCACACCTACCTGGGTGAGCAGGTGGGTGAGTAAGCAGGCATGAGACACCCATCTGTGTAGGGAACTTGTGCAATCCCCCATTTGCCCAGGAGAACCTGCTACCTACTGCAAATCTCGGCTGGGGTGGGGGATGTCCCAGGCTTGCCAGGGGTCCAAAGGCTTTTGGGAAGCAGCCCAGCAGGAATGTCTGGTCCAAAGGGTAAAAGTGACCCCCACCCAGCTTCAAGAATGGGGTCTCACCCCTTCTCCTGTATCCATTCAGAAGTTGAGGAGGGCAGTGGGGGTGGGGGAGGATTCTGGAGACATTTGAAAAAATCGTTCCAGAAACAGTTGCTTGAGACCTTCTAAAACGGGGCCCATGTTGAGGCAAGGTAATTTGCCCAAGGTCACATGCTGTCACATGGGGCAGGGGCAGGACTGGACCTGGGTTTGGACAGGCTTCTGAGCCCTCTCCTACCTTTGGATCAGTGTATCTATACCTGCAGTTGTATACGTATGGAAAAAACGTCTGGAAGCATGCACATCAAAATGACTATTTTTTACCAGTCATATTAAAAGGGGGGTGTGGGGGTGTGCTTTTACTTTCTATGTTTTCTCATTCATCTATTGACTCATTTTCCCCCCACAACTTTTATTATATCTATATTTTACACCCATACTTTCATGTTTGGGGATAAGTGAAAAGATGTTTTTAATGTCGTGCTCCAATCTGGCAGTGTTTACCAATGGCTCAAGCCATCCTGAGGAAATGTTGCATGTAGTCAGGGAGGTACAAGGCTGTGTCTAGGGTTGCTGCTCTTGAACCCACTATTTTATCATCTTATGCACAGATGACACATTCCAGATATGGTAAAACTGTCTCTGGGACATTACACAGCCTTTCAGAGTAGAACTTTCAAAGAATACTCAAGGACGCGGGAAGACATTAATGATGTTGGGTTAATTATAGGAAAAGGATATGAAATTGCAGGAGTATGATGCTGACTGTGTTTTTTAAAAATTCTATATAGGAAGTACTAGAAAAAATGCAGTAAGTATTTTTTTTTAAGATTTGATTGATTTATTTGACAGAGAGAGAGATAGTGAGAGAGGGAACACAAGCAGGAGGAATGGGAGAGGGAGAAGCAGACTCCCGGCAGAGCAGGGAGCCCGATGTGGGGCTTGATCCCAGAACCCTGGGATCATGACCTGAGCTGAAGGCAGAGGCTCAACAGCTGAGCCGCCTAGGCACCCCTGCACTAAGTATTAATACCAATTATCTTTGAGTGGTGGAGTTTTGGTGATTTCAAACTTCTTTCTACTTTTATTTACTTTTTTAAAAAAGATTTTATTTTTTATTTGAGAGAGAGAGAGCATGAGCAAGGAAAGCAGCCAACAGACTCCCACTGAGCAGTGAGCTTGATGTAGGACTTGATCCCAGGACCCTGAGATCATGACCTGAGCAGAAGGCAGACACTTAATGGACTGAGCTACCCAGGTGCCCTTTTTTACTTTCTTTCTGCAATCAGCACACATAGAACTTTTCTGATCAGACATAGCAATAATAAAACAACTAACGTTTACTAGTGTTTACTGTTTACCAGGCACTGTGCAGAGCATATCGTGTGTATCATCTCATTCATCTTCACAACAAGCCTATGAGTAGGTCAGAGAGAATGAGTTACAAATGTTAAGTCATTTGCCCATCAACACCCAGCTGGTGTGTGGTGAGGTCGAGTCTGAGAGCAGAGGCCAGTCCCAAACACTATAATTTCTATTTTTCTTTGAAATAAGAATGGTGCTCCCAGGGTTGGCTCTTATTCATTGTGCTCATTAGAGAGTAAGACCTGAAGCAGGGCTGCATTGTACAGTTGCACAGGTTGTGGTCTGCACAAGAGAGCATGTACTCTGTTTGCTAGGTTGTGAGACTGGGCAAGGAGCCGTATCCACCTGAAGGAAATGGTGCCTTTTTGTGGAAATGCAAACTAAAACTGCAATGGGACACTACTACATACCTGCTAAGAACAGTAGAGAGACTGGCAACAGCAAATGTTGATAAGGCTGGGAAGCGGCTGGATCTCTCATTCATTGCTGGTGGTAATATAAATTGATAAAACCATCTCTGGCAAAGAATTGGTCAGTTTTCTATAAAACAAAATATATACCTACTCTGTGACCCAATACTTAAGACTTACATGCCTTAGTATTTACTCAAGTTGTAATAAAAGCATATTTTCACAAAGAGGCACATATATAAGAATGTTCATAGCATCTTTTCCAGGAGAAGCAGCCTGGTGTCTATCACTAGGAGGATGGATAAGTAAACTATGGTATATTCTTACGATAGAACACTACCCTATAAAAAAGAACAAATTACTGATATGAATAACAACACGGATAAACCTCAAAAATATTATACTGAGTGAAAGAAACCTTACATCAAAGGTATATATTGTATGGTTCCATTTATATGAAGTTCTAGAACAGGCAAAACTAGTGTATCATAGAAAATATCAGAATAAGGGTGGCTAGGGGGGTTCAGTAGGTTAATTGTCTGCCTTCGGCTCGGGTCATGATCCCGGGGACCTGGAATAAATCCCGCATCTGGCTCCCTGCTCAGCAGGGAGTCTGCTTTTCCCTCTGTCCCTCATCCTGCTTGTGTTCTCTCTCTCTCTCAAATAAATAAATAAATAAAATATTTAAATTTTTAAGAAGGAAAATATGAGAACAGTAGTTGCTTAGGGGTGTGCAGAGAAAGAGTACTAACTGGGAAAGGACATGAGGGAAATTTTTGGGGTGATGGGAATGTTCTATATCTTGACAGGGATTAGGGTGACATGTGGGTGCATTTGTCAAAACTTGATAACTGGGCACTTAAGATTTGTACATTTCATCATATCTGTATTTTACACCCAAAGGACAAAAGTCATGAAAAATCCTAAAGTCTTTAATAATATTTATGCTGAAATATTTAGGGGAAGTGTACAGATGTCTGCAATTCACTTTGAGATGCTCAATAAAAGGGACCTAGTCATGAATGGATAGAGAGATGGCTTCAGATGAAAGAAAAGCAAGTGTAATAAAAGTTCATAGTAAGATCTGGGGGGTAGATTTGTGGGAGTTTACTGTAAAATTCTTTCTGCACTGCTGTATGTTTGAAAATGTGCCAAATAAAATGTTGAAAAACACACTTGCTACACACAAGCACAATATTGCATGGAAGAAGGCAGAGATGAGAGAACACGTGATGTGTGATTTCATTCAAAAGGAAACAGACGGGATCCACTGATGAGATTAGAAGTCAGGATAGTGGTGGAGGCGGAGGGCCCAAGGGGTGTCCCGGGAAGGGTTGGTTCTGCTTCCTCATTTAGGTGCTGATTGGAGAGTTCAGTTTGTGAAAATTCATGACTGGTTCACTTTTCTGTAATGTCTATTATTCTTTTATGAATATATGTGTATTATACTTGAAGAAAATTAACTTCAAAAAGACTTTCAATGTGGGGCATCTGTGTGGCTCAGTCGGTTAAGCGTCAAACTCTTGGTTTTGGCTGGGGTCCTGATATCAGGCCCCTAAGACTGAGCCCCACATTGGGCTCCCTGCTCAGCAAGGGGGCTGCTTTTCCCTCCCCCGCTCCTCCCCCAGCCCGCACTCTCTCTTTCAAATAAATAAATAAAATCTTAAAAAAAAAAAAGACTTGCAATGTTACCAACCTGCTTTAATCAATATATGGTAATACTTCCCCCATTTATCCTGCTTCCGACCTTAATTCTTCCCCTCTTCCCCAGGACCCCTCTCTCCCCATCCTCAGTCAGGACAGCCACTATACCTGACTCTGAAACTCATTCTCCTAGGGTCTATGCCACATAGTGGAGCACATAAAATCAAAAGGGAAACTCCTAGTTTGTGGGACGGAGAAATTTGCGTCCAAATTCTGATTCTGCCACTTGCTAGCTATATGCTCAGGATTTGGAGTGACACGTGTGTATGCATTTGTCAAAACTTAGTAACTGTGCGCTTAAGATAATAACCTTCATGAGTCTCAGTTTTCTCATCTGTTAAGAGGCATAATAATATATGGAGTGAGGTTGGGATCAAGCGAGACAACACATATGTCTTGCCTGGCCTAGAGCCCATCACAGATGCTCACTAAACGTTCAGTGAAATGAAACGAAAAGGTGGCTTCAGTGCTGTTACCCTTCCCCTTCTGTCCATACTGGAGGTGGGGGTGGGGGGTTCCAGCAGGAAGGGCCTGGGGCTTGACTGGGTCCCTTTGAACCCCTCAATTTCAACTACTCTGAGCCAGTTTCCTGATCTACACGTCGGACCTCCTGATCCCTGCCTGACAGAGTGGCCATGAGGGATGGATGGCCGTGAGACTCGTTAGCTTGAAGACCTCAGGGGATTTGGGGTTCCGGACCTCACTGTGGCTCTGGCTCATCTCTCCTCAGGCTTTTGGGCCAGTGCGCTGCCATCGTGAGGATGGGACATCATAGGGTGGCGATGGCGCAGGGGTCCCCCTGGGCAGCAGCTGGCTCTGCACGGCGGTCATTGACACTGTTAAGCTGGTGGCTGCCCTTTGGTGAGTCACATGCCACCCAAAAGCAGTTATCTGCCCATCACCGCACAAAGGCGGCTCTGTTCAAGCCCAGAGAGGTGCGTGCTCAGGGCGCCGGCAAAACCAAGGGCTTCCTCTGGGCTGCAGGCCAGGCCCTGCCCCGAAGGTGGGCCCCAGCTCTCTGAAGCCATCTGCCAAGCCCAGGATCGACAGGATGTGCTCATTCCTGAGCTTCAAGCCAGATGCTCTTCCACCTGCCCACCCAGCACTTAGCCAGGGCCCGGTAGGCTTTCCTAGGGGCCGTCAGTCATTCTGTTATGCAGTAGTGGCAGCAAGGAACCCCCCAGACAGAGAGTCAGCCTGACCCCTGACCCAGAGGGAGGGGTGCGGGCAACCAAGCGGCACCCAGGAAACTTACATTAGAGAGGATCGCTGTAAGGGCTTCATGGCAAGGCAGTGTGCCAAGGCATTATGTACTTCTTGCATTTGGTACTATTATTATCCCATTTCTCAGATGAGGAGATTAAGGTTTGGAAAGGTGAGGTAACTTGCTCTGGAATCCAGATGGGGTGACCCTGGAGAGCCCCTGCTCTTACCTGCACTTATGATAACACCATAGTGATGATGACAATGACCCCTAACATTTACTAAGTACAAAGGATTTATCAGGTACCATGCTATTCACTGTGCATACATTGTTGTTTGCAGCCGCTGGAACGACCCGATGGAGTAGGTATTATGATTATGCCCTGTTTTATGGCAGAGGAAGCCAAATAAAGAAATGATGGCTGGACTGAGCCTTGGAGAAGAACCAGACTTTATTGCATACCTTCTCGATAGAGCTGGGCTTTGGGACCAGTGTGTTCATGCTGATGATCTCATTTGCTCCACAGCACCAGTAAAAGGTAAGCATGAATTCTCCCATTTTCTAGATGAGGAAACTGAGGCTCAAACACTTAAGTAACCCATTACACAGCTAAAAGTACTCAAGTAAGGGCTTAAACCCTAGGCAGTCCCCCAAACCCCTACTCCTATGTCCCACCAGCATTGCTTTTTTGTTTAAAAAAAAGTTAACATTTTTTTTTAGAATAGAAATTGTTTTATAGATTATTTCTGTTTTAAAAATAAATGCGTCTTGACTGTAAACAAAAAAACTCAACATTTTGATGTAGCCCATGGGATGCTTTGTTGGATCGGTCAGAAGCAAGTGCGATTCTTGATCTTGGGGTCGTGAGTTTGAGCCCCATGTGGGGTGTAGGGATCACTTAAAAGTGAATAAACTTGAAAAAAACATTTTGATGTATCCCTTATAAACATGCATGTATACATTTGAGAGTGTATAATGAGTGCGTGCGTGCATGTGTGTGTGCATGCACCTTTGGAAACAGGAGTTTAGAAAGGGAGAATCATGACCTACTAGCTTGAAACCCACCCTTTCGCCTTAGCCTGCTGCAAACATTTTAATGTGCTAACAGGACAGTAATAATAACTTCATTCTTTCAGCAAAATATTTATGATATCCACAAATATTTTCTAGGCACTTTCTCTAGGCACTGAAAATATAGAAATGAGCAAAAGAGACAAAGTCTCCTCCTCACTGGAGTTATCAGGCCCTAAATCACAAAAATAAAAATAAAATGTTTATTTCTGACAGGGCTATGAAAAAACCAATATAATATGTTGGGGGCAACATTTGAAAGGAGGGTCATGAAAGAAAGCCTTTTCTGAGGAGGTAACACTTGAACTGAGGCCTGAGTGATGAGAATGCACCAGGCTTGGACTGGATCCAGGTAGAGGGAACAGCAGGTGCAAGGGTTCTGGGGTGAGAACAAGTTTGGTCTGTTTCAGGAACAGCAGGGAGGCTAGTGTGGCTGTGCAGAGTGAGAGCTCAATATATATTTGGAGAGATGGGCAGGAGCCAGATCTCAAGGAGCAGTTTGCATTTTGCTTTAAGTATCATGAGCTGATTGAGATGTTTGAGAAATAAGATGGGTGTGCTTGCTTGGTGCGGACTAGATGATCGGGGTCCATGTGCAGAAGAGAGGAGACCAGTTGCAGGATGCCAGGTGGTAGGCACCAGCAGTGTAGCATTAGACATGGCCAAGCACTGGAGGGATTCAGACTTAATTTTGAAATAAGTCAACAGATGTAAGAGGTAGAGACCAGGGAGCTCAGGGACAGCTCAGAGGCTGCTGGTAATAGCAAGTTCTTTACTGAGCACTGACTACTTCCAAGAACTGTGCTAAGCCTGTGTACAGACAGACCTTCCCTCTGTGGTTCCCCAAAGCAGGTCTACAGTCCCCTGCATCAGCCTCCCTGAGCGGCTTGCTGGAAATACAGGGATTTGTGTCCTTATTTCCGGGATTCTCGTTTGACGCCTCACTTGGGGACACCAGAACTCATGTACTCATCCAGCAAGTCCACATGTTTTACATTTGGGAAACTGAGGCCTTGGGAGAAAAATGGCTTGAAGAAGCTCTCGGGTTTTCCTGACTTCACACTGGGACATGTGAGTGCTGTCGTCATGATGCCAGCAAGAAACAAAGCGCCATGTGGTTTTTTGGGGGAGTTTGTTTGTTTTGTTTTCATGCACGATTTTTTTAAAAAATTATTTTTAAAATTTTTATTTTATTTTAAAGATTTTATTATTTTTTTAAAGATTCTTACTTATGTATTTATTTGACAGACGGAGAGCACAAGTAGGCAGAGAGGCAGGCAGAGAGAGAGAGAGAGGAGGAAGCAGGCTCCCCGCCAAGCAGAGAGCCCAATGCGGGAATTGATCCCAGGACCCAGAGATCATGACCCGAGCCGAAGGCAGAGGCTTAACCCACTGAGCCACCCAGGCGCCCTAAAGATTTTATTTATTTATTTGACAGACAGAGATCATAAGTAGGCAGAGAGGCAGGCAGAGAGAGAGAGGAGGAAGCAGGCTCCCTGCTGAGCAGAGAGCCCGAATCGCGGCTTGATTCCAGAACCCTGGGATCATGACCTAAGCTGAAGGCAGAGGCTTAACCTACTGAGCCACCCAGGTGCCCCAAGATTTTTTTTTTTTTTAATTTGAGAGAGAGAGCACATGAGAGAGCATGAGTGGGAGGAGGGACATAATGGGACATAATTTCTGTCATAAAGGGAGGAGAGGAAGAGGAAGAAGCAGACCCCCTGCTGAGCCGGGACCCAGATACAGGGCTCAGGGGCTCCATCCCAGTACCCCAGGATCCTGACCTGAGCCAAAGGCAGACGTTTAAACTGAGCCAGGCACCCCTCACAGGTGCTTTTAATAGCTGCCAGGAGCTCGACTCGAGGCGTTGCTGGCACCAAACCCAGTCTTTCCTTTTCATCTTCATTTTCACCACTTCAGGGTGTGCGGCGGACGTGGGTTTAAAACCAGGGGCTTGCAAATCCTTTCTAGATGCAGCCAGAGAGCAGGCTACCTCATCAGCAGTTCAGTGGTAATTGGTCACACGAATCACTGAGTGCTCACTGTGGGCCCCGTCCTTACGAAGGGCGCCGAGCACATCATCTCCTCTCTCCCTCCCCGTGAGCGTGGGCTGGAGATACTCACACCGCCCTCGTTCCCTCCCTTCCTCCCAGGATAGCCATCGTGGGGAGGCAGAGATGCTATCGGTGATCATGTATCTCGGGCCTTTGCTCCTATTTTGATAATGAGGCAGTGGCTTTTGCCCCATGCCCGGGGCCAAAGCCAGCCTCGGGGCCTCTCCCTCTCTGGGGGGTTTGACGCCTCTGGTAGCAGCATCTGATCCATGGCCTCGCTCCCTGTGGTCAAGAATTGGGGTGGGGCAGTAGGTGTCTGTGGAGGGAGAGAGAGAGGAAAGCCTGAAGCATGAATCAGGCTCTCGTTCCGGGGAAGTCTGCCTCACCATGGAGGCATCCAAGAGGTTGGCATGACTGTTGAGGCTGGAATCTGTTGTATCCACCGTGATGACACTTTGAGGGAGGTTTGGTGGTCACGTGGGGTGTGTTTTCTTCCCCACTGGCCTCCCACAGTCTTCTACTCCGAGCCTGGCTGTCGCTGGGGAAGGGGGCAGAGAGCTATTAAAGAGGAATGTTTGGGGTGTGAGCCCTTCATCTGGGGACTCCTCTGTTTAACCACTCATTGGCTCATCTGCCTGGCCATCTGTCTACCCGCCAGTCTATCCATCCATCATCCATCCGTTCTTCTGCTCATCCATCCAGCAAATGTCCATTTCCAAGGCACTCTTGAGAGTATCAGGGATACACGGAGGAGTAAGACACAGACACTGCTTTCAGGAACTTACAGTCTCATAAAGGAAACAGAAGTAAACTGACAATAACCATACACTTGGAGAGTAGTTTCTGGGGGACCTACTAAGATGTGCTGAACAACTGTGGTTGAATTACTCAGAGTGAGTGTGGCCTCTGAAGGCACATAGTCTGGGCTCAGATCCAGCTCTATACATTATTACCGCATGACCTTAGCTAAGTCACTTCACTTTTCTGAGCCTCGATCCCTTCATCTGTAAAATGGGGATAATTGTAATACCTATTTCATCAGGTTGTTCTGAGGATTTTTTAAAAAAGGTTTATTTATTTTTATTTTAAGGAGAGAGAGTGTGCATGGGTGGGAGGAGGGGCAGAGAGAAACTCTCAAGCAGACTCTGCATTGAGCATGAAGCCCACGTGGGGCTCGATCCCAGGACCCTGAGATCATGACCCGAGTTGAGTCGGACACTCAACCGACTGAGCCGCCCAGGCGCCCCCAGTTGTGAGGATTAAGGAACCCTGCGTGTGGAACGTAATGCTGGTGTGTAGTAGGTCTGCAACCATTGGCTATTTCCTTTCCCTACAGATAGAGTTCTGTCATAAAGGGATGTAGCATATAGTGGGGAGAATGACCATGTGTTCAGCCCTTACTATTTGCCAGATGTTGTGAAATGCTTGTTTATTTTCACATGTAGTCTGTGCAAGACTGGAAGAAGACTTTGGTCATCCTATCTCAGAGATGAGAAAACTCAGGACTAGAGAGCCAAATGCTTGCTCGCATTTTCACTGCTAGAAAGTGGTTAAGCCAGGATTTGAACCCTGGTTTCCCATACTTCAGAGCCCACATGCAGACACCAGGCTTCAGTGCCTATACACAGCTGCCCATGGTAGAAGGATATGAGTACTCTTATTAAGGTCCAAGCATCTTATTCCAGACACATAGAGTTTCTCTGGATTTCTTGCTGAGAGTAGGGTTTGACCCCAATCCAACCATCACATAGGAATGGCAGGTGGTAATTGTGGGCATCCCAGCCAGAGAGCATAGTTTGGGACAAAGTGCGAGCAGGAAAAAGAACAGTGTATTTGGAGAATAATCTCAGAATGATAAATTTACGAAACTTGAAGTCATTTGAGTCCAAACCCATCACCTCACAGATGCCTGTGAGGAGGCCCTGAGAGGAGCAGGGTCTGGCCCTGGGCCACATGTAGTGAGCAGCAGCGCGGGGGTCAGCCCAGCAGTGGTGGGACACAGAGTCCAAGACAGATGAGGCTGGGATCAGATCATAAAAGACCTTATATCTGAGGAGTTGGGAGTCCATCCTATAAGAAGTGGAGAGCTGTAGGGGCACCTGGATGGCTCAGTTGGTTGAGCATGTGATTCTTGATTTCAACTCAGGTCATGATCTCAGGGTAGTGAGTGTGCCCTGAGTCAGGCTCCAGGCTGGACACAGAGCTGGCTTAAGATTCTCTCTCTCTCCCTCGCCCTCTGCCCCTCTCTACCCCCTGACCTTTGCATGCCCTCTTTCTCTCTTTCTCCCTCAAAAAAAAAAATTAAAAAATAAAATAAGATAAAATAAAAAGTGGAGAGCTGTTGAAGGTACTTAAACAGGAATAAATCTTGGTCTAACAATGGCAGAGCTGGAGGGGCTGCACACCCAAGGGAAAAGAATCCTGAATGGGATTCCAGGGGACCATTGGCCTCTGGGGATCTGAGCTATTCCATCTGATCTGGAGCTCTTGACCATGGGCACTGGTCTGCCTGACCATCAAACAAATAGGTATGTCTGAGGATCAACATTCTAACAAGGTGGTTGGATTTTCTAAATTTAGCCCCCCCCCCTTATTAAATGCCTTCATAGAACCCTGTATTTTTTCCTTTAGGACACATACCACAGCTGTGCCTTTAAAACTAACTGTGAATGTCTG
Organism: Mellivora capensis; assembly: GCA_004024625.1. NCBI lineage: Eukaryota > Metazoa > Chordata > Mammalia > Carnivora > Mustelidae > Mellivora > Mellivora capensis. The sequence continues at coordinate 49,669 of PISX010001538.1, read as the reverse complement.
CCTTCGTGGTTAGATGCTGGGAACTGTCTCCTATTTGTTCAACACCAAAGTTCCTGGCACTTAGCAAAGGACTGGCATAGAAGGGCTGAATCAATGAATAAAAATCAACAAAAATTTATTCATTTTGGAATGAATGAATGAATGAATGAATCAATCAATCAACCAATCACTAAGTTCCACTCTATCGCTTTCCAGGTAAAAAAGCCATGGAGAGCAGCAGTTCATTCACTCAATCTGGCACATATTTCTTGACCACTTACAAGGTACCAGGAGATCTAGTGAATATAGCGATCAAGCAGATGAGGTTCCCGTCCTCATGGAGATTGAAGGAGGAAACAGACAAGAAGGCAGTTCTGTTAGACAGGCAGTTCCCTGTCTTCAGAACAAGGTTCCTCTTGGAAACAGGCAAGACTGGCCAGAAATGCCTCTATCTCCTTATTCAGACTTTATCCTTCTGCCCCCACTCTACATTTTGAAGGTATTGATTTAAATGGATATGCAATACCATTTATTTGATTTAAATGGATATGCAATACCATTTATCTCAGGCATTTTCTGAGATCATCAGGGCGTGACTGATTTGAAGCCACCAACAGGGTTCGTGGATTGCATATCTGGCTCATGTAGGACCAACCAAGATAGGAAAGCCTGGGGAGCCCATACCAACTCAAAGGTCAAACTCTCCTTGGAGAGGCAAACAGAACTGCAGACATTGTCATTGTTTTAATTTGCATTTCCTTGCTTATTAAAGAAGTGAAGCATCTTTACATACATCTCTTGACCCCTTAGGTTTCCTCCTTTGTAAAATGCTTGCTCATAGCTCTCATTTTTTTCTGTGCCCCCCTCCTCCTTTTGAACAGAAGGAAACTAACAGTGAAAAAAATCAAATGACTTGCCTAAGGTCAGATAACTACATTTCCATAAAATTATAGAAACTGTGTTATATATTATATGGTGTCTAGCTCAAGGTAGGCACTCAAGACTTGCTTGTTGAACTGAATTTATTTACTTATTCTAAAATATTTTATGTATTTATTTGAGAGAGAGAGAGCATGAGCAGGGGGAGAGGCAGAGGGAGAAGGGGGAAGCAGACCCTCACTGAGCTAGGATTCCAACATGGGGCTCCATCCCAAGACCCTGTGATCATGACCTGAGCCAAAGGCAGATGCTTAACCAACTAAGCCACCCAGGAGCCCCTTGACCTGAATTTAAATTAACATAGAAAGACCTCAAGTAAAAGGCAACATCAGGTGGTGAAAGGAGCCTGGGCTCTGGAGTCAGGTGGCCCTGGTGGGCTCTAACTCTGGCTCTGCCTGGTGTGTCCGCTGTGTGACCCGGGGCAAGCACTGAGCCTCTCTGAGCCTTGATTTCCTTATGGATGGAGATCTATATTGATACCCAGATCTATATATAGATATAGATATAGATCCCCATGTGAATCGGGGCACTGACTACAGGGCTCACTCAGTAATCATTCATTTTTCCGTCTAATTCTTTCTTGGAGGACTGTGAAACACCCAAGTGCATAGTGGTGGAGGAAGCCAAATCAAGTGGGCATGGACAGCATGGTAGGCTGAATAACTGCCCTCCGAAGAAATGTCCACTTCTAACCCCCGGCACTTGTGACTATATTGCCTGACATGGTAAAAGGGCCTTGCAGATGGTGAAGAAGCTGAGGGCGTCGAGATGGGAAGGGGATTTGGGTGGGCACCGTGTGTCCACAAGGGTTCATACAAGACAGGCAGGAAGATTGGAGATGCACGAAGAGAGATGTGAGGACGGACCAGAGCTTGTGGGGAGGACAAGGCCACGTGTCAGGAAAGTAGCAGCCTCTAGAAGCAGAAAAACCGAAGGAAACAGATTCTCTCCCAGAGCATGGGAGGGAGCTCGGCTGCACTGATGTCTTGATTTAGACCCAGTGAAACCCATCTTGGACTTCTGACCATCAGACTGCATTTGTGTCGCTTTAAGACGCTAAGTTTGTGGTAATTTGTCACAGTGGCAATAGGAAACAAATTCAGACGGCATCTTAGAAAAATCAAGTTTCTGAAGGAGGGGAGACACACAAATTGATGGTGAAGAAGTAATCCCTCCTTTTTTTCAGTGTTTATTTTGTACCAAGCAGTGTTTACATCCCTTGTTTCAAATGATCTCATTTAATCCTCACACCACAGATAAGAACCAGTGTCCCGTTTGCCAGCGAGGAAAACAGACCCAGCCAGCGCAAATAACTCCCAAGCCAGTGGAGGAGCTGGGATGGGATCTCAAGCCCGCCTGTCGCCAAACCACCATGCTTTTCCCCCAAGTGAACGCCCAGGTCGTCTGTGGCAGAGGCCACAGGGAATCTGGAAGTTTCTGAGCTGGCGGGTCTCCACCAAGCCCATTCAACGTGCATTTATTCGCACACCTTCAGTGTGCTTCCCATGCTGGTGCAGGGGAGACCCACACTCCCTGGGGAGGCAAGATGCAGTGAGGCAGGAGAGACCCACCCGAACGATGCTGAAAGCATAAACATACCCACCTTGCAAAATACCCGGTTGTGCCAAATGCAGTGGAAAGGAAGACAGATTGGAGCTAACAGGGTGAGCTTTTGAAAGTGGAGTCTTAGCTGGGTCTTGAAGAATGTGCAGGAGTGGGGAGAGTCCACGCCAGGGCAGCACAGGGCTGGGGAAGGGGATGGGGCCTCTAGGATCCCAGCCTGGGATGTGAGTTATGGGACATGTCAAAATCACAATCCTGGGAGATCTTATGCAACTTCCTAAGACAAACCCAGGGCACCTGTGTCTCTTAGTGGGTTAAGCCTCTGCCTTCGGCTCAGGTCATGATCTCAGGGTCCTGGGATCGAGCCCCACATCATGCTCTCTGCTCAGCAGGGAGCCTGCTTCCCCCTCCCTCTCTGCCTGCCTCTCTGCCTACTTGTGATTTCTCTCTCTGTCAAATAAATAAATAAAATCTTAAAAAAAAAAAAAAAGACAAACCCGGAAGACTCCCAAAACCAGAGGGACGAAGGAGAGAAATGACTAGGCATAGGAACGGGCAATTCACAAACACATGGAAGGTTGTTCCTTCTCATAAGTCAGCAAAGGAATGAAAATTAAAACAAGATGCAAATGTTTGCCTCCCAAATCAGCCCAGATTTGAGAAGACGATAACGCTCAGTATTGCTGAGGGTGTGGTGAAACAGGCACACTCATTCATTGCTAGTAGGAGTGGAAATTAATACAACCCTTCTGGAAAACAATTTAGCAATGTCTATCAAAAGCCCTGGTATGTTTACATCCTTTGATCCTGCGTCTTCTCTTCAGGGAGGCTAGCCCACGGAATCTAAACAAAGAAAATCTTTCTATGTGAGAAACTCAACTGCGTCCTTGTCTACTCAATAAGTAACAGCCTTAAATATCCAAAAGGGGAACGTTAAATTATGGTATCTCAACCTAGTAAATAGTATGTAGCCACTAAAACGAATGGTAATAAAAGATTTCAATTGAGTTTAATAGTTTACATTGTTAAGTGAATAACACAAGGTACCAAACTACATACCCAGCAGAACAGCCATATAAAAACACAGTATTTTTTTTATTGTGGCAAAAACAAAACAAAACTAAGCCACGTAACATAAACTTACCCTCATAACAATTTTTAAGTGTACAGCGCAGTTTTATTAACTGTCCGCCCTTGTTGTACAAAGAGATCTCTAGACTTTTCCATCTTGCACAACTGAAACTTCATACCCATTGAACAACTCCCCGCTTCCCCTCCCTCCAGCCCCTGGCATCCGCCGTTCTACTTTCTGCTTCTATGAGTGATTACATTAGATCCCTCATGTAAGTGGACTCACGTGGCATTTGCTTTTTGTGATTGACTTATTTCACTTAGCATAATGTCAAAGTATTTTTAAGATGATATACTCTCTTGGGAATGTAAATGGGTACAACCACTGTGGAAAACAGTATGGAGTTTTCTCAAAAAGGTAAAAATAGAAATATCACAGGATCCAGTAATTCCATTACTGGGTATTTGCCCAAAGAAAACAAGACACTGACTCAAAAAGATCAATGCACACCCTGTTGATTGCAGCATTATTTACAAGAGGCAAGATAGAGAAGCAACCTAAGTGTCCACAGAGAGATGAATGAGTAAATAAGATGTGTTATCCATACACAGGGAATATTACTCGGCTGTAAAAAAAAAAAAAAAAAAAAGAATGAGATCTTGCCCTTTGTAGCAACATGGATACACCCAGAGGGTACTAAGTTAAGTGAAATTCGTCCAACAGAAAGAAAAATGCCATATGATTGTACTTATATGTGGCATCGAAAAAACAAGTGAATAAAGGAACAAACAAAAAGCAGAATGAGACCTATAAATATAGAGAACGAACTGAAAGTCGCCAGGGAGGAAAGAGGTGAAGGGATGGGCAAAATGAGTGAAGGGGAGTGGGAGGTACAGGCTTCCAGTTCCAGAATGAATGAGTCACTGGGAGGACAGGTGCAGCAGAGAGGATATAATCAATGGCGTTGTATGGTGACGGCTGGTGGCTAGACTTGTGAGTTATACTCACAAGTTATACTGTTATAATGTATAGACTTGTAAGTCACTATGTTGTACCCCTGAAACTAATGTAACACAGTGTATCAAATATACTTCAATAAAAAAAGATACAATTTTTTTCATCTTTTTTTTTTAACTTTTTATTTTTTTATAAACATATAATGTATTTTTATCCCCAGGGGTACATGTCTGTGAATCACCAGGTTTACACACTTCACAGCACTCACCATAGCACATACCCTCCCCAATGTCCATTACCCGACCCCCCTCTCCTGACCCCCCTCCCCCCAGCAACCCTCAGTTTGTTTTGCGAGATTAAGAGTCACTTATGGTTTGTCTCCCTCCCGATCCCATCTTGTTTCTTTTATTAAAAAAGATACAATTTTAAAAAGATATTTTATTTTATTTTTTTATAAAGATTCTTATTTGACAGACAGATCACAAGTAGGTAAAGAGGCAGGCAGAGAGAGGGGGGGGGAAGCAGGCTCCCCACCAAGCAGAGAGCCCAATGTGGGGCTCGATCCCAGGACCCTGGGATCACGACCCAAGCTGAAGGCAGAGGCCTTAACCCACTGAGCCACCCAGGCACCCCTAAAAAGATACTTTAAAAAGGACTTAAATATACCAAAATTTGTGCTTGTCTTTGGATGGGTGGTCAAAATATGATTTTAAAAAATTCTTCCTACATTTCCCTTTTTCCGAATTTTTTCCATGTATTAATTACCTTCCTAATAAAATAAGATTCATTTTTAAAAAGATGTTATTTATCATTTCACAGAGAGAGACACGGAAAGAGGGAACACAAATAGGGGGGAGTGCCAGAGGGAGAAGCAGGCTCACAGCTGAGCGGGGAACCTAATGCAGGGCTCCATCCCAGGACCCTGGGATCATGACCTGAGCTGAAGGCAGACACTTAACTGACTGAGGCACCCAGGGCCCCAGATCCATTTCTTTTCAAGGGGAATAGAAAAAGAAAGTGGGCCCAGGAAGCCTAGGAGGTAGCACATTCTCAAATTCGTCACATCAGGTAGAGCTGATAACCTGGGGCATAGGCGACCCTAGGCTCAAGAAGGGACTTTTGCCAGACATCCTGGCCTCCCAGAAAGCCAGCTGCCTTCAGGGTAGGGCCTGAGGGCAGGAACATGGAGGGTGTTGGGTCCTCCAACCTTCTCCCAGTCCGGGTACTGATTAGAGATAGGGCCAGCTGGCGCTCACCGCCCAAGACAACCCTGATTCATTCATCCCTCTTGCAGAGAATGTGAACTAGCTGTCTGCTCTTGGCTCTCTAAACCCACCCAGCCAGACAGCCCCTGGGGACTGAAAGAAGCAGAGCCCCGCCCACTGTGGGAAGAGTTAGAGGGACTGACACGGATCTAAAAAGAATTGTGGTGTGTGTGAACCAGGAAATAGGTGGAAGGAACAGAAATACAGCCACCCAGCCCTGCTTCCTGGGTCCACTGCTGTATCGGAAGTTCCTTCGGGCCCAGAACTTTTTGTCTGGCATCTCCGCCCTGCACCTCTGATTACAGGGTTGTCTGCCTTGTAGAGACTTCATAAATATTCGTTCATTGGATGAACCAAGAGCATCCTATCATTTAGGCAAAGAGCTTATTTGAGGTGTGGTGCATTCGTCTTGGGAAATCACCAAGAGGCTGGAAAGTTACAGCACTAAGCAGAGGACTGGCGGTAGGACATCTTAGATGGGGGAGCTGGAAAGGATGTAAGGCTCATCCCTGAATCCCCTATATCCTTCCACCGGGACACACTCCCACACTGCTGCCCCCCCAGCGCAACTACTCCCCAGCTGGGCGCCCCCTCCCAGCCCGAAAAGCAGGAGGAGAACACAGGGCAGTGAAGGACTGCATGAATCTTTCCGCAGTCCGATTCGGGTTGGCTGGAATATCCCCGATGTGTGACTCCCAGCTCTGCCACATGAGAGCCAAGTGACCTTGGGGAAATCAGTTATCCAATAGTCAGTGTAGCCAACAGACTACAGAATAATTATGTAGGGTATACGTCGTTTTAAAAAATTCAGCTTTTGAGGGGCGTCCAGGTGGCTCAGTGGGTTAAGCCTCTGCCTTCAGCTCGGATCATGATCTCAGGGTCCTGGGATCGAGCCCCATATCAGGCTCTCTGCTCGGCGGGAAGCCTGCTTCCCCCTCTCTCTCTGCCTGCCTCTCTGCCTACTTGTGATCTCTCTCTGTCAAATAAATAAATAAAATCTTTTTTTTTTAATTCAGCTTTTGAGTTCTTCCAAATCTGACATAAGTCATCTCATTCCCACAACAACCTATGATGAAGGGACTACTCTTCTCCCCGTTTATAGACAAAAGAAACCCTGATTCAGATTCAGAGAGGTTTAGTTCATTTCCTGTAGTCACAGGCTAGTAAGTGGCGGAGCCGGGATTGAAACCAGGTCTGATGACTCTAGGTTCTGTCAGGAGGCCAAGCTGCCTTCGGTGCACACCTACCTGCAAGGCATGGCTGAGAGGCTCAGGAATGGGCTCCTGTACAGGAACTCCAACGCACAGTATGGGTGGGCTGGTGGTGAAGACGGTCACAGGACCAGGAGAGGGGAAGGGACTGGAAAAATTCATGACCACCTACCACGCCTTCCTCTGTCCCATAACCTCCTCAGCTCCTGTGAGGGTGGTTGGCCCTCGGGCGGCCCATCCCTCTGGAGGTGGGCAGGAAGGAATTTTCCCTGCTCTGGAACCAAGAGTGGTTTCACAATGAGGGCTGTGTCTCATGGGCTCTCTGTGTCACCCATTCCATCTATCCATCCGCTGACAAGGTCACGCGCTGAGCGCAGTGTCAAGCCCCTGCCACCATTGGGGGCCCGGTTGGGTCTTGGCCCCTGTGGAGGCCGCCTATCTGCAGGGCCCTAAGGAAAGAGAGTCTAACTAGAGAAAGGCCTCTTTCAGCTACTACTGGATGTAAATAAGCACAGGTGAGAGGTCACATGCCACATTGGCTGCTGACTGACCCCACCGCACAACTCACTACACATTTGACATGGTTATTGAACAATTTCTCAGCGGGGCTGGGTGGCACAGCAGTCAGCCTACATGGGCTCCAGAATCAGACAGGTCTGGGTTGAAAGCTGGTGCTGCTCTTCCCCATTGGGTAACATTACCTGAATCACTTCAACCTTCTGATTTGCAGCTGTCACATCTGTCAGCTGTAAAATGGGGCTAATGGGAGCCACTCACAGGATTTCTGTGAGAAGCAGAGAGGTGGTCACTCATGGGCTTTGGCACAGTGCCTGGCTGTACCAGTACAGTAGATACTTCATAAATGTGCCTGCGTGTGGCCGGTGCCGGTCCTCCTGGGGGGGAGCAAGGAAATAGGGTAAGTAACAAAAAGCTTCGTCTCTGAGGATCACACATTCGGTAGGAGAGGCAGAAAAGTCCAGAGCTATACTATAATGATGACTGCGTATAACATACTGTACATCATTTAATCCTTGTCCAAGATCAGGCAACAAAAAATGTTGCAGAGGCAGGATTTGAACCCAGGTCTGGCTTATTAAATGAAAGAATGTGTGTGTGCCTGCATGAGAGAGAGAGAGAGAGAGGAGGGGTTAGGGGAGATTGACAGAGAGAATAAGAATAAGAGAGATTGATTTATTTGGAAAAAAAGGATTAGATCCAAAGTCAGGAGACCTATGAATGAATGTCTCTTTTGGATCAATTTCCCTAGTGGCTGTGTATTAGGAAACAAACAAACAAAAAGCTTTTGATAAACTAGTATGTCAATAATGTGTTGTGCACATGTCAGGTTGATAATTCTTACATATAGTGGAAGAAACTGAAACCAAATGTGGTCTTATAGATAGAAAGTTATAGACCCAAGATCTGAAACTTGGTCCAATTGTTTTAGGTCCAATTTTATTGTTTAAATAAGAATTGTGTATATACAAGTAATACAACACAACGTTTTAATATACACAGTGAAATGATTACCACAGTCAAGCTAATTAACATATGTATCTCCTCATATAGTATTTTTGGTGTATGTGGTAAGAGCTCCTGAGATCTATTCTCAGCAAATTTCTGGTATACAATATAGTATTATTAATCAAAATCACTTTGCTGTACATTAGATCTCTAGAACTTACTTGTTTTATCTGATTGCAACTCTCCAATTTCCCTCATCTCCCCGCCCCCCGCCCTGACAACTACTGTTCTACTCTCTGCGTCTATGAATTCAACTTTTTTAGATTCCACATATAAGTGAAATCATACAGTAGTTTTCTTTATGTGTTCGGCTTATTTCACTTAGCATAAAGTCTTCCATGTTCATCCATGTTGTCATAAATGACAGATCTTCTTTTTTAAGATTGATCAATGTTCATATATGTCTATATAACAATCACTTTATCCATTTGTCTGTCAACCCACATCTAGGTTATTTCTACATCTTGGCTATTGTAAATCATGTTGCAATGCACATGGGTGTGCAAATAACCCTTTATGGTACTGATTTCATCTCCTTTGTATATATAACCAGAAGAGGCATCACTGTATCATATGATAGTCCTATTTTTAATTTTTTACAAGATTTTATTTTGAGAGAGAGCACAAGGGGAGGGGCAAATGGGAAGGAAGATGGATAAGCATATTTCCCGCTGAGCACAGAGCCCAAAGCAGGGCTTGATCCCATGACCCTGAGATCATGACCTGAGCCAAAACCAAGAGTCCAATGCTCAACTGACTGAGCCACCAAACTAAACTTCCACTTTTAATTTTTTTAAAAATTTATTTATTTAATTTTTAGAGAGAGAGAGCATGAGCAGGAAGAAGGGCAGAGGGAGAGAATCTTTCAAGCGTACTCCCAGTTGAGCGAGGAGCCCAATATGGGGCTTGGTCCCTCAACCCATGAGATCACGACCTGAGCTGAAACCAAGAGTCAGACCCTGAACCCACTGAGCCATCCAGGCGCCCCATCCATTTAACCTTTCACCAATGATTAGTGATGCTGAACACCTTTTTTTATTTGCCTTTTGGCCATCTGTAGGTCTTCTTTGTATAATGTGTACTTAGGTCTTTTGCTCACTTGAAATCCAGGTTTGTTTTGTATGTATGAGTTTTTTATATTTTTTTGTATTAACACCTTATCAGAGATACGGTTTGCAAATATTTGCCCCCAATCTGTAGGTCGCCTTTCATTTTGTTGTTTCCTTTGATGTGCAGAAGCATCTTAGTTTGTTGCAGTCCCGCTGGCTTATTGCTGTTGATCTGCCTATGCCAATCTGACCTCTGTCTGTGCTCTCCCCCGGGGGTGATGCCATGCTGCCAGCCTTGAAGGATGGGAAATTCGCCACATGTCTGCCAATGTCGCAAAAGGTTGACCAATCATTCATTGTTCATCACTCCTTTTGGGGAATTGTGATCTCTGTCTGTCAAAGAAATAAATAAAATCTTAAAAAAAAAAAAAAAAAGAACAGACTATGTAGCATATCAAAGACTGTATGTTAACTCTTCCATCCTAGCGGCATGACCCTGGGCAAGTCACTCAACTACTCAGAGCACTGTTTCGTGTAATAAGAGGAAGCAGGTGGGGCTTGTGTAAGACCACAGGAGAGGAAGCCAGGCCAGGGAAGAAGGGTAGCAAACCCCTACGGACGTGGCTGCACAAAACTTTGAGATTGTCCGCCAGACTAACGCAGAGAATCTGGGGGATGCTAGCAGACTCCCCCACAGCCTGGTAGGAGACTCCCATGGCAACACCTTTTCTTCCAGAGACAGGGACAGAGGCCCAGAGGCACCACGCTTCCGGACCCCTGAGTGTGAATTTCCGGTCCCAGGGTGCACCGCGTAACTTACGCCCCATGGAAGGCTCTGATTGGTTTATCGTCCAGCCCTGAGTTCTCCTATTGGGCAGAGCCTCACGCCCACAGCCTCCCTGTTCCACCTTGATCGAGTCCGCTGAGGTGGGGTGGCGGAGTGGCGCAGCCGGTGGGTCTGTCCCCAGACCCAGCCAGCAGGGAGCCACTGCTGACAACTTTCTGCGCTGCGAGAGTGAGAGTTCACAGGTTGAGCTGGCGCATATGCCTGACTTAACGTGCCACCTCCTCAGGGTCATTTGATCCACGGATGGATTCGAGTCCATCCTTCATGTACATATTTATGAGAGGTTGGCCAGGGTGTATGGTCCATGGCCCTGGAGCAGCATTTGTGTACTCACCCCAGGGCCAAGGTGGTTGGGACCAAGGAAATTACTTCCTTTGCTCATCAATTAGAAACCTAGCTAGGACTTTGATGGATGCCATGGCTCAAGGACCAGGAAGAACATCAATAGGATGCAGGTGAAACCCGTGTCTACAAAGATTGGCCGCTTCCTTGGAGAGAGAAAGAGACATTTGCAGAAATATAATTCAAAGTGGAAAGGATCTGTGCCTCAAAAGAGATGAAGACAGGGTGTTCTGGGGCTCAGCGAAGGCTTCATGGAGTAGCACTGGAATTCTGGATCAAGGAGGAAGGAGCAGATGGCTCCTTAGGATAATGCCACTGTGGCCATCACTGAGTGTTGGGGGCGAGCTCTCTCTCTTTCTCTTTCTTTCTCTGTCTCTCAGCAGGAGGCAGGGGAGTATAATGGTTAGAAGCAGGAGTCTTGGAGTCAGTCCACTGGTCTTAAACTCCCATTCTTTAGTTTCCTAACTCTGTGACATTCCCTCACCTACCTCCTGGGGTTTTAAGGTTTGAATGAGAGTGGTTATTCCTAATTCTGAAATGGATAATCCCATGCCCACAAAGACACACAGCACAAACTAAAGAAGCCACAACATCAGGGCCGGATCTGCAGATCCTTCACTTTCCCAGACATCATCCCATTCCCCAATGGCATATGATGCTTGCATGATAAGGAGAGATGATGAAGCAGACAGACTGTGTTTACTCAGCCTCATACCCAACTGCTCACTGGTGGCCCTGGGTGATGCAGAGAAGGCTCAGGGGACGTCCTGAAGCCGTTTCCTTTCTTGCTCTGACATCGGTCAGGTTTATGATGTTGTCGCTGAGTGTGCCCTGACTTTCTTGCAGGCCTTGATCTGGTGCTGACCTTTCACTGGATCCGCTGGACCTTTCAGTGGTTGAGGAAGAGAGAGGCTGACCCCTGCCCAGTATGGCCTATCATTAAGAAGGGGTCAGCACTGAGAGACATGCAAATGTTTCCAATCCTTTAATTCTCCATGTTGCCTAATTCTTTCCCCAGGCATCTGAGGAGCAGGGGAGTCCTCTGATGTGACTCTAGCCCTTCCCCAATTTAGGCTCTAGTTTCATGATTTGGTTGGCACTCCCCTTCTAGTCGTTGTATGTCACCATATTGTCATCAGTAAGAGATTTATTTAATTAATTACTTTATTTTTAAGTAGGCTCCACACTCAGAATAAGACCAGAGCTGAGATCGAGAGTTGGACGCTTAATGGACTGAGCCACTGGGTGCCCCAGTAAGAGATGTATTTTATAGCCCCAGCAAGGAAAGAGTTGTTGGGCCTTGCTCTGCATTTTGTGCTTGCCTTTATCTTAATACTAACCCCAAAGTAATCACCTCTGCCTTTGTCCTCTGTGCTCCTCAAGGACCAACTCTGTTTCTGATGTGTTGCTGTATTCCCAGAATTGAGCACAAGGCTGCGTGCAGAGTACCATGTGAATATTTGAGCAGGGTATGGACAGATGACCAGTTCATTCCTTTGGGCCTAGATACTGGAGAGCCTACTTCCCAACAGGAAGCTGTCCCAATAAGATTTCAGCCTCTGACCGGCTCTAGGCTGTTGACTGAAATTCCCCCATTTGATAATTCATCTTTTGGGGTTTATCATTGCTTTCCATGGCTTCTTAGAGTTTGAATTCTCTTTTAAAATCGGTTGGTCAGTGGTTTTTCACCTGGGATCTGGAAAGGTTTCAAGAGGTTCACAAATCCCCCGAAACTGTACACAGAATTTTCACAGGTGAGAGGGTACCATTTTTCCTGTGGCGAGGGTTACCACTAGCTTTCATCAGATTTCAAGAGGGGTCTGGGAGGGGAAGAGGTGAAGAGGTACAGTCAGGAGGAGGGCTACACCTGGAGACTCTCTGAAGTCCCAGAACATCAGTGTCCCCCCAACTTTTATTTCACCCATCTTGTCATTGATAGAATGGGGAGAGCAGAAGTTGCCTCATAGGGTCCTTGTCAGGATTCAGTGCATTTTTGAGGTCAGATAAATTAGATTGGCTCTACTATGTCTCAGTTAAATTTTGAAGAATTCCCATTGCTCTTAAAGACTGGCCATGGTCTCCTTTCTCCTCACAAGCCTGGCTTCCTTCCACTGTGGGATCTTTGCACTTCCCTTTCCTTCTTCCTGGAGTGCTTTCTCAGATAAGCCTCTTCGCCTAGATAATTCCTGCTTATCCTTCAGATCTCCGCTCAACTATCCATTCTTCAAGGATGGCTATCCTGACCTCCTTGATCTAGAACTAGATCAGAACCTTCCTTCACGTACTCTTAGAGCAGCATGAACTGCATCTCGCTGCTGCGGTAATTTTGTGATTTTATAGCGATTCCTGTGATTCCTGAACAGATGTCTGGCACCACCCGTGGACTGTGGGTTCCAGGAAGGGAGGAACCACACCTGTTTCCCCTTCCATTTTATTCCAACACCTGGTACAAGGAGTGCACACACTAGGTGCTAAATAACGTATGTCAGGAACAACAAAACCATCTTGTTTTTGCATATTGGAGCAACCCCAGTTGCAACAGTTTCTCAAATGCTTTTTTATTGTTTCTGTAGAGTTCCCCAGGGGGCTTGTTCACCTGAATGGAGTGCGATGATCATTCTGGGTGTGGACTCTGGAAACACACTGCCTGAGTTCAAATTCAGGCTCTACCTGAATTCAGGTTCAGCCTGAACCATATGGCCCTGAGCAGTTTTATTTATTCTCTCTGTGCCTTGGTTTTCCTCATCAATAAAATGGAGGTGGAATATAGCACCTACTTCAGAGGGTGGTTGTGAAGATTTGCCAAATTCACATACAGAAACCCTGAGAGGTAAAGAGTTCTGGAAGTGGGACCCGACGGTGGCCAGCATACAACAGGTTTCCTGGTCTTTCTTTAGCTCCCTCAGGTTGGGCGTCAGGAGATGTGCGAGGGGCTGAGGAAAAGGCATTCCTGCCCCGGTGCCCACCCAGACCCGTCATGGCCAGCCCCACAGTGAGCATGCTTGACTATTGTGCTCACCAGTCATCAGTAAGACACCAAGTAGTCTAATCCAGTGGTGTATTCCTTCCAGCCTGTTCCAGCTCTCAAGAGCCCGTGTGCGCTTCTCTTCCTAACTGTGTTTTGTGATGTCAGATTGGTAGCTTAAAACCAAGCACAGAGGGAGTCTTTACAACACAGATGTCAGCAAATGCTACAAATCAGAGCCTTTTTTGTCCCTCCTGGACAAAAATGTTGTTAAACATTTAACTTCCCACCCTTGCCCCATATATATCCTGTGCCCACTCTGGAAAGATCATCGTGGTGTTTCCAAAGGGCCATGGGGTGCATATTACTCCAGTTGTCTTTAGCAAACCAGACAGCTGAACTGTGGGCATTGGCCAGCCGCAGAGACAAGGCCTTGGGACCATCTCAGCCACCCGGAGCCCGCAGCACTAGTTAGCCGGTGCTTTGAGATCCTCAAGTGACTAATCAGGTGACACAATCACAGCAGTCTCCTAGACCAGCCAGAGGGTCTGCAATGAGCACTGTGGCATGACGGGGCCCAGCCCAGCACTAGCACCTCTGGGCTCGGTTCCCTGGCACCGTGGACAAGTCAGTTCTGTCTGGGCCTCAGTTCCCTAAGGAAGGAAAGGAAGAGGCATTGAGCAAGGTCCCTAAAGGTTCATTTTAAGAATCACTATCACTCTCTTTCAAAGTGCAGACTCGGCTCTGGATCTCTCCTTGTGGCCTTAGCCAAGTCCCTTCATCTTTCTGAGGCCTCAGTTTCTGCATCTGTAGGTGGGGAGAATTGTTCTAAGGTGTAAGTGAATTGTTGAAGTCATGCCCCTTGCCCTCAAGGGGTCCCAGTCTTTTTTTTTAATTTTTTATTTTCTTATTAACATATAATGTATTATTAGCCCCAGGGATACAGGTCTTTGAATCGCCAGTTTACACACTTCATAGCACATACCTTGCCCAAAGTCCATAACCCCACCACCCTCTCCCTAGCCCCCTCCCCCTGGTAACCCTCGGTTTGTTTTGTGAGATTAAGAGTCTCTTATGGCTTGTCTCCCTCCCAATCCCATCTTGTTTCATTTATCCTTTTCCTACCCTCCAAGCCCCCCACATTGCCTCTCAACTTCCTCATATCAGGGAGATCATATGATAATTATCTTTCTCTGACTGACTTATTTCGCTAAGCATAATGCCCTCTAGTTCCATCCACATCATCACAAATGGCAAGATTTCATTTCTTTTGTTGGCTGTGTAGTATTCCATTGTATATATATAAGGGGGTTCCAGTCTTATTGGAGACATAAAATATACACACTCAGATCCATGAAAGGTGAGTTTCCCAAAGTGGGATTTAGGAAGTGGTTTTGGTCGGCATGCAGACTCATATTTTCTATGTTAATAATTGCATACATATGCATTTTTTATGGTGTTTCAGGTGATAAAAGCCATAAATAGCAATCCACACCCAAGAGTTCATGGATACTATTGCTAAGAATAACAAGACATTTTTTTAAAGAATTTATTTGTTTATTTGACAGAGAGAGATCACAAGTCGGCAGAGAGGCAGACAGAGAGAGAGAGAGGAGGAAGCAGAGAGCCGAGCAGAGAGCCCGATGCAGGACTCAATCCCAGGACCCTGAGATCATGACCTGAGCCGAAGGCAGAGGCTTAACCCACTGAGCCACCCAGGCGCCCTAACAAGACATTTTTAAAGTGAATTGTGTAACATCCAACTTAAAGAAAAATGTTCAGCACGTTAAAGTACAGGTTGTGGGGGAAATCTCAGGAAAGAAGATTCATGAATACTGAAATCAGAAGTTCTTCCCAAAGTGAAGGCTCCTGCCTCCTTGATTCTGATGCTCTGAGACAACAGGTAGAAGTTGCAAGGGAAACTCAAGCTTCACATATGGAAGACCTCAGCAGCCATCCACAAGGGGAGGACTTCAGGGTGGAGGGTCTCCTGGAAAGCCTGATAGGCAGTTTGGCAGGATTGTTCTAGAAGCCAGCAGATCATGTAAGGTGCTTTGGGCTGGAAGGAACAGAAACCATGCCTCCAAGTGGCTTAAGGGAGAGATTTTTATGGGCCTCATAATTGAATGTTGGGCTGGTTCTGTAGCAGCCCCATGATGTCTTCAGGGTCCTGTTTATCTCTCTGCTCTGTGGTGTACAAAGCTGACCCCATCTAAGGCTCCTCTTGTAGCTGTTGAAGGATGGTTGCCTTTTGGATGGCAAGATTCCTCAGGCCACAGCTAGAGAAAGAGAGAGGTCCTCTTACCAACCATCGAACCAAAATTCTTCCTTTAAGTCTGACTGGGACAACTTGGGTCACTCCACCATCCCTGAACCAATAACCTTTGCCAGAGAGATGGTGTTCTCTGCTTGGCTTAAGCCCGAGTTTTCGAACCAGTCACTGGAGATAGGATCACCAGGAATGTCCTGAACTAAACTTCCCTGACTGTATTATTGATGCTCTGGAGGAAGAACGGAACAGTTGGAGAGGTATCCCCAGCACTCTTCATCACCATCATCACTATCATCATCATTGTAACAGGGATTGTGGGATGACCACCAAGTTCATTTCCTTTTCTTTCTGAACACACAGCTGGACTACATTTCCCAGACTCCCTTGCAGTCAGGTATGGCCATGTGACAGTTCCAGCCAATAGAATATGGGCAAAAGTGATATGTACCATTTAGCTGTCTGGAAGAGGAAATGTTTCTAAGGCTAAGGTTGGCGAACTTCTTTGGTAAAGGGCCAGATAACAAGTATTTTAGGCTTTACAGGACATCTACAATCTCTGTTGCATACTCTTTTTTCTCCTTCCCCCTTCTCCCCTCTCCCCTCCTCCTCTTCTTCATGATGCTTTGGAAATGAAAACCCATTCTTGGGTTTAAGGCTACAGAAAAACAGATGGCTAGCTGAGTTTGGTTCACAGGGTATAGTTTGCAACCTCTATTCTAGGGTGATGCTTGGACCCACATGTTGAAGATGACAGAGACACAAGGTGGAAGGAGTCTAGGTCCCCAAACCACTGCATGGAGGTCAATCCCCAAATAGGAGCGCCCTCATTGACTGTAACTGGAATGAAGAGAAAATATTTTTTTAAATTCTTTTTTTATTATTAAGGTAAAATAAGCATAACATATAATTTACATTTTAACTATTTTTTAAAGATTTATTTATTTATTTGAGAGAGTGAGTGTGTGAGTGAGGAAAGAGGGAGAGATAGAATCTCAAACAGGCTCCCCGTGGAGGCTGATGTGGGGCTTGATTTCATGACCCTGAGATCATGACCTGAGCCCAAACCATGAGTCGGATGATCAACCAACAGCCACCTAAGTGCCCCTTAACTATTTTTAAATATACAGTGTCGTGGCATTAAGTGGATTTGCATTGTTGTGCAACCATTATCCATCCCTAGAACCCTTTTCATCTTGCAAAACTGAAACTCTGTCCTCCTTAAATAATAACTGGCTATTCCCACTCCCCTAGGCCTGGCCACCACGATTCTACTTTCTGTCTCTATGAATTTGACTACCCTAGATACTTCATACAAATAGAATCATATAGTATTTGTGTTTTTGTGCCTGGGTTGCTTCACTTTGCACAGTGTTTTCAAGTTCATTCAAGTTGTAGCAGGTATCAGAATTTCCTTCCTTTTTAGGGCTGAGTAATACCCCATTGTATGTATAAGCCACATGTTGTTTATCCATTTATTTGTCAGTGGACATTTGGGTCGTGTCTACTTTTTGGCTATTGTGTATAACACTGCTTTAAACACTGGTGTACAAATGTCTGTTAAGAATTCCTGCTTTTGATTCTTTAAGGTATATTCCCAGAGGGAGAATAACATTTATTGTTTTAAACTTCTGAAATTTCTAGAGTTTATTGATTGGAGGAAGTTTTGATAAATGCAGTTGTCATCATCGTCATCATCATCTAAAGCATCTCTGAGCACCTACTGTGTGCCGAGTACTAAATGAAAGACTTTATATAAATTTTGTTTGGTTATGTGATTTAATTTATACAAAGTCCCAGTAAAGAACTGAAGCTTGGAGAAGTTCAATCAATTGTCTAAAACTACATAACAAAGAAGCCATTATCTCTGCACTTGAGAAGCTCCCAGGTAGTGGGGGAGACAGAAAACAAACCAGATCATTTGAACACAGCATGATATATGCTGGACAAAACTGAAAATGTTTTGGAAGTCTTTAGCTGAGGGCAAAATGCGGTAGGCAGTTGTCAGAAAAGGTTCCCCAGAGGACGTGATGTCTAAGCTAAGTCCCAAGAAAGGAGGAGGCATTGGTCTAACAAAAGGTTGAGAGAGAGGGCTTAGACAGACAGATCTTTCTGTGCAAAGGCCCAGAGGTGAGTGAGAGAGCACATAATTTATCTGCAACGCTGCCAGATGAGGCCAGATCCCAACCCACGGCTGTGGGAGCTGAAGCCTGTGTTTAGCTGTACTGTTGTCTTGCCTCCCTGGAATGGGGAAAAGGGATGGGAATGAGAGAGAGTGGACAACAGCCTCTGAGATCTCTCCCAAGCCTGAAGCTGTAGTTTCATGATGGCCTTTCAAATGCCTTCGCCATCATTCTCAGAAAACAGGCAACAAGAGATCCCCACACCACACCCTCTGGACTTGACATTGTAAGTGTCCTGTGAATTCATGTGCACACATGAGCTCACTCCATCTGTGAGAAGCCATCTGTGAGTGCGAGTGTGTCTGAGCGTGTAATTTTTCCTCACCTTTTGAAGGTCGTGCGGAGAGTCCAAGGGGTCAGACTCGGGCTCTATCCTCCTTTGTGGAGCCTGGGGCAGGCAGGCAGCCTCCTGGCCTCTTGTCTTGGTTGCTTTTCCTCTTTGGCCCCTTCTCAATTCTGCTCAGCCTCGCTTGGGGCCAGTGCATGGACTCCTCTCCCCTTTTACTGGCAGATCTTTGGGAGCTGCCACCAGACTGTTCCAGCCTTCCCAGTCCTCGCAGGATGACCACCGAGACTCCTTGAGAGCTTGGTAGTCTCAGCTACTGTTCTGAGTGCTGGTCCACATGTTAGCTCTTTTAATCTCACAGCTCTGTATGCCAGGCATCATTGTTAATAGCCTGATTCCTGCTTTAGAAATAATGAAACTAAAAAAAAAAAAAAAAGAAAAGAAAAAGAAATAATGAAACTGAAGTTCCTATAGGACAGCTGACTTGTCCAAAGTAAAATTCACATCAGGCTGTCCAACTACAGTTTGGGTTCTAAACCAATTTGCCGTCCTTCCTCGGCAGGGTCCTTTGGATAAGAGTGGGGCCAGAGGAGGAATATGTGAGGGAAAATAAAGTTTAGAGTTTGACAGTCAGGAATCAGAGACCCCCCTTCCTCCATGAACCTGCATTGCTTAAGCTCTCTGGGCCGCAATTTCCTGATCTGTAGAGCGGTGACCATAATGAACTTCTCATGGGCTGTTGTGTTCATTAAATGAGAGTCATGAGCAAATGCCTGCACACAGCAGGCACTCACACATGGTGGCCTTTCCTAAGAATGATCTGTTCATCCAGTCAGGAATTGCATGGGATGGCATCGCAGATCTAGGCCTTTTGTTGGCAAATAGTCTTGGGGACAGAAGCCAGCACGCTGTTATGGAAAATGCTCTGGACAAAGATTTAGGGGCCAGAATTTAAGCTTCATTTCTGTCACCTACTTGCTGTGGGCAGATACTCCTTGTCCCTAAGCTAGAGGGTCCTTCCCCATAAAATGGGGATAAGGGACTCGTCTGGACTAGATAATCCAAACTCTGTCCCAGCTCTGACATTCTGGGATTCCTTGAGGTGGGACAGACTCATTTAGTCATTCAACAACCACTCCAAGTCCCCACAGTGGAAATAGCACATCTATATGCAGGAAATAAAACATCTAGGGGAGACTTGTCTTCAGGAAGGGGGAAGAAATTTGCTGGGAAATGGTTATTTCTTGCCATTAAAATCTACGTGTAAGTGGATATCCATAAGCAAAAAACAAGGAAAACCAAAAACCTTCAATTCATACCATATGTATAAAAGTTAACTTGTATTGGAGAGAGCAGGCATCTGGCCTGTGAGTGGGCATCTTCGTTTCACGTCCAATGAAAGAGCAATTTAAAAATGAGTCATGTTGAGAAGGACAAGAAAGTTTTTGTTCAGAAGTGTGCCCAGTGCCATACACTGGCAAAGGGAGGTGAGCACAAGACTGGGCCAAATCGCCATGGCCTATTTGGGTGAAAGACTGGTCAGGCATCCATATTTTCTTACATGGATGCCAACAAGAACAAAGGCATCACCTGGGGAGAGGAGACACCAATGGAGCATTTGGAGAATCCCAAGAAGTACATCCCTGGAACAAAAACGATCTTCACTGGCATTAAGAAGACAGAGGACAGTGCAGACTTGATAGCTTATCTCAAAAAATCTACTAAGGAGGGGTGTCTGGGTGGCTCAGTCGGTTGGGTGTCTGCCTTCAGCTCAGGTCATTATCCTGGGGTCTTGGGATTGAGTCCCACATCCGTTTCCCTGCTCTTCAGGGAGCCTGCTTCCTCTTCTCCTTCTCCCTGCCACTCCCCCTGCTTGTGTTCTTTCTCTCTCTCTGTCAGATAAATAAATAAAATCTTAAACAAAGAAAAGCTACTAAGGAGTAATAGCTGGCCACAACCTTATTTATTACAAAACAAAAATGTCTCATGTCTTTTTAAATGTGTGCCATATTTAAATTGATCTCATCCATCAGAATTCAGATCATGACTGGCTGATAGAATATTTCTTTTGGACAGGCCTGATTTAAATAAGATTGGCTTGTGGTTAAATGCACGTGATCAGCTTTCTGAACTTTGCTAGGAATTCTGGTTCAGCAAGTGCTGTCACTCTTTGCCCCTTCTGAAGGTATGATTGGAATTGATTAGTAATGTTCAGCTGTTCCCAGAGATGGTAAATTCCAGCTCTAAACCTATGGGACATTGGTTTTATATTAGATTTATATAACT
The DNA here is from genome assembly GCA_004024625.1 of Mellivora capensis. Classification (NCBI taxonomy): domain Eukaryota; kingdom Metazoa; phylum Chordata; class Mammalia; order Carnivora; family Mustelidae; genus Mellivora; species Mellivora capensis. The sequence continues at coordinate 28,932 of PISX010001538.1, read as the reverse complement.
GATTGTATTAATATATTACATATTTCATAATAATATAGATTATATTTCACATTCAATATATTATATATTATATTTCACTATATATATGTGTGTGTATATATACACACACACACACATATATATTCCATATATCAATGTCTCAGAGAATAGCAAGACTCTGCTCTGTTTCAAGTTGTGTTCATTAGGGCACAAGGTCTGAAGATTAGCTGGCAATGTCCATTTTCTCTTTGTGGTCTTAAATATGCTACTTTAACTCACATTCCCTGCATCAAAAATGTTGCTTTTTGCCTCATGAAAGGCATTTTAGTGTAGTTTGCATATCATATTAAATAAAGAATATTTAGCACTTAGTACATTTTGTAGATGATCTCTAAGTTCAGATGCTTTTAAAACTCAGTGTGAGGAGATATGGCAGCAAACCTGGCTTGTGAATATTTTACTAAGTCAGACTAACTTATAATTCAGGAATATCTTTTATACAGCTATTCAAAGACAAAACTGTAGAGTTACCATATACATATGATTGGTAATGGTGCTTCTGCCAACTCGTTAAAAGGATCAGAGGAGATATATCAGCACAAATTTGTAAATTATGTGATAAGGCTTAAGATAATTAAAAACAAAATCACATATCAAAATAAAAATTAACTCATACTGGACCAGAGACCTAATTGTAAAACTTAAAACTGTAAGACTTTTTTTTTAAAGATGTATTTATTTATTTGAGGTGGGGGAGGGGCAGAGGGAGAGAATGAGAGAGAGAGAGAGAGAGAATCCCAAACAGACTCCATGCTGAATATGGAGCCCAATGCAGGGCTTGATCTCATGACCCTGAGATCATAACCTGAGCCAAAATCAAGAGTCTGATGCTTAACCAATCCACCTGGTGTCCCAAAACTATAAGACTTCTTATACTTGATCTTAGCCAAAAGGCTGATAAGTGACCCAAAACTATAAGACTTCTTAAAGAAAACTTTAGGGGGGCACCTGGGTGGCTCACTTGGTTAAGCGTTTGCCTTCAGCTCAGGTCATAATCCCGGGGTCCTGGGATCATAGTCCTGTGTCAAGCTCCCTGCTCAGTGGGGAATCTGCTTCTCCCTCTGCCCTCCCCTTGCTTGTACATTCTCTCTCTATCTCTCTCTAGCTTGCTCTCTTCCAAATAAATAAATAAAATATTAGAAAGGAAGGAAGGAAGGAAGGAAGGAAGGAAGGAAGGAAGGAAAGAAACATTGGGAAAAATCCTCTATTATCTTGGATCAGTGAAAGATTTCTTTTCTTTTTTTTTTTTTAAAGATTTTATTTATTTATTTGACAGACAGAGATCACAAGTAGGCAGAGAGGCAGGCAGAGAGAGAGGAGGAAGCAGGCTCCCTGCAGAGCAGAGAGTCCGATGCGGGGCTTGATCCCAGGACTCTGGGATCATGACCTGAGCTGAAGGCAGAGGCTTTAACCCACTGAGCCACCCAGGCGCCCCCAGTGAAAGATTTCTTAGATACAAAACCCCCAAACCATAAAGTGAAAATTGATCAATTGGATTCCATTTATATTAAAGATTTTTGCTCTCCAAAAACCACCAAGAGAATGAAAAGACAAGCCACAAAATTAAATAAAATGTTTGTAAACAACAACCAAAATTAACTTGTTAAAAATAATAAAATAGGGGTGCCTGGGTGGCTCAGTGAGTTAAGCGTCTGCCTTCGGCTCGGGTCATGATCCCAGGGTCCTGGGGTAGAGTCCTGCATTGGGATCCCCACTCGGTGGGGAGTCAGCTTCTCCCTCTTAGTCTCTCCCCTCTCATGCTCTCTTTCACTCTCTCTCTCAAATAAATAAATAAAATCTTTAAAAAAATAAAATAAATGAAATAGAATCAAAGTAAATAAAAACAAAAAGTCGTAAAATATTAAAAAATAAAATGCAAGCAATAAAACGTTTGCAAATCAGGCGTCTGATAAGGAAATTTTTGTCAAGAATTTATCAATGCTTAAAACTCAATAATAGGAAAATAGCCAACCAAATCTAGAAATGGGCAAAAGATTTGAACAGACACTTCACCAAATAAGGTACATAGATAGAAAGTGAGCATGAAAAAATTGTCCCCCATAAAATTGTAAAAATTAAAAAGACCAGCTATATCATATTGACGAGCACATGGAGTAACTGGAATTCTTACAGGTAGGAAGGTAAAATAGTACAACCACTTTGGAAAACAGTTGGGCATTTCCTTAAAAAGCTGAACCCACACCAGCCGTATGATCTAGCCATTCTACTCTTAGGTTTCTCCCCAAGAAAAATGAAAATCTACATCCACACTAAGATTTGGGCATAAATTGTCACACCAGTATTATTTGTCAGAGGCCCATATGTGAAACAACCCAAAAGTCCATTAATGGGTGAGTGGATAAACTATTCAGGGAGGCCCAGTCATGCAATGTAACACTTTTTTGCCCTATGAATGAATGAGCTATGGATACATGCAACAACATGGGTGAATTGCAAAATAACTTTGCTGAGTGAAAGAAGTTAGACAAAAGAGAATACATACTGTGTAATTCCATTTTTTTACAATGGTAGGAAGGATAATCTAATCTATGATGAGGAACGCAAAGCAGTAGCTGCCTGGGGGATTAGGGAGTGTGCAGGAAGGGGTGGGGGTGAATTTCAAAGGGGCTTTTTGGGGTAATGGATAGGTTCAATGTCTTGATTTTGGTTATAGTTTGAACAGTGCATCCATATGTCAAAACTTACAAAGCTTTACATTTTTTATTGGCTGATTTATGGGTTGACCTATTTTTTGTTGAGATATAATTGACTTATAATGTATTAGTTTCAATTATACAATGTAATGATGGGATATTTGTAAGAAACTGTATGTTTTAAATGGGTATAATTTATGCTTCACCAATTCAGGGTGAGAATTTTCTTTCCTTTTTTTTTTTTTTAAGATTTATTTATTTATTTTAGAGGGGGAGAGAGAGAGATAATGTGTACATGGGCAGAGGCAGAGAAAAAGGAATCCCCAAATCTCCAAGCAGACTCTCCACTGGGTGTGGAGTCCAGCATGGGGCTGGATCCCATGACCATGATCACAACCTGGCCACCCAGGTGCCCCAGGGTGAGAATTTTCTAATAAAGCTTTTTCTGCTGCCCCCCCAAATATAATTTATAGTACATCAGTTATACCTCAAAAGATGTTTTAAAAAATCAAGGTGCAAACATAGAATTGGTAGTGACAGAAAAGGCAGTCAAATTATGTTATAACTGAAATATGTTACAGTTCATATAAATATGTTATAGCAAATATAATATGATACCAATTTTGTAAACACACATGCATGTGCACACACACATGAATCTAACAGAATCTTTTACAGTTAAAACTGCACAGGGGCACCTGGGTGGCCCAGTGGGTTAAAGCCTCTGCCTTCAGCTCAGGTCATGATCCCAGGGTCCTGGGATCAAGCCCCGCATTAGGCTCTCTGCTCAGCAGGGATCCTGCTTCCTCCTATCTCTCTGCCTGCCTCTCTGCCTACTTGTGATCTCTGTCTGTCAAATAAAGAAATAAAATCTTCAAAAAAAAAAAAACAAAACTGCACATACACCCTTTGTCCAAGCAGTCTTACTTTTAGAGATCCCTCCTACACGAGGAAAAATGAGTGTGCAAGATGAGACTACCATGTACAGAGGCGCAAGTTGTTCACTGCACAAGGACAGCAGGCTGAGGGGCATGTAGGGCTGGAATCCAGTTTACACTCTACTTGCCAGGCCAAGTGAGTGCCTTGTTACAGGGCCGGATCTGCCTGGAGAGGCACCTTTTGCTGATTCGCACAAAAGTTTTCTACCGTCTAGGTATAGCCGGGTTAAAGACATAAAAGGAGGACTATTACATTGGGGTGGTTATCCACTGCCGAAAATCAGAAACAACCAGGATGTGTACTTACAGGGGATGGGTTGAAGAAAGTACCACTCAATGATAAAATAAAAAAGTATGGAGTACTAACAGGATCCTCGACCTAGAGGATGTCAGAAAGAACATTAAATGAAAGAAGCAAACTATGGAAGGTTGTGTTCCCGACCGTCCCCAGACTCCTACGCATGCGCCTTGGAAGCTGCTCAACCATCCCCTTGATTTTCTGCTTATCTTTTCATTTTCCCTCATGTTTTTCTGAACATTTTCCCTGTTCATGGTTAGAAGTCAGCCAGACAGCCCTGGATAGCTGTATTTAGTGTGTTTATCTCTCTCTCTCTTTTTTTTTTTTTACATAATTTCCATATGCAAGTGGGGCTCAAACCCACAACCCCCGAGATTAAGAGTCACTCGCCTTACTGCTAGCCAGCCAGGAGCTCCTGTATTTAGTTTCAATGAACAGAAAACATAAATCTCAGACATAGAATCTATTCTGTATCTATAAAATAAGGGAATTAAGAAAAAAAAAGGATCATATTCATGTATGTACATACACATGTATGTAGGTACGTATGTTCCCAGGGTCTTAGAGCAGGTTTACGTTCTGTGTGTTGGAAGGGGAAAAGAAAGCCTATTAACTTTTTTATCCACACACTCCGACGTCATTTGACGTGTTACCACTGGCATGTGTTATTTTTGTAACAAAACAGAGTATATGGTAGTTCCTTGTATTACCCACACTACTTTTCTGTATGTTGGAAATCACAAAAAAATTTAAAAAAAAAAACTCAAGTATTTAAAAGCAAAACAAAATGAGGACAATGAAGTTTTTTTCAAAGAGTGAAATACTAAACCAGCAGAAACTCCCTTCTATACCACCAACTGCACTGAACCACCCCCCATAAAAATATTCAGGTGAAAAAGGGCAGCCTGGGTGGGAGTGGGGGGGGCGGGGTGTGCTGGGTGTGACTTTCCTCTGGGCTGTGGGATCCGAAGCCCTTCTTTACTCAATAATTCAGGAAGAGGGTGGGGGGATTTGGAGCCTGGGGCCCATGGCTCCTATGTAGGGGCTTCAGGGAGTCTGGGGACCCCCTGATATTTTAGGAAAACGTTTCCGTGTGCATTTTTGTGTGTCTGCTTTCGTGTGTCTGCAGCTCTTACAGGATTCTCAAGAGGGTCAGCCGTGTAAAAGAGGTTAAAATCCATGCCTTTGTTTTAGCTTTGGGTTCTGTTAGTCTGGAGAACAGACGCTGAAGACTCCACTAGGTGGGAGTGTCGTGATGATTTGTATTAATGTATTAATGTATTCATTATAAAATAATTCACAAGAAATCAGGGAAAACCTAGAAAGTCATCCTTTATGAGAACATTGTTTTTTACCTTCTTGTCTTCATTTCTACTCTCTAAGTGTTCTACAGTGAAGACACATTGTTTTGGCAATAATAACATGTTATTATGAATACATTTATTATTATAAATATAAATATGTACAGAGATAGGTGTACACACCAAGCCCCGGAGGGAACCACGCCCAAAATAGGAACAGTGTTTATGCCTGAGGGATGGGATCGGGGGCTTTACACTTTCTTCTTTGGATTTATCAGGAGTTCCTATTTTGAAGTTATTTTGAAGCAAGAAATCACTTCCCTCCCAGTGATCAGTTTTAAAACCTTTTCATTCTACCCTCACAACTGACACCAACCCCCCACCCCCGGGCCCCCTTACAGCTCTGCTCGGCCCCAAGTGGCCCCACACTCATCAGCTTGTTTGGGTAAAGAGGGGAACCAGGACGGGGGCTTGCCCAGGCATGCTGGGCTGACTTCCTTTTGAGGCCCAGCCCCTGAGTCACTTGGGAAAACCTTAAACACACAATCTGGACACTTTACTCCCTCTCCCTCCCTGTGCTCCCCCAAGGTTGAGAAAGGGTTGAAAGACCCAGCCATCTAGAGTTTAGCTAAGCCAGGCTCAGACCGGCTGAAGGGTGGACGGGGCCTTCTCAGATTCATGGATTTTTCTGGCATCAGAGAAACTGGGTGAGGACCTGGGATTTGGGGCACCAGGGTGTCTGAGCTCCAATTCCAGCCCCACTATTTCCCCCAAGCTGGTGCCTTCACTCCTCAGGGGTCCCTTTGCCTCCTCTGCGAAGTGCCATCATGATGGTACCAATAAGGAGGTTTTGTGACAGAAAGACATATTAATAAGGAAGAGTATGCCCTACCCAAGTCCCTTGAAAAAGTCATCCAGGGGCGCCCAGGCGGCTCAGTCATTGAGCGTCTGCCTTCGGCTCAGGTCATGATCCTGAAGTCCTGGGATCGAGCCCCGCATCGGGCTTCCTGCTTGATAGGAAGCCTGCTTCTCCCTCTCCCACTCCCCCTGCTTGTGTTCCCTCTCTCACTGTTGTCTCTGTCAAATAAATAAATAAAATCTTAAAAAAAAAAAAGGCAAGAAAAGGAAAAAGTCATCCAACACATATCATTTCACAGTAGGCCAAGCAAACAAATTGTAACCTCTACACACCACAGCCACAGGGTTTTGGCTTTGATTGGTAAAGGAAAACACGACACCCCTTTCTCAGGATCACTCTTGTACCACGTGGGTGTGGAATTGCCTAAGGTCTTCAGTGAAAGGATTCATCCCGGGGTTCACAATTGTAAAATTTCAGCGAGGTACTTTATGTCTGGTGTCTAGGTTTGTGTCCAGCATGAAAAGCATACTCAGCACACAAATATCGATTTCTAAGAGCAGCTTGACCTCCTGCATCCCCATTTCCAATCCCTTCTCCCGCTCCTCCCTGCACCCCTGGGCCTGGAGCCACCTTGAGTCCCCATCTGCCACCACTGTCCCTGGCTTCCATGCAGGGGCAGGAACTACTGTTAATCCCATGTAAGTGCACTGGCTGATTCTCTCCCAGAAATAGAATGTAAACAGGGTAGGGGGCTTGTGGTAGAAATCTGAAAGCTCTGGAACTCCTAGCTGGAAGCAATGTCCCAGTAACGAAGCCAAAGGGGGAGTAGGGTCACGGGGTGTGGCCCCTAATGTGCCAGTCCACCAGCTGGGATGCTCTTCCTCCCCCTTGTTTCGCGGCCCCCAACTTCTCTCTAGCTTCTGTATCGTCTCCTCCAGGAATCTGGCCTTGCCCACCCTCTCCCCTGTCTGAGTCAGGGGCTTCCAGGGCTCCCTTGCACCTCATCACAGTGCTTGGTACAATCCGGTATAATCGCCTGTCTCCTTGCCCAGCCCTCCCCTCCCCACTGCACCTTCCTACCACATGGAGAGCAGGAAGGAAGGCAGGGAGTGGGTTTTATTGTCTGTATCTCGGGCATCTAGCATGGGGCTCAGAGTGGGCCCTCGTAATCTGGTACATTAGTAAACGCCTGACTCTTAGCACAACAATTTATAGGAGAAAAGTTATGAGTCTGGGTTGCGGATCCCTACCAACCAAGACCCAATTCCAAGTCTAGTCTCCCTGGACCATAGATAAGTCATTTCCTCCTCGGGCCTTGCTGTCCACACAGATAAAGGGGGGTAGTAACAATCTCCATGGCGCAGGTTGTGGCCGGGGTTAAATGGAAAATGCACTGCAAGGAATTAGCTCAGAGCCTGTTGCACACAGCAGGTGCTCCATAAATGCCCTGTGCTCCTGTTTTCTCAGCGGCCATGGAGTGGCAGCTGGAGCTCTCCACCCGCTCCGGGCTGTGGGGACAATGAAGGGCTCACCCAGAGGGGGACGCAGGGAGCCAGGCCTCCTGAGTGGCTGGCTTCCTGACCTGGATTCAAGTCTCTTTCTGAGAGAAGAGGCAACACTCTGGCTCGCCCCTCAGAGGCTGGGGCTCCTTGCTCCTTGGAGAAAATTAGCCTATCTCGCCCTGTGAAACTCAGGTGGGTGATGACTCAGAGACCAGGCAGGCCACCTTGCTTGCTGCTGCCAGGGCTGGGCTCATGGGCAAGGCCAAGGTGTGGGCCATCCACGCATACCCAGGGCCACGGGACCCCAAAGTAGCTGGGGGCAGCCCCTCCTCCCTCTCAGAACAGCCAGTGAAGCCCACCTCCCCCACCCCTTTCTCCTCTTTCCTTTTATTCCCACTTGTCTGGCCTGTTGTTTTCTCACGGAGGTGAAATGTGAGATCTGTCCTTAGAAATTGTCACGTTTGTCTAGGGGCTGACAGAGTGAGCCTGGGAGTGAGGAGAAGCGGGGGTGGGCTCAGGCACCACATTTGGCTTTTCACCAATTCCTCCCTTCCCTCCAACCCCCAGCTACCTTCCCACGGGGGACAGTGGGGCCAGATGTATTCACACCCAAAACACAACAGTTGTTTCTGGAAATATTCTGGGAGGGTCTTCCGACGGCAGCCATTCTCCACAGGTGGATTCCCTGGGATCCCGGAGACACCTTGGGGGTTCACAGGTCACAACAGTTTTCCTAATAGTATTGAGACATTCTTTGTCTTTTTCATTCTCGTTCTCTGACAAAACTCATGCTCTGGATTTTTCCAGATGGTCCATGACATGTGGTGTTGCAACAGGTTGAATGCAGTCATGTTCACAAGAAGACAGACACTGAAGAGGTCTGCAAAAATCTGAAAACAACATCACTCTTCTGGCTACGTTTTTTGTTTTGGGTTTTTTTTTTCTTTTTTGGAAAACATTATTTCTGTTATTTATTTATTTTTTTCATTTTTGTTTATTTTTTAAAAGATTTTATTTATTCATTTGAGAGAGAGAGAGCACAAGCATGGGGAGAGGCAGAGGGAGAGGGAGAAGCAGACTCTCTGCTGAGCAGGGAGCTGAAATGAGCAGGGGCTCAATTCCAGGACCTGGAGATCATGGCCTGAGCTGAAGGCAGAGGCTTAACCCACTGAGCCACTCAGGTGCACCTGACACGGAGTATTTTATCGACATTGACTTTGCCAAAACTTCCTTAGATGCTCCCATGCAACCTTTTCTCCATTTCCCCCACACTTGGAGTCAGACTTGCTTTGTAGTCTCCCAGTCTTGCCCGGCTCCCTACCTATTTTCTCTCACTCAGGCAGCTCCCCTAGTAAGATCCTTGCATGTTTAATTCTGCCCCTGCTCCTGCTTCCCAAGGACCCAGACTATCTTGGGGAGAATGTTAGAAAGTGAAAAACTACATTTCCCAGACTCCCTTGCACCTAGGGTTCTGGCTTGGAGTTATTCTGCCAATTAGATGCCCTAGTGAGATGTTTGTAGGTGGAGGAGAGGCAGAACACCACCCCCCCACACACACACCCTTTTTTAGTTGTTCTGCTGCCCAGCAAAGGCAGGAAAACAGGACATTTTTCTGCAGCAGATTCTGGTGCCCTTTAAACACCGGTGCCAAGAGGAAGTTGCGATGGTGGCTTCTGGATGTGCCTTCCTGAGCTATGATTAGCAGTTAGGGGTGTGTCTTGAGCCTAACCTCAGAGTTGTAGTACCTCTTCAGTGGCGCCTGGACAGGGTTCCCAGAGACCCAACCTAGAGCTGGTTCTCTTCCAGTGATTCTGTAAGCTTCTAATTCCCCATGTTAAATCTCTCTTGTTTAACGTGCCTTGAACAGCTCATTTCCAGCACTAACATGGGCATAATTACTATTCCCTTTTATAGAGGACAACACTGAGCCCAGGTGGGTACGAGACCTAGCGCAGGGACAGAGGCGGCAGGGGACAGTCAGCTTCTAGCCATGCCCTTCATGCTGCCTGCCCCCCGCCCCCGCTGTCGCCAGCACCCCACACCCTGCTCAGTGTTCCTTCCACTGGCAATGCCCGCAATCACTGGAGTGAAAGAAAACATTATTTCCCACTCCATAAATGTATTCTACTTTGTGTTTTCAATACGATGATTTTTTTTTTTTTTTACCCCCTTCATTCCATAAAAATTTTCAGGTGCTTTTTACTTCTAGGAAAAAATCTTCCAAAAGACAAACCCAATCCAATATTGTGATGTGCTTAAGAATTGCCTTAAAATATAGGGGGCAGGGAGGAATCCAAAACTCAGCAAAAAACATGTTTTTAAAGCTAAAAAGATATGTGGCCTTTTTCTTTTTCTAAAAGCAATATATCTTCATTGTATTAACAAGCAAACACACAAACATACAACAAAAAAAGTAAAAACAAATTTTTTAAAATTCTACTCTCCAGAGAAAACCACCATTAACATCATGTGGCATGGCCTCTGTACTGAGAGGAAAATTCAGATTCGTTATCATGCCCTGTACATCCTACATGGCCTGGGCCTGTCACTTCTTGGCACCACTCTCCTCCCCCTCTCCCCTCATCATGCTGCTTCTGCTCCTAGAAATTCTTCATAATAAGCATATAAGCCCCCACCTCAGGGCCTTTGCACTTGTTCGTTCAGCCTGGAATGCTCTTCCTTGATCACCTGTGCCTGGCAGCCTCATTTCCTTCAATGCTGGACTCAATATTCACCTTCTCATCTCCAACGGCCATCCTATTTAAAATTTTACTTCCCACTTCCCCCATTCTTCCCCACTTTATTTTTCCTCCTTAACACTTATCACTGTCTAACATGTCCTCCCCTTTTCTTTCTTGCTCCTTGTTGTCTCTCTCACCAGTGTCACCTACATGAAGGCCAGGATTTCTGTCTGTTCTGATACAGTACCAGTCATACAGTTGTGCTCAATAAATATTTATTGAATGATTAATTCACATCCAGAAAAGTTCATGCTTTCCACTGTTCTGAAAATGTATCATTTCACAGTTTGGAATAAAAGAGATGACTCTAGGGGCGCCTGGGTGGCTCAGTTGGTTCATTCTTCCCAGATCCCTCCAACACAAGACCTGATCCAGCCCCGAGCCTTGGGGAGCAGTGTTTTATAAGGAATCTGTCAAGTGTTTTATAAGGAATCTGTCACTCAAAGCCACAGCCTCTAAAGTGAGCAGCAGAGTGGGGCAGTTCCAAACCTTGTCCTTTGAGATCTGCCTTCTCTTTGGGGGCCTCCCACTGATCCCTGCCGTCCTGGGGAGAGGAGCACAGTGCTTCCTTCCATAGTTTGCTTCAAGTTTGGCCTTGAAGTTTTGACCTTCATTCCCCAGAGCACAGCTGAGACTCTGTAAACAAGACACTACTAAGGCCAGGGAAGATACAAGGGAAAGAAGCACAGACGGTCACACAGCTAAGTTTTTGGTATCACACGCCACACACCCTCAGCACTCAATCCAGTGAGCTCAGCAAATGCCCAGCTCCCTGTCTACCTCTGGGTGCAAGAGGTGCCCTCTCTACCCGCCTCCCCCAAGAAAACCCCTCTACCTAGAATGCCCAGACTCCTACACATCCCCATCCCAGGGAACGAGGCCCAGAGGGACACAGGTGCTCCATCCTTTTGTCAGAGGCCTGCCTTCTAGAGCCTGTCTTCCTGATCCAGGACATGCCTGGGAGAATCAGATTCCTCTAGGTCTAAGACAGGGACAGAAATGGCTCAGTACACCCCTAGCCCTTGTACCCACTATCCAGCACAATGCTCTTCCCCACTAAGCCCAAATATGACCTCAGAATTCTTCTCAACAGAGTGCCCCACCAAATTCACTGGGGATGTTGGGCTCTATCCAACCTAACTGCCATCCTTGATTTGTGCCCTCGACAAGGCAGCCAGCTCAGGTAATAACCCTACCAACCCAGATTGGGGGAAAGTAGGGGCAGTGTTACTTCTTCCTAGGAAATGACTCTTTGAAGAAACCAGGAGCCTATCAAAAATGAAGTTCAAGGTCCCAGATAGGGACCCTTCCTTGCTACCTCCACCTTGTGGAGAGGACACTGGGAAGAAACCCTCAAGGAAAGACAGAAGGGGAAAGGGTCAGGAAGGTCAAGGGTGCAGTTCAGGGGAATTTATCCCCAAGAACAAAGGTCATCCTCAAGAGGCCCTCACTAGAGGCTTCAGAACAGCAAGTTGTGACCGTTATTCCAGAATATAATCCCATTTGAGCCTCACAACAGTCTCTGTGGGGCATCGTTTTAGGAGCTCAGAGGTCATGGACTTGGGCACAAATCCTGGCTCAGCACTTCCAAGTTGTATGAATTTGGACAACCCTCACTGTCTGCGACCCTCAGTTTTTCTAGGCTTCTAACAGAGGTTCTCAGCTGGGGGTGGTTCAGGCCTGGGCATTGGGCATTGTCTGGAGACATTTGTGTTCATCACAACTCAGATGTGGGGGTGTTCCCAGCGTCCAACCTTTCGGGGCCAGGGAGACAGCGCACAAGAGTGATCTGTCCCCAAATGTCAACAGTGGCAAGGCTGAGAAGTGTCCAGAAGGGGATAATTACACCCATCTTGTGGGCTGGTTGTGGGGATCAAGAGAGGAATTGCACAGAAACTCCTGGCTTACATGACATCCTCCGAAAGTAACATTGTCAGCTCACAAAACCCGCCAGACAGCGGAAGTGGAGCCTGAAGGTTCCAATCACACAAAATGCAAGAGTGTGTGTTGCAAAGTTAGAGCAGCCCACAGGGCTAGCTGGTCTTAACTTCTGGGGGACCAGGAGCCCATTGCCCATGCTGGTTCACTAGAATTCACATTACCATGGGGTTGTACTGAATTTTATTATCATTCTACTTTATGGATGTGAAGCCCAATTTCCCATTGGAATCATTCCTGCCCAAGAACTTCTCCATCTTTGGGAGCTTCTCCATCTCCAGTCTGGGTGGGCTTGAAACCACCATGGGATGCCTGTTGGATTTGTTTGTAAACCAAGAGTAACTAGGTTAAAAATGAGGATCGGAGGGTACTTCCGGGAGAAAAGTCGTAGGTATTAGTGTATGAACTTTGTATTGCCTATTCCGTGTGTCCAGAGGCCTTTTTATTTTTACTTACTTCCTGGTTCACAGATAAGACTGCCTGATATGGGGTCTGAAGAGCAAAAAGATTACCGTCACCCAAATAAATTCTGTCTGCTTTGGAATGTATTATATCATTTTTTATTGTCCCCAGAAATGACTACCTGAGGTTGGACTTAGAAGAATTTTTTCAGCAAATACATATTAGGTGCCTACTGTATGCCAAGCACAGGAAGGACTGAGAGCCAGCCGGCATGGGATCCAGACCTGAGCACGCTCCTCTGGGTCACGAAGAGTTATCCGACATTTCATTAATTCATCAAGAAATATTTAATAAGTTCCAGTGCATGCCAAGCATTGTTCTAGAAATTCACTAACATTAGATCCTTTTATCTTCAAAATTACCATGCAAGGGAGGTTTAATACTCCGCACTGGACAAATGAAAAAACTAAGTCCCTTGATCAAGATCACATGTCCAGGAAGGGATAGAGTGGGGCCTGAGCTCACAGCTTCCGCTCTGCAACCCCTCCCCACCCAAGGCTTCCAACTCCCCCAAGAAAGTGTGGCCCAGCTCTAAGAACCTTGCATGGAGCACTTGGCTTAGCTGGGCTCACGGAGCTCTGAAACGGGTATTTGGTTAAGCCCTTTATAAATGCGCCTTGTTCCACCCTTGAGAGATACCTAAGTGCCAGCCTCCCATGACAGAGGGGAAACCCAGCAGATCTGGGGCCCTGGGGATGCTGGCCCCGTGCCAGCTGTCTCCAGCCGCAGAGCCAAGGGCTGAGGGTTGGCAAAAAAAAAAACAGAAGGCAGGGCGAGGAGTCAGCCATCGATCAGGAGGGAGGGGAGGTTTGAACACCTCTGCCGGGGGAGAGTTTTGTGTTCTTGCCTTGTTGAGTGCGAAAAGGGTAGACTTTGGAGTCACAGAACCTACTCTGCCCACCATGAGCTGAGTAACTTTGGGCAAGCTTTGTAATCACTCTGTTCCTCAGTCTCATCTATAGAATGGGGAGGCTAAGCCCTACCTGTGAGGACTAAATCAGATCACGTCCTACTATATTTGGCACAATTCGCTGGGACTGTGGCAAGGGCAGCCCCAGGTAACGCCCCGTCTCCCCTCCGATACTGACGGCCGACCTCGCTCACAGATCCCAGAACCTTCCCACCCGTCACAGCTTCAGACTCTTGCCCAGGCAGTTGCCTTCCACGGAGCTGACATGTGTCCTGATAACCGATTACAAAGCTGGTGATTTAAAACAAACATTTCATTGCATCTCCCGCTCCTGTGGGCTGGGCATTCGGGCAGGGGTCAGCGGGCCAACAATGTCGCTCTAGATGCCGGCCTCACATTGCTCAGTGTGGCTGGGCTCCTTTGAAGCTTCGCCTGCATTCCAGGCAGTTCTGTGGGGGTGGCGGTGAGGCTGGGCTCAGCTGGGCGGCGCTCCCCTTCCTTGGGGTCTCAGGGCCTCAGGGCCTCCGTACTGGATTTCTCCAGCCAATGTCCTAAGAGCTGCCCCCTACCCCCCGTGGCAGCTCCAGGCTCCCCGTGACAGCACATAGAAGCGACAGGCTCTCAAGGCCCAATCCAGGACCTGGAAGGGCATCACTTCTGCTCTAGTCCGTTGGTCAGAGCTGTCGTGGGCCCACCCAGGTTCAAGGGGACTTAAGCCCTGCCTCTCCGTAGTGTCACGGAATTTGCTGCCATCTCTAATCTGCTGTAGCAGGGGATGTGACATTTGCCTGCCAAGCTTCTGAAATGATCAGCAAACCACACGGCCCTTGTGAGCCCTCCTTAGGGCTCCCTCTCTGTATTTATGCAGAACCTTCCTTGTGCCAAGCTCTGTGCAGAACAGAAATAAGTGGGCTCGGGTCACTGCTCTCTTGGAGCTCACTGCGGAGCTGGGAAAATCAGGGCCAAGGGACTCAGCCAGGGAGAGAGATACAGATGCTTCGGACGCCCAGAGGAGGGAAAGAGGGCTTCCATCTGGGGAAACGAGGGGGGCTGGACGACATTTGAACTGTGTTTTAAAGATGGACGACCCCTTACGGCTGGATTTCCATATTCACTGAGCATTTACCAGATGCCAGTCTGTGGCCGTGAGGAAACACAGTGGGCAGGACCAAGCCCCTCTCCCAAGAAGCTGACCATTCTGGTTGGGGAAGGCTATGAATAAGGCAAGACTGTAAACAAATAAAGAGCAGAGTTTCGATCATGATAAAGGCCACGGAAGAATAAAGTGGGATAAAGGGGCTGAGAGTAACGGGGGTTGGGGAGGATGCTGTAGGGGGGAGTTGGGCAGGGCCCACCCACCCACGAGGACCCCATGGGAGCAGGAATGTGACTAGAGTGGAGACTCCTACCAGGTGAA
Organism: Mellivora capensis; assembly: GCA_004024625.1. Classification (NCBI taxonomy): domain Eukaryota; kingdom Metazoa; phylum Chordata; class Mammalia; order Carnivora; family Mustelidae; genus Mellivora; species Mellivora capensis. The sequence continues at coordinate 13,873 of PISX010001538.1, read as the reverse complement.
CGCTGAGGCTGGAGGCCCGTGGCAAGGTAGTCACAACTTTGAGGAAGAGCAGATGGGGCCTGCTGGGCAAGGCTGGGGAGGGGCAGGGCCGGGGCAGCGACTGTGACCGACTCAAGTTTGACTGAGTCTGTTGTAAGGAGACCCCTCGAGCTGCCGAATGGACCGCGGATTCTAGACCAGGAGAGGCAGAATGGGGAGACCAGGGAAGGAGGAGGCTGCTGTAATGTCCACAGGGGAATTTGGGGCACAGAGTGGAAGTGGGGAGAAGGGCTTCTTTGGGGTGGTTTGGGAGGTACCGAAAGCATTTGCCGATGGGCAGTGTGGGCTGTCAAAATCAAAGACGACTCCAGAGTTTGGGGCCTGCTTGAAGTGGGGGTAAAGACAGGGGTGCTGTTCCCTGGAAAGAGGAGCCTGGGAGGAGGAATGTAGCCCAAGTCAAATAGCATTGCTGTCACCGGAATTTTAGGTTCAATTGTTCAGACACCTATTACTGGGATGGTTTTATTTTATTTTATTTTATTTTTAAGATTTTATTTACTTATTTGACAGACAGATCACAAGTAGGCAGAGAGGCAGGCAGAGGAGAGGGGGGAGCAGGCTCCCTGCTGAGCAGAGAGCCTGATGCAGGGCTCGATCCCAGGACCCTGAGATCATGACCTGAGCCAAAGACAGAGGCTTTAACCCACTGAGTCACCCAGGCGCCCCAACTGGGATGGTTTTAAAATGTCATGTTCAAGGGGCGCCTGGGTGGCTCAGTGGGTTAAAGCCGCTGCCTTCAGCTCAGGTCATGATCTCAGGGTCCTGGGATCTAGCCCCGCATCAGGCTCCTTGCTCAGTGGGGAGCCTGCGTCTCTCTCTGCCTGCCTCTCTGCCTGCTTATGATCTCTGTCTCTCTGTCAAATAAATAAATAAAATCTTAAAAAAAATAAAATAAAATGTCATGTTCAAGACAGGCTTTCTTGTGCCCATTGTGCTGCTGAGCACACCAAGGCCCATTCAGCTCTGGCCCGGCCCCACAGTGAGCAGGAGCAGAGCCAGGGTGGAAAGCCAAGGCCCCAGCCAACCCCAGACTCTTTGCTTATAATATACACCACTGGTTCCCAACTCTGCAACACCTTGGGGGACATTTAGCGACATCTGGAGGCGTTTTTGGCTGTCACAGCTGGGAAGACACCACTGGCTTCTAGTGAATAGAAGCCAGGGGTGCTGATAAACAGCCTGCAATGTGCAGGACTATCTCTACCACAAATCTCGACCCCCCCTGTCGGGTGTGTCAAGGCTCAGAAACTCAGACAGAGACCACCCGAGAGAGGTGAGGAGCAGTGTAAAGGGGGACAGAGGAGAGGGATGTAACTCTGGTATGGGACTAGAGTGAGCAAAGGCCCTGGGGCCAGAAAGCCCAAGAAGTCCAGGTGGAGAAAGGCCTTGGGGTTGTGCAGGACCTGTGTGGTGAGAGGTGGGTGGCGCCAGGCGGGCAGGCTGGGTACAGAAGCCAGAAGCCCTTGCTGCAGGCACCAGCACGGCCTGTGGGTCTGAGCCTGGAAGAGAGGCATGATGGGAAAGCACGCTTTCCCTTCCCATATCCCCTCAGGAAAACAGCTCATAGACATCTTCACCCCGAGGTCTTCACATGACCAAAGACCACATGGTGAAGCCTTCCCGCACCAGCTGTGTTCCAATGACTGCAGCATGCTAAGCCACAGAAGTGAGGCTTTCATTCCGTGGGGCCATCCTGGTGGCATTCCCAGAGTCAGCAGGAAGCCTGCCAGGGAGTGAATCACAGCCTGGCCCATGGAGGTGAGGGGCCTGCGCTAAATGTGGGGAGCTGGGGGGCGGAAGCGCCCTGCTTTCCCCCCAGTCCGCAGTCACAGAGCACACAGACCCCCGTGCCAGGTGCCGGTAAGGGCCGCACCATAGCCCCTCCACGAGCCTGACCAGCTTGAGAGGATGGTTCTGCTACAGAAAAAGCCGAGGCACCCAGGGGTGAAGTGACAAGTCCTGGCGCTGGCACCTGAAGGCCGGCGGTGCCCCTCCGGGACCTGTGTTCTTTATCTTGACCAAGCCCAGGAAAATCAACCTACTCAGAATCACTTATTGAGCACTGACCATGTCCAAACACCCTTCTAACCCTTACACGTATGAGTAACTCATTATTCTCACCATCCTAGGAGACTGAGGCACAGAGAGGGAAGTAACTTGCCTGAGGTCACACCGCTGCCAAGCTAGGACTCCCATCCTGGCATTCCACTCCAGAGCCCACACTCCTTCCCACCATTCCACTGGACGCCCAGGGCTCGGTGGGAGGGAGGAGGATGGCCCAGGCCAGCTGAGCCTGGCTGTGCACCCCCGGGGCCATTTCTGAGGTCTCCCACTCCTGCAATGGGAGATTAACACTCTGGGAACTGCAGACACCAGGGATGGGGTGGGCGGGTGGGGAGGGACCAAGGAAGAAAATACAGGACACATTCTTGGCTTGCGGCCAGCTGAGAAAGTTAAAGGCAAGGCCAAGAAAATCTCCTTTGGGGGCCTGGTGCTATTTTGCAAGGTGTTGCCTTTCTCCTCGGCTATATTTGCTTTGCCAAACTGGAACGCTTTTCTGAAATACAACGGCCTGGGAGGCCTAGGGCTGTTTGCTGAGGGAACGAGGGAACGGGGCCAGGGTGGGCGGAGAAAGTGGAGGGCAGGGCTCGGTATCACCCCAGAAGCCCGCCTCTGCAGCCTGCTCCTAGAGGGGAGCCACCGAGGCAGCAAGAAAGAGCAGGACAGAGAGACAGATGGTGGGAGGAGCATGGGAGGCAGGAGGCAGGTGACCTCCTTGGTCGCATTTCTACACTGATGACCCCCACCCCAGGCTTCCTAAATCCACTTGTCCACTCCATTGGGCCATTGGGATGTCTCATTGACATCTCAAACTTTACATGTCCCCATACTTAACTCTGATCATCACCCCCCATTCCTGCTCACCGCCCACTCCCTGGCTCCCCAGCCCATTAAAAGTTGCTCAAATCCAGGGCACCTGGGTGGCTCAGTGGATTAAGTGTCAGACTCTTGATTTTGGCTCAGGTCATGATCTCAGGGTTGTGAGATGGCGCCTGCTTAAGATTCTCTCTCTCCCTCTCCCTCTGCTCCTCCCCCCACCTCCTGTGCACTGAAACCGTCCCCCCCACTCCAATAAATAAATAAATAAATGTTGCCCAGATCCCAAACCCAGGAGTCATCCTGGCTTCCTCTATATCCCTTACACCCCATCAGCACCTCCTGTGGGTCTGCTGTCGAGATTTACCCCACCTGATCACTTCTCACCACCCTGCAGCCTGGTCCGCATGACCAGCCGCTTCTCACCAGCCGCCCTGCCCACCCTGCCACAGTCCATCTGCACGTGGTGGACAGAGCGGTATTTTACAAACGTGCATCAGCTTTGCAGGACTCCCCCGCTCAGAACTTCCAGCTGGCTTCCCATCACATTAGGACTAAAAGTCACTTTTCTCACCTCAAGATCCCCTGTGACTGGTCGCTGCTCCCCTCTCCTTTTGCACTAGTGCCCACCGTCCCCCTTGCTCACCGTGCATGAGGCACTTAGGCCTGCTGTCTGGGCCTTCTGTGTTAACTGTCTCCTCTTCCTGGAATGTTCTACCCCTGAGAACGTCCTGTGAGTCCCTCCTTCCCATCATCCGGGTCTCAGTTCAAATGTCATCTCCTCAAAGAGGCCCTCTCTGACCACCATGGACAATCACTCTCTATCCCTTTTCCCTTGTTTTTTCTTTGTAAGACATACCATATTCGGAAATTGTCAGATTTATTTATTATCTTTCCCCGGTAATCGAGCCCCACTTCAGGCTCTCTGCTCAGCAGGGAGCCTGCTTCCTCCTCTCTCCCTGCCTGCCTCTCTACCTACTTGTGATCTCTGCCTGTCAAATAAATAAATAAAATCTTTAAAAAAAAAAAAAAAGAGTATTATCTTTCCCCGGTAGAATGTTGCCAACCGGAGATCGGGGACTGAATCTTTTTCCCCCGCTGTGTGCTCAGCACTGAGAACAGTGGCCAACATGCAGCCGGTGCTCAGGATCCTTTTGTTCCTCGGGGATGCGTTGGCTTTGCAGGGGACCACTCTGGACTCCTGTTCTCTCCTGTGTACCCAAGGACCTGACCCTCACCTGCAAGGCCCTGTCTACCTTTAACCTTGCCTGTGACCCTTATTTCCAGAACCCTAGAAGGTCAGATGGAAGATTTAGCAGTAGATACAAAACAACAAATGATAGAAAAGTAGTTTTCAGCAGATGGTAAAGGAAGGGTTGGGGTCCCAGGAGAAAGAGGTCGGGTGCAAAAAAGTGTCAGTGGGAGAGCTGTGTTTGAGTTGTACACCCTGGTTGTTCCCTTACTCAATAATCTTAGACAAAGCAACTTGCTCCTCAAAGTCTCAGTTTCCTCCATTTTAAAAATATTATGATACTCCATGCCCCGCTTAATTTGCAAGATCACAAGGAGGGTCAAACGAGAACATATTACATGGGTCAACATTTTATGAACAAGTATGTGCTAAATAAAAAAAAAAATTCAACAAAACTCTACTGAGTGTCTGACCAGACATTGTGCTGGGGTTTGGGGTGGGAGCATGGGAGTGGCCCTTGCCCCCAAGGACAAGGATAATCACATAAATGTGCACTCACCAGTAGCGAGGAGTGCACTGGTGTGGGGGGGGCATCCTCTGAGAGCCTAGTCTGGAGGTGGGTCAGGGCGGGTTTCCCTGAGGAAGTGCCACTTGGGTTGAGAGAGAAAGAATAAACAGGAGTTAAATAGGTGAAGGTGTGGAATGAGGGCTGGAAAGGGCATTCCAGGTAGAGGAAACAGCTCATGCAAAGGTCCTGAAGTGAGAAAGACCACAGAGAATGCAGGGGACCCAAAGAGAACTGATGTGGCTGCAGAGATTGAGGGGAGAACATGCACAGAAGGAGCAGGCAAGGTAGGCAGAGGCCAGATCCTGTGGGGCCCTACAGGGCATGGGAAGGATCCTGTCTATCCTAAGGGCAGTGTGACCTTAAAGGGATTTTTCGGGGGAGAGGTGGGGATAATGACAGGAGATTTGTATTTTAAAAAGGCACTCTGGTTATTATAAGAAGAAAAATTGGGCTGTAGCAGGGTGAAAGTGGGAAGACAACTGAGAGTCTAGTGCACACATCCTAGCAAAAGCGGATGGAGCTGAGACGGGAGTAGGAACTTGCACATACTGTGTTCAGAAGTCAGGGCAGACATCAGTCTGTTTGAGGGAGAGACTATTGGTAGAGGGACAGAGAAAGGAACTGGGCAGTGCCAGATAGGGACCCTGGCAATCACATCCTCCAGCATCTACATCTAACTGAGGTCAAAGAGGGAAAGTGACTTATCCAGGGAGCCTTGCAAGCACAGAGAGGGCTCGGCCACCCATGTTGCCCCTTGTTCACTGCCCAAGCAGTCAACCCTCTGCCCCAGCAGCTGGACCACACCTCAAGCTGACCGAGATGGGCAGGCGCAGCTTCTCATCCTAGCCCCACAGAAAAAACAAACCCTGGGGCTTCCATCCCAGGGTCTGAACGAACCCTCCAGAGAACTGAACCAACTCCCTCTTACTATAGTGGTGAATGCACCTCTTTGTAGGGTGGGCCCAGAAACCGGCCTCCAGGCTGCAAGGGCCCTAGACTATTGAAAGGCAGGTCTTTACACCCAGGATTCAGTCACCTTCTTTCTCTGGTCAGTAATTAACCAGGCCCCATCTGGGCAGCAACAAGCATGCTGGGTCCATTAGCCAGGAGCATGCTCTGCATGCCCCTCCTCTGGGAATCACCCCAACCGATCGCTCTGGCCAGTGGGTGGCAACTCTGGGCAGCCCAGCCCCCATTTCCAGGAGACCAGCTCAGAGGCCATGCTACTCTAGACAGGAGACGCAGGCCTCCCTGGACTGACTGGTGGGCAGTGGGCAGCCAGCCCATTCACCAGCAGCCAAGGCCATTTTTACTGAGAAGGTACTGGTCAAAGCCACCCGTGTGACAGAGGCAGCTCCTGGCTCCTGAGGGCCTCAGAGAAAGTCACCCATGAGGAGCAGTGCCTATTTTTGTCATCTGACATGATGTTTCCAATTTACTATTCTGGTCATGTCTTTTCCAGAGACCTTCCCACAGCAAGCCCAGCCGTTTACCAACAGTTTTTCTTAACAAAATAATAAAACAAATAATATTTCTTATAATCAACATAAATAATGTTAGTCTTAATTTAAATTTACTTTAAATTTGATTATGATTTACTGTTTTATACGGCCTCTGAGTCTTTTAAAGAGCTCTCTTAATTCACCATAATAACTCGGTTCTGGTGGAGATCAAACCAACAGACCAGCAGCTCTGTGTGCGCGACTGGCCAGCCTGAGACAGATCCAGGTTCTAACTGAGCAATCCGCACGGTACCAGGACATTGCTGGGTCCTCACTGGGTAACAGCTGAGGATCTGGATACTAGGTAATTACTGAGTTCTGATTGGTTGGTAAGTAGAGCTCGGGGCTTGGCTGACTTTAATTGGATGTCCTGTCCGGGAAGAGGACGTTGCTAAATTCTGATTGGCTGAATATACTTCCGCCGGGATTTCCCAGTACGAGTCCTGAGACACCTGCATAGGAAGGCGGGTGGCAGAAACGCATCCGTCGGCAACTGGAAGCTGCTCAGGGTTCTATTTCTCATGATGTGTTCCCAGTTTCACTGTTCTAATTAATGTCTGACAATGTCCAGAAAAAAAAGCTGGGTTTTGTGCATAGAAAGTCCCAAACCTGTATTGTCTTCCTCAAAAGAAGGCTGAAGTAACCCATGGTCTTTTTGATAATAAACCAGCACTGCCCTTATTGCTGAGGTCTCCCATTTGTGGGGGACTTACTCAGAGTGCAGGGCTGTGCCTGACACGTGTTTTCTCATTTGAGCCTCATAACAACCCAGTGAGATGAACTGTATGGTTATCCCCATTTCACAGATAAAGAAACTGAGATTTAGAGAGAGCAAAAGGCTTGCCCAAAGACATGCAGCAACTTAGTGTCTGAGTTGGGATTTGCACTCAGAACTGCCTGATTTCAAAGTCGATGTTCGGACCTTTACCAGAGGCTGTTCCTTAGTTTGCAAATAAAACGAAAATGTAATCCTGGGCAGTGGCCAGCGCTCTGGTTCCATCCAGACAGGAAGGGTGTTTACTGTGGTCCACTCAGGGCCTACACTCAGCATGGGAGAATTCACCAAGTCGTCAAAAATAGCGAGAGGCTTCCAATCTGACTGGTAAGCAGCTGTTGTCCCAAATCCCCCCCCCCAAAGCCTCTAACCACCCCCCGCTCAACACCGGCGAGATCCTGTCTCCTACCCTCCAGTCTTCTGGGTGGGACTCCCCACAGTTCAGCGAGCAAAGGACTCAAGCCCAGCTCACTAGTGCATCTCACTACATCTAGACGGACACACGTCCACACCGTAGGTCCTGTTCCAAACACCACAATAAAGCCAGTCCAATGAATGTGGGGGTTTCCCAAGTGCACATAGAAGTTATGTTTATACTATCCTGTAGTCCATTAAGGGTTGCAACAGCCTTCTATCTATAACAACAACGTGCATATCTTTAAAAAATATCTTATTGCTAAACACTGTTACCCATCATCTGATCTTCAGCAAGTTATAATGACTAATCGCAGTTCCCCCGAACACACATAATAATAATGAAAAAGTTTGAAATATTTTTAGAATCACCAAAATGTGACACAGGGGCACACAGTGAGCAAAAGCTGTCAGGAAAATAGCAATGATAAATAGACTTGCTTGATGAGGGTTGCCACAAACCTTCAATTTGAAAATAAAGAAATAACTATATGAATAAATAAATAAAATTTTTAAAATGCAATATCTACAAATTACAATAAAGCAAGGCATGCCTGCATATTGGCCAATGCCTGTGTCATGTGGGTTGATATTTTGAACATCACTCCAGGTAATGTAAGACCCATGGTTTGGGAGATTCTCATGCATTAACCCACCCAAGGACCTAGATATCCTTCCTTTCAGAATCATCTCACCTGTTTTGAGAATTTGCTGAAATCTAGCACGGAAAGGCTTAGCACATAAAGTCAGCCCTCAGCCTATGGAAGTACGTTGTGTTGTTGTTATAAGTTATTGCTAAGCGGGGTCTGCCCTTTCTAGAATATTCTGTGTCCCAGCATTCCCAAAGGGTACTCAGTAGCAGTCTAGGCCCATGAGATGCTCCACCATAAAAGAAAGTTGTGAGGTCACGTAAATTTGGGAAACCATGGGAAACTGGCACCACATAATCCCACAGACCCCAGTGTATTTGACCACAAGACTCCCTTGTCCGGTGGGAGGGTCAGGTGGGTGGGCTAACATTAATAGGCATCCACTAGAATTCCCTTTGGGAACATCTACTGTTCCTGGCAAAAAACAAGATAGGAATATCAAGTAATGTGTGTGCGCGCGCGTGTGTGTGTGTGTGCGCGCGCGCGCGCGCGTTTCATCTGCAAACTCATGCTGACGTTCATTTCCAAAGAAGGACGTGACATCTGAGCATGAGATGGAAGACGGGCAGGGCCTCCTGCAATGTGGGTACTCAGTTCTGTTATGTGGAGGCTCACGACTGGACTGTGAGTTTATACCAAGGTGGGTCTCAGTCTCACTGCCTTCCCTCCCAGCAATGCAAGATAGAATCAATCTGGGAAGGCTTCCTGGAGGAAGGGGGTGGTGAGCCAGCTCTTTGGGAGGGGTGGGGCCCAGATGGGCAGGGAGGAGGGTGGAGGTGAAAACGCCACACCCCTGGAACGCTTGGCACCCTCTGAACCATGCGGTGCCTTGTCAAAGCCAGCTGTTGGCTCTCTGCCCTGGCTTCTAGCCCTTCATCCTTCCCCTCCTCCCCTCCCAGGTCCAGAACCTTCTCCTGAGTCAGCTTTGGGCTTCCTGCTGGGGATCAGATCCTTTCCTGCTCAGGGAAGAGAGGGTTGGCATTAAGATTCCAGGGTTCCTACCTCCTTTCTCTGGGGCAAGGACAATGCCCCTTCCAAAACGAACAGAGAGTGTAAGGTTCTATGTCCGTCCTTTTCCACCCGGGGAACCATCACCTCAGCCCTGAGGCTTAGCTCTCTTATCCCCAACCACTTCCCCAGCAGAGACGCAGGAATCAGCTGCCTGTTGCTAAGGGAGGGAGCCCCCAGGAATGAGAAGCCAACTCAGGCTGGAGGTAGGACCAGAGATCTGGGGCCCCAATGGGGGCCTGAGCCAGGAGTGGCAAGAGGTGGGAGAGGCCCTGTGAGCACAGGCGCCGGCCAGGCTCCACCCCAGCCCAGGGGAGCGGTCTAGATCCCTCCCTCCCTCCCTCTCAGCTGACAGGGCAGGGCCCGGCTAGCCTAGCGTGCAGGGACCTGGAACCGAAACTCAGCAAAGAGTACCCACCCCAGGGACCCTTGCCCAGGCAGAACCCGAGCAGGTCCCAAACTACCCTGGAGCCTGTCCAGTCCCAGGACCATGCTTCCCAGGGAGGGGGGCTAATGAGGAAATCACAGCGCAATGGCAGAGGGACGGATGGACGCCGGATGGACGGACATGTTTACTCAGCACCTGTTACGTTGCAGGCCCCAAGCTTGGTTCTGGGAACACAATGTGGATCCAGACTGGACCTGCCTTCTTACAGGCTGGGTGGGCCTGGCCAAGTCACTCGACCTGTCTGAGCCTTAGCTGCTTTATCTATAACAAGAGGGCTCTTAACACCCCCATACCTGTGAACTTAGACCTAAACTTTTATGCTGTGACGTATGTGACAGCCTGAAGAGTAGTGCTCAGTCAAAGCATGGTGTAGACTGGAGATTCTTCCACAGAAGGACGACTGTGCTGGGGTCTGTCCTCAGCCCGACTCTAGAACGGAAATCCCAGTTATCCCTCGGTGACCCCAACAGAACCTGCCCCCGCCCCAGCTCTGGTCCTCAGTTTCCTCCTCTCTGAAATGGGGTCACAGAGCCTGTGCTGGCTACTTCCTAGAATCAAATGGAGAGACTCCACACGCATTACAAAGGGCTTCCCTGGGGCAGAGCAGAAAGGGCAGGAGCAATGATTTCCAACCTGCAAGTCATAAGCTAGTATGGGCCTTGAAAGCAATATAGTAGCCACGGCCAGAAATTTTCCAAAGTAGACTCTCAGAAATCATATTAGAGAATATGTCATGGTATGTCTTCAGCTCGTGCAACTTTTCTCCCAGGTAAATATTGACATACACGCTTTTCCTGAGTCAGAACGTGAGACATAGTGCTAGAGAGCTAGAGGACATGGGTTCGGCACTGAGTGAGTCTGGGTTTGCCTGGCGACTCTGCCCCTCATCATGGAGTGGCATCCAGCAAGGGACTTGAGCGTTCAGTGCCTCAGTTTCCTCACCTGGAAAGAGGGACGGAAATAACCCCTACTTTGTCCAATGAACCGCTTAGAACAGCCTGGCCCGCAGCTCAGTGAGCATTAGCAATTCCTGTCCTCCTCAGAAGGCGGACTGAGCGAGGTCCTGGAGGAGGTGGCTCTCAGTGGGAAAGGGGTCTGCCACCCCCGCCCCAGGGGAGAAGGTTGTTCTGGCCTAGCCCCCTGATTCCTCAGATGTCAAAGCTGATGCCCTGAACCAGGGAGAGGCTGGACCGGAGCCTGGGGGCTGCTGCTTCTGGGCCGGGGTTCCACTCTTTCTCTGCCCCTTAGGCGAGAGAGGGCCCTTGACCCGTTGGCTTTCCCATCTGTAAAGTGGGGACAGCAACCATCTACCTCAAGGGGTTGACTGAATGAGATCCTGCAGGAGAAGGGCTGAGCGCTATACCTGACATCCAGTCTCCATAAACGTTAGCTGTTTTTGCCCAGAATATATTATTCAACAAAAAAAAACAGGTTTTAGGGATGTCTGGGTGGCTCAGTCGGTTAAGCCTCTGCCTTCGGCTCAGGTCACGATCCCAGGGTCCTGGGATCGGGTCCTGCATCAGGCTCTTTGCTCAACAGGGTGCCTGCTTCTGCCTCTGCCTGCTGCTCTCCCTGCTTGTGCGCTCTCTCTTGATCTCTCTCTCTGACAAAGAAATAAAATCTTAAAAAAAAAAAAAGGTTCTAAATACATATATACACACACACGTATTTATATACATTTCTATGTGTTGTATACACACGCAGAGTATGAACTCATTCTAGTAAGGAAAAAGGAAAGGTGTGTGTCTGTGGGCGCCCTCCCAGGGCATTTCTGGTGGTTGACCATTTCTGAGGGGGGTGGTGTGACAGGCGTACAGTTGCTTTTTTTGTTATATCTACAATGTCTGATTCCTAATTTCTGCACAGCTCATGTGTTATTTGTGTGTGTGTGTGTGTGCAGAAAAAAGAGGCTATTTTTATCAACCGTTATAATAACTACCGCCCGCCCCAGCGGGCCCCTGTGCCGTTCTAGGGCCAGCTGTGGGCTGACCCCATGCTGTCTTCCACTGAAAATCACCTCGCGTGCGACTGTGGCTTGGAGCACCCAAGAAGCAGCCTGATTTTTGTTTTCTTGTTTGTTTACAGCGACAGCTGGAGACCTACTGGTAGTTCTTTCTGGAGCAAATCCATGCCAGAGATCGCAGATTTCCCACGCAGGACGGAGGGAGGGTGGCCAAGGCACCCGGTGGCCAAGGCACGTCACGGTTTATCAAGTGAGAAGTCCTAGCATCTCCCATGTACAAAACCGGCCTGGGAGTGGAAAGTGGTAAAGGTTGGGACAGATGTTCTCTCGGCCTCTGATGCAGGACCAAGAAGGGGAGCCAAGTCAGGGGAGCGGTCCGTGGAAGAGGGTGCAGCAGGGGTGGGGAAGGAAAGGCGGTCGTTCGGAGGCTGTTTTCCAGCCGACTGGCCCATGTCCGGGGCCTTCACATGGCACCATCTCGTTCTGAGCGGTGTGTGTGTGTGCGCGCCCGTGCTTCTGTGTAGAGCTGTGTGTCCATCTGCGTGTGTGCTCGTGCAGGGAGATGTGCCTGTGTGTCCAGGGGGTGCAAGGGAGGCAGGGAAGAGGTGATATTTAGCCAAGAAAGGCTGTGGAGGCTGCGGAGGAGTCCGTGTTGGACGCTGGGCGTGCGGAAAGATGGACCCTTGGAAAAAGCCACCTGCTTCAGGGAGGCTGTGGTTTCAAGGGTTACCACAGGCGTGCAGAAATCAGCCCCTGACCGCACCCCTCCTTCCATTACGGCACCTTAGCTCGGCACTGTTATCACCCATCGGAGCGCTGCCTCACCCTCCGGTGGCCCGGCACAGGGCCTTACTCCATTTTGGGCTGGCCCAGCCCTGGCACGGGGCCTGGCAAGTCACAGGTGCTCAACCCATGCCAAATGAGTGCCTGAGTCTGACAATGAATGCGGTCTGGGTGGCGAGTGACTCACCCATGCCCGAGGCTGGGGACACCCAGGTTCTGGTTTCCCTTTAGCTTGCCCGTGACCTGAGCTGGGGTGTGTTATGAAGCATGTGCCTTCCTTTGGTTCTGTCTGCACAGTGGGGTTAGCAGACCCCGCCTCCATCTCTTTCCTGTTCTGCGGACGAGGAATCGGGACAAGGGCTTTTTGGGTCCCGCAGCCACTCTTCCCCCTCAGCTCTGTAAAGTATTACAGAGTAATACAAAGTAATACTTTACAGAGCTGAGGGGGAAGAGTGGCTGCGGGACCCAAATTCCAAATGGGCACAACATGCCAAGTGTCCAAAAGACACATGCCTGGTCACTTTGGGGAAATCCGTAGCAGCTGGGAAGCTGGGCAGTGGGAGGCTGGGGGCCTGGAATGCCGGGTTCAGTGGCTTCGTTTGAGTTTGTAGGAGGAGGCTAGCAACAGTGTCTGAGACGGGACCAGGCCCAGTGAAAGAAGCTGAGTTTGGGGTGTTGGCAGCTACCAGAACAATCACTGGAGGCCATTACTCCAGGCAAAATTGCTCCGCACTTCCTGAAGCTCTGTGGGCAACAGAGATGAAAATGTCAACAGTGCCTCCTGCTGGACAGTCCCAGCATCACAGTATCTTAGTCCCAGACCTGAGAAACAGCAAGTAAGGGAGATACATTCTGGAATGTTCGAGCTGAAATAACACAGTTCAACAGCTATCAGTGCTGCTGCTGCTTTTACTAAGAGCTCACTGTGTCCCAGGAACTATGCTAAGTCATTTTACTGGATTATCTCATTTAATGTCCCCACTGACCCTAAGAGATAGGAACTCTTACTAACCCCCGAGGAGGAAATTGAAGAGGATGGGCACATTGTTTTTTTCTGAGGTCTCAGATTGTTGAGAACAAGATTAGCTTTCCCGCCCAGGTCCCTCTGACTCAAAAGCCCATGGTTTTAACTGTCTTCTTGGGCTTCCTGTCACGTCCAAGGATAACAGGTGTCTTTCATCTGCTGTCACCTCCAGTCAGTTGGTAGTGGCTGCTTCAACCTCAGTCGAGGATTCTGAGTGCCCCGATGAATTAATGATGTCTGTCGGGGCGCCAGCAGGGATGTGGCTGCGTGTATGTGAGGACTTTCTTTGTCTCCGAACTAGTCCAACCTACTGGCCAGTGTGAGCTTTAGGTTCCCTGAGAAAGAGACCCAAACCCAATCCTCTGACCTTTGTCTTTACTCATTCACTCAGTGACTAAAAAAATCTCGGTCTTATCATGTCCAAATACAAACCCTTGCTTGGCACCTTCAGAGCCATCCTGCCTCCACCTGCTCCATCCAGGCACATGGCATCCCTGGTCTCTGTCTGCTCAGCCAGAAGCCTTGGTATCATCCTCGAGCCTCTTACCTCCCACACCCCACAACCAATCTTCCAGCAAATCTCATTGGTTCTACCAGCAAAATATATCCAGAATCCAACAACTGTTCATC